>JADANM010005719.1:9295203-9326929 GCA_026213755.1 Eurema hecabe
TCTTTTGTAAATACATACATACAATACATAGCAACACCCAGACCCCAGAAAAATACAAATGTAAATTATAAATATATTTTTCCAGTGTGGGGATCGAACCCACGACCCTTCGCGCAGAAAGCAGTTGTGTTACCACTGCGCCAAGCGTTCGTTGAATAAGTACATAATATGCTAATAACAAAAACAACTTACTCTAACCAACTGTTCTTCCAGTTACCATCAGGGAAGTAGCACAAAATCTGTTTCAAGCTCAAAACGAAGGTGTACTTGGTGAAATTCCTGCTTATCTCCGACACGTATAAATTGGCCACACTTTCCGTGTGCATGACAGAGACAAATATACGTTTATCTGTTACGTCGGCTATGTGGAACTTCTTGAGATCTAGTTCGGTTTGGAAGTCGGCTCTATAGAAAGGTCCTCGCTGGTACGAAATGTATAGGTCCACGTTGTTTTTCTGAAACAATACTCTTATTAATATTATTGAAATGTATAAAAGTCGCTTTGTGTAAGTTTAGTTTAGTTTCGAATGCATATTATGTAAGTACGTAAAAGTACTTCTTTCCTATGCAAATTTAATATATTAATGCAACAAATTGTGTAAATAAATCACTATCATAGTTAGATGCGACGCAGTTCGTCAGACCCCTTGCTTTTTTCGTCGTTTTGACGAATATAAGCAATCTAGGGTTAAGAATAAAAAAGTGACAAAGTTTTAAAAAATAGATTAAATAAAATTGAAAGCATCTATATTTGAATCTCCAAAACTTTCAGCCATATTAAAATATTAAATCTTTAACCTTGTTAACACCCGAAACCTCCAAAACATACAAATGATACAGGCAATTACAAATATATTAAAACATAATTAAAAACAAACAACTTCCTCTCATAAATATATTATGCAATTTAAATAAAGGTCAAAGGCATCTAAAGACTCAATCAAACCCAAACAATATAACAGTAATGTGAGTCAGCTATTGACATAATATCATGATAGGTATATTAAATGATTCATCGATATTTATTAATGAACCTATTATATCGTATAAACTTGTAACCGAACACAGCTTAAACAAAATTTGGCCTCAGCATTTTGTATTGAGACACCTACTTTAGACGTGGCGATATGGGGTTGAAATGTAAGATACATATAATCCAGGGGCTAAGCTATCCTTCCCCCCGGGGAGGTAGCGATATGCAACCGCAACTGGATATCCCATTTATAAAAAAAGGACTAATATATCTGCATGGTTTATTAAAATCAGTCAAAATCCATTCAGTAGTTTTTTAAGGAGTAACAAATATACATCCTTACAAACTTTTGTATGTAGGTATAAAATCTATTGCGTTTTTCTTAGGTTTATTTATACAACTATGTTATTTTAGTTTGACTTTGTAGCGTCTTTTGGATCTACTGAACCGATTTCAAAACTTTAAAAACATAAAAAAGCTACTGTTCTCATCATTTAGTGCCATGGACTATATTAAAACCTTTAATACATCGAAAATTTAATTGGAATCAAAAGCAATTAAAATTAATGTTTATATTGTCATGGTATAATAAAGTTAACTTTACTAGACCTTCATTTAATCCTGGTATTGCCCTGGGAACGAAAATTACACTGGTAAAGCCGCGGGTCGCAGCTAGTAAAAATAATACTTTTGTAACCTAATACTTTGTTTAAACATTCGAGTCTAGAATTGTTTACATTCATGTGTAGGTATTAAACACTGACATGCAATTTGCAATACATATATTACTTTGCTTTGACTTTGTCCTTAAAAGTAAGGCGTTGATACAATTATAAATAAACTATCATATAACCTATGTTTGAACTTAGGACAAAATTGAATTTAGAAATGTTATGCGTAACAAGCTCATAATATACGATCTCATATTATAATTAATAATGCAAAGCAAAATGGCAGTTTAATAATATCTTGGCTCAAAAATCTTCGACAATGGTTTGGAGGAAGCACCAAATGTTGTTTAGAACAGTTGTTTGCGAAACAGAAATAGCTTATTTGATCACCAACCTTCGAGAAGAGAGTTAGAAAGAGAATAGAAATTTAATAGAGATGAATTTAATACGCTGTAATAAATGCAGTCACAAGAGTCCAAAAGATGTTTACAGGAGTAAGGCAACATTTTGTTTGAGGAAATCTATATCAAACATGAGGAAAATACGTTTGCGGTTTTAAAAATTAAGGTAATTTTTAAGGAAAACACGGCAACATGCAGAATAATAAAACACCAAATCGAAAATTCCGACTACAAATATATACCTAATGATTATTTTAGAATATTTTCGCGTCTAGAATTCACATACTTATTTTTTACTTCTAAAGTTTGTGTCATCCAGGAATCTAGCTACTTGCCAAATAATAGGGCCAGTGTGGATACAGACTTATATATTATACTAAAATAAAAACTTAATTACAATGTAGGGTACATTGTAGTTAAATTTTTTATCCGACGACGCTGACGTAACTACCCCGTCGTAGTATAAATACAGGCAAAAATATCAGAAATCTTATTTAAATTATAAACTGCGAAACTAAAAACTAAAAAATATCCTCTTATATTACCTTTTACGTATTTATAATATATAATCCATTATGCAAACATGTGCATTAAATGAAACGAAATTAAGGTCAAGTCCATTAATGTCTAATCTGTTATTGTCTAAAAATAGTTACTAAAATAAACATTGTTTCGTTTAAAAATGTCAATGTAGCTACTACACATAATTCTCCTTAAATTATCGAAAATTCTAGAACCACTCAGAAATCTCTACAAGTCCAATGGATTAGAGTCCTTATAAGTATATGCTTAGTTGAAGTAGGAAAATAGGATCATACTTTCGCAGATTTTTTATTATCTACTACGACTATTAAAATATAGCGGGTCGCTAATGTATTAAATTGTTCTATTAAATATTTATCATGGAACATTCTCGACGTAAATCCTTTAAGACGTGTCCAGTGAGGCGAGTCGCATATGCGTAATAAATTTGATCCTATTATTCGCTTGAGTAACCATTTGCCGAGTCCTTTAATAGTTTGTACTGATATTATACAAATGAAAGTAATTCTGTTTGTCTAGCTGTCATCAAGAGTGTAATAAAGCTTTTACATTGGTACCGATTTTGACAAAATTTACTGTAGACTGTAGAGCATAGATATAACTAGTATTTCAATTATAGCATTATTGCGCATAATGCGGAATAGTGCTTTCGCTCGATGCGTGCAATTACATGTTTTCCTTTAATTTACTATGGTCTGTAATTTTTATACTAACAATCCTGTTTGTTTTGATATTTTTTATGTAAGAGTGATATAAAAAGCTAATAAAAGATATTGTCAGCAGCTAATGACCTATAATGGCCTCTTGAATTGCTTATCAATAATTATTGTAATCATTATGTATCATATGATTGAATGTTCCTACATAATGTCACCTAGGTATATAAAACGAAGTATGTTTACTTTATCTTATATAGATGACTCTAAATATTTATGTTGGACGACAAATTTCGTTGTGACACACACAAGCTGTTTTCAATTATTAAATTAATTGAACGTAAACCTTTGTAGACAACCTTTATAAAATTTTAATTAATTTATTTTAAAATTTCTTTTTGCGATATTTCACACTAGCTAGCAAATGTCCAACCGGTTCTTGGAGAAGTCAGGAAAGGATGTATTATTATATATATTTTTAAAAGCAAAACTTTCATTTCTTTGCGAAAAAACAATGCATAACCTGTCTAAATAAATTCTTAATTTTTTAAAGATTAAACTATTCAAATTTTCTTAGGTAAAGGTCGAATAACCTATCTATCTATCCATGGACTGGATATTTCATAGAAAATAATAAACAATATCTTAATTGAGCATAACGTATAATCAAGACAGATGTACGAAATAGCAACTATTATAATAAAAATAATTATTTACGCGTGAATCACGATTTGATTCGTGGAAAGACTGCATATTATATGAGAGTTATTCATTACAATATTTAATTATATCAGTTTTAGGAATTCTCTTGCGGTCTATAAAAAATCTGTTACCTAATATTTCATATTCACAAAAAAACTTGTATATTTATTAATTATATATCTTTCACGCATGAAAATATGTTTATACAAAAACGATTTCCTTGATATATTTTTCTAGGAAAACGTAGACAAGACATACCTAATTATACATACATACATTAACATACCTAAAAAATAAAAATAATAATATGCCTTACAATTTAACAATTAAAACCAACTCAGATACTAAACATTTTTTACTGAACACTAAATTTGAATAAGGAGATGAAACCTTTTTTAACTTCAAAGTCAAATCGATAAAAAGGTTGTTTATTCTAACTGATTAAAAACGTTATCGCCACTTTATTTATCGTAAGTCGAAAATGTACCGATTTTCACTATCAGATAACAATTAATGTTGAGAAAAACCATACTACTTTGTATAAGGCATTAGATACGAATAGAATTTTCATAGTAAATAAAATAGCTCAGAGTTTACTAGCATACAAACTACTCATACAAACTAAACTGCTGTTTCGATTTTAATGTTTTTTGCAGTTCTCCTGAATTGCTTAAAAATCAAAAGAAAGGGAGTTAATTCAAGCTACATATTCAATATCTACGTATAATCTAATAGTTAAGAGTTTAATTCGTACAACATAAAGACATAATACCGACATGACTCATTCGAGTCAGAAGATTCCTTTAACCTTTGAACTACCTCCTACTTGGGAGGATATGAATAACTCACTTATAACTCGGAGTGCATTGCAATGACATTATTGTATCAAGCACAATGTATTTACAAGGTCCGTGTAGAAATTCTATACTGAAGTGTCTGTTTGAACTCGTTTTTGACAAAAACTACGACAAAAACTTAAAACTTATTACCCGACTGCCAAAGAAGGAGGGTAATGTTTTTCGAGTGTATGTAAGTATGTATGTCTTTTCCTTTGTGACCTCCTGTAGCCTAAACGGCTTGATGGATTTTGATGTATGAGGTATCGTTAGATTTGTCTTGATTACGGGAGTGTCATAGGATACATTTTATCCTAAAAGTCCCACGGGATAAAGACATAATTACTCTTTTTTTAGTGTGCAGTCGGGTATTTTGTTTTTTTAATAATAATTACTTGTTTTCTTATAATGCCTACTATGCTCCAACATATTACATACATATATATTATTGTAAAAAAATTGCTAATTATTGTCTTCCGTTGTCATCGATTTATTTAATCGTGATACCGTCTAAATACCGATATATCCTATCTTGAGCTTGTTACTTTTTAACCGCCTTTAAAAATAAGGAGGAGGTTTCTCAATTCGACCGTATACATATATACTTTTTAAGTGTAAAAACTGTTTTTTTTTTGTTAGTATAATCAAAAATCTACTTACATCTTGCGTCTGTCTCGTAGCGAACATATAGTCGCCCTTGATCTGGAAGTCCTTAGCATCTTGGAACAGTACTTTCGCCTCTCTCATATCAGACGGGTCGTTGACCTTCAACACTGTGCTACTGCTCCTTGGCTTCATTCGCTCCACGTAGAACACTTTAGGGAAATCGGGACCGGACGACCAGAAGAATGTCTTCACGAAACTCTGAATTTGCTTGAAAGTTTTTCCTCCGTCTACTGTTAAGTAGAGCTGAAAAAAATTACTTCGTTAGAAGGTAAAACAAATTTGAAAATTCTTTACATACATAATGTTCACGAAACACATTTTCAGGGTTCAACATTGGTTGATAATTATTGTTAATAATATTTTTTTTTATTTTTATATAAGTAACTACTCTTAAAAAATATTGGAGTATTATATGTATAAGTCATAATGGACCGATTGCATAATTATTCACAACAAATTAAATAAAACCAAGTCGTAATGTATCAGTCGTTAAAGTTCAATACGCCATCTAAGATAATTATATCCCACGAAAAACATTAAATGTAAAAATATGCCAAGTCTCTCGATGCAGTCTTTCCATCGTAAAAAGTTTTGAGATCTCATAGAAACCAAGTCCTATTCAAATTATTTGGTAGTTATAAATCAATATTTAGAAATTGTATCAATAGTTTTCTTTAGATTATAATTATAGTGACTTGGCCAAAAATTAATTATATAATAGGTTATGACCAAACCAACTAAATCCATTTATTATGTTATGTAATATTTTAAAACTCTGACCTATTTCATGATAATTTTCTTTAAGTAATTTATATGGTAGTTTTAATAAGGTATTCGCTTTCAAAAACAACTATTAGATGGCATTAATTTTAGCCAAACAAAATCCTATAAGAGAGCTTGTTTTTTTTTTTTTATTCGTGTATAAATATTTAAGTATAAACAATTCTAGCCTTGACCTTCACTAATACAACATTACACAGTATTCCTACATAACTTTTGCGTGCTATTTCTCTACTAATTAGCACACACGACCTAAGTCATGACTAATTGTTGTGCTCAAGGAAATTACATATAAAACATAATAATTAGACTGGAAAATTGCTTAATACTGTATTATTAGTATTCTGATTTTTATCAAGAAAAATAAAACTTACAATTGATCGAAGTTGCTTGATTTAATTAAATCAAATGTGGATACGACATGAGAAATGGAACTTGCTCCTTATCAATTAATTTCATATCAACCATAATCTTAATATATCTAAATTAAGTGTCACGTTGTTCACCGCGAATGTCCTACCTCCTAAACTACTGAACTGATTTAAAATTAAAATTGCACACCGTGTTCAGTTTGATCCAAGTAAAAAAATAGGATAGCTACCCCATTTTGCCCCGAACGGGAAATGCACGGGCAAAACCGCGGAGTATGGCTAGTTTTATATAAATTATTGGTGCCAATACTAGACAACAAATAATAAAAACATATAATAAGGAATCTTAAAATTAAGCCACATTGTATGTTTAATCAAAACATATTTTTGTTGACAAAAGATTAAAATTAAAAATGCTTGATCCAAATCTGATTTAATACTAAAGATAAGATTACAGAGTGACAAATCGACTATGTCTTATAAATATCATACATTTTATAACAAAGCAACTTCTTTTGTCTTACAACATTTTTATTATTATCTGTATTATAGATTAAGAAACCATTGCTTATTACATAGACAACATACAGCCTCAGTTGCCAGTCTTTTGCAGTGATTTGTATAAAATAGGAGGTTCTTAATGAACCAGTAGGTATTATGTATTTTGTAACATGGAAATTTTCGATCTCTAACAATGGCATCATCAAAAGCTCATGAAGGCTTTAACTTGCATTTATTTTGCGATTTAAAGTCGGATAATTTTATTTAAAAAAGTTTTGCAATGAAAATAATACGACATGGTACTTGACAACTTTATAAGTAGCTTGGAAAGATAATTTATGTAAATGGCGGAGTCGTGGCTATAATCCATTACTTGCAGGCAACCATATGTATAGGATGAAATAAGAAAATTAAACTTATTACGTAAATTCGTAAAAAAGGGATACACACTTACATTCATAATCATAATAAATGTGTGTGTACCATCATGTCATCATAAATCAATTATACACAGACTTGTACCAACATCATTTGTATAAATGTTTATACATATTATAATAGTGTAAATATTTATGTATATCATAGTATACTTACATTTCTGTTAGGGCTAGTTTTGTCCAATATAACAAATCTGACAGGAAACTCCTCATCAAACATCAATTCGTTGGGACTGAAGGTCAGGTCCGTCCTATGTATAGTGTGTCCATTGTCATTGGTTGTATATAACTTCTTATTTGTTGAATCAATGAAAACACACTAAGAACAAAAAAAATATACTATAGTATACATGGAGCAAGAGAGATCTATAATAAAATTATGTTTATGTTGTCAAAATTAAGGAGCAAATCTCTATCATAAACTTTTTATTCATTGATTGATTAACATAAGATACAAATAGCTGTGGTAAATCTCCATAGTCAATATAACAATAAAATAAAACAAAGTTGTGTTCGTCAAAAATTCTAGAACTCTAAATGGATACATACTGATTTTATTTTTTTAGATATTTTCAGTATACCAATAGAAATAAAACAATACAAAATGATCGAATAATATGGAGGGAAAATCGGACTTATTGTATTGCCAGAAATATTTTGAAAAACAATTTCAAGTCACCTTGTTGATGCAATTATAGTTCAATGACCTTTACTGAAAACATCATCATTCAAAAATCCTGACATGTTTTTGTCTGTAAGTCTTTTATTGCGACCTTCAGAAATGAAAGAGAACTGTCACTACTATTTCACATTGAAGAAAAAATAATTCAATTAACTATGATCCAATTAAATTACTCTTTCCGAGAATACTAGTATTCTAGATAACACAACTATGTAATGAAAATACTTTAATAACAAAAGTTTATGATACATATGGGAAATAAAGGTAATACAAGAATGTTCTATATGCATAATTCGAGCTGCCCTAGTTTCAACACAATGAATTTCGTACAATAATTGTTATATGATAAGGCCAACTTTCACATTGAACAAAAGATAACGATAAAAATACTTACAAATTCAGGGTACTTTGGGTGGTTGAAAAACTTATCGAGCTGTGCATAACCACTGTCGGGCTCATCTCCGAGCTTGAAGCTTTCTGTTTTATTTGTAAAGTTTTTTCCATAATCATATGATATATATAATGCTGATGGAGAGATTGAACCCTTGTTTCTAGGACTGGAGTCTCTTGCAAGGCAGATAATAACATTTGATCCTTCACCAACCCAATGGACCATCAATTGTTGATGGCTATCATTAAGATGAGTAGTCTACAATTAAGATTTATTTTTAAAGTTACATGAACCTCTTTTTAGAATAATACTTAAATCAAAACAAACTCTACTTGACCGTGACGCATTTACGAAAAAAGACAACAAAGCAGATAAAAGTTGGCTAAGAAAACGATATTCTATTTTTATACAGGTGCATATTTCATTAATAAATAAGGAAGGTTACTCGTAAAATGCAAGTCATATTACGATAAAAATAGAAGTACTTAGCAGATAAACAAAGAATATTAAATTAATAGTATGACGAAATATTAGAATGAACCGTCTTGTTTACGACCGGCCGAAAGGCAAGGGAAGCAATTGAATTTAATAAGGAAATAGCATGTTACGTTACCCATGTACTGATATTTTTTTCTAGAGGAGGTGGGGTTAAAGTTGCATCTCGTTTCTTTCTATCTAGCCCCTCGGTTGCACCTTGTTCATGATTTCTATTTATTACAGTTACTTTACGAGAACTATGCGGGTCTTCTGCCACGTATAATGTTTTCCCATCCGGAACATAATCACAACTCACAACACAGGACAATATATAAAGTACGGCAATAATTCTCATATAACGTCCTAATGCCGCAAACATTTTGTCATCACTGAAAAATATGTATCATCCAACCACGAATATAATTTGATCTAAACTGCGCCAAATGCCAAACGTAACAGAAAAACAATATTGACGATTTGTGATTTGATGTTCAGATGTCAACTTTTAAAATGTCACATGTCAATCTTGAATGAAATGTGACATAAGTGTTTAAAATATACCTAGGCACGGGGCCACACTGATTACAATAGTCCATAAATAACTTATCACGCTAAGAATAAAACAGGCTTTATAAAATGCAAAGTTGTAAATAAGTAATACTTTCACAGTATTGAATAATGAAATCACACACTAATCAGCGCTTTATTCTAACTATCGAATCGATTATATGAAAACTAATTAACACATTTGTGTAATTCAAACAATACGTAACGTGATGATATTTAATATAGTATTATTGACGTAAAGACAATGAAAGGACTGTACTGAACTTTTAAAGTAATTTATAAAACTATAAAAAAGCTAGCAACATGATTTTATAACCACAAAAATATATAATATAATAACTTCTTTTTATCACTATAGTTAGAAAGAAATTTATTAATTTCATTTATTATTTTCATAAAACTTCGTTTATATTTTTAATAATGTTTTCTCATTACATGATTATGTAGTCTGTAGCTGCCATTTGTAATTTCTTTCAAGTATCAATGTCAATTGTTAAGTCAAGAAAATGGCGGCGAAACCAAATATAGGAAATTCAGAAGGTATAATATTTCTTTTAAATTTACGGTACAATGTACATTTTATTTGGTAAACTCCTAATAATTATGATTAAGCTATATTATTTATAACGATAGTCGATTTGCTTTGACCATTTCAAATTCGCAATATAAAATTTATTCAAAATATTATCGCAATCAATTAATTTCAGGGCATAATGCATCTGATGATATTCCCCTGACATCTTTAGAAGAAAGTCTATTAAGTTTAGAAAAACTTGATCGAGCTTCGCCGGAGATATGGCCTGAACAAAGTAAGCTGTTGTATTCATTTTATTTTGTCCGCGACCAATTTGAATGGCGCGGGTATTGACTATACCTTTAAAGTTAGCTATAAGTCAAGTATAACGCTTAAAATTGTTGATAATTTTTTCAAAAAGAAATATAAAATTTTACTTTCTTAGTTCCAGGGGTATCGGAATTTGTATCAATGCGTGGTGGTAATCAATCACCAACCCCATGGAATAAAGGACTGACTAAGGAAGATTTAAATTATATACAGCGTAAGTTTCAGCTTAGGAATTTGCTCAAAATCTATAAGACAAATGTAAACTCATTTTCAATCAATAATGACAGTATATAACAATATAATATAACAGTTCCAAGATTGTAAAGTTGGTCATGATTCCTGTCTTCTGCAGCCTCCCATGGTCTTATTTCTGGAGTACCCAAAAAGGCTAACCAAACTATAGATTTATTAAAATTATTATTAAAAAAATGTTTTCCACCTATTTCAGAGCTGGGGTCCCTAACAACAATAGGACTAATAATGGAGGTTAAGAAATTGCATGATCTTGCTTATCAGTTGGGTTTGGAAGAAGCTAAAGAGATGACTAGAGGGAAATATTTAAACATTTTTTCAAGAAAAAATCGATAATATAATGAACACTTACATTTTTTTTATTTCGATTATTCAACTAAGAGGCTAACTTTGATATATCTTCAAAAAGACAAAACATGACAAATAATGTTTTTTTAGGATTATTTAAAGGCAATTTAAACTACATGTACTGTAATAAGTTACCCATAATTTATAAGCTAAGTCACCTTCTTACATGAAGTATTGTAGTTAATTTTGTTTAAGTATTGAGACACTAGGATAATAAATATAATTAAATTGAAACTTGTTTCATGGTGTTTTTGTTTTGTTGTATATTCTAGGAAACTTGTATTTAACATTTAACTGGAAAATTACTTAAGTATTATATGCCCCATTATAAAAAAAATAAAATATCTAACTTATAAAAGATAATCTTATTTTCTTCTGTCTTGCACATTATATTGGGCTATTCATCCCTACAAAAATGTATGATGATATCTTTAATATTAGGGAAAGTTATTTCAAGATTAAGCAAATTTCCTCCTAGATTTCATTTGAATTTAAAGCAAATTCTGTTTTAATTGGATATTCTCATTAAAAAAGCCTTGACAAAGAAAAAGCTTGATATTAAAATACTGGAAAAAAGGAATTTAACAAGGGTAGGGTTTAGGGTTAATAATAAACAAGTATTTTTAAATTTTTGTTTATTCTTACATAGTTTTACAGAACAATAACTTGTTGCTTAGCCTGTTGCTTGGCCTTTAGTCTGACCTGAGCTGCAATTCTGTCAAGATCACGTCTGCCCTGAACTGTTAAGATACGGCCACCATCGGGGATCTTCTCAACAAGCTTTAAGGCCTCAAGGGCCTGGAGAGCTTTGCGGGCAATGCTTCCTGATGATCTGAAAGAATAAATTCATTATTTTGACGAAAATAGTAGGGCACAACAAAATCTCCCATGTTTGATTTTAAATGTTTTATGTTATTGTTGTATAAAAATTCACTTATAAATTAGGAAAATGTACTTAACTAAATATGTAGATATTACGTATAATATATCCTTGCTTATTACTATTAAAATAAATTAATTTTGTATTCACCTGCAGAAGTGAGAAGGAGTGACACCGTTGCGTTTACGACCACCAAAGATCTTGGTCACAGTCTTCACACCGACGGGTGATCTGATGTAAATGTGACGGAGAACAGCAGCACAGCGGACATAGAACCAATCAGGGTCGTAGGGGGCCAGTTCCTTGAAACGACCAGTTTTCACCAAGTCCATGTGTTCTGGCACCTTAACCTTACCAA
The DNA here is from genome assembly GCA_026213755.1 of Eurema hecabe. NCBI lineage: Eukaryota > Metazoa > Arthropoda > Insecta > Lepidoptera > Pieridae > Terias > Terias hecabe. The sequence goes on from JADANM010005719.1 coordinate 9,307,540, forward strand.
TCCTGAAAAGAGGAAAAAATTACTGTATAATTTTAAAATAACGAGCAATATATGTATTATAGACAGATTATTTAAACAAATTTTATTCATGTTGTTGTAATTAAGATACATGAGAATCAAGTTCAACAATCTTTGCTTCGACTTTATCAGAAAGTTTTATATAACTCTATACATAGTTAATAATTCACTGATTCTGCGTGGCAGTGTTTTTCACAAACTTTTGTTCCTGGCGTCAACAAAAATGTTGCCATTTCATTTGTATCCTCTGGCACTACACGAAAATTTATATGGTGCCTGTGCTGCATCATCCACGCATCAATGTCCATAACTCCAGATATTAGGAATCTCATTTATCCTGTGTTCTGGTGCTGATCCTGACACTACTGTATTATTAATCAGTGTTTAATCTATCCATAGCTTGCCTAAATAGCTTAAACATTAGCTCAACAGTATAACAAACATTTTATACTGTTGGATATACATTTACTGTCTCATAAAAAGTTGGCAACGCAAACTATGCTGTGATACTTAAAGCAAGACTTACTTTTTAAGATGGAAGGCGAGGGTCTTGACGACCTTGTCTTGTTCAACATCTTTCAATGTGACGGACCTCATCTGTAACAAAAATAATTCAAAAATCAATCAAATTACAAATGTACATTATAAAGTAGTAGAACAATTCTAAGATGCGAAAACAAGTTTTATATTGTTTGTGTGAACTTTTAGATTAATATTTGTTATTATTTCAAGAAATAAACTGTTAATATTTATGGAACAAATTTAAGTGTTACAGAATAACTCTGCTGCTCCGGTAATATTTTTAGGAAATAATTGTGGTGAAAAGTCAAACGATTTAATAATCATTTTAATTTTATTTAACCTAAGCGTAATACATATATACGTAAAGAGCAATGAGAATCAATAGTTAGTACAAATAAAATGTAGGTAGGTAAAAAGTACGAATATTGCTAGCTGTACGAACACAGTTGAGGTTATATAAAAATATTTTTTTACTACTCAACAGTTAGTTTATACATCAAAAACAAATATTATTTTCTCGAAACACAGATATTTTGATTAAAATATCAATATTCATTTTAATAATGAAACAAAATGTTCACGCGAGGCAACGCAACTCTTGGGATAACGTAGACTTGGTTCATATGCGTTGCATAGATCCTTCTAGACGACAAAGGACTTTTTTCGATAAATTTACACTTTACTCACTTTTTAAGGGGTAAATTCAACACTTTTACGCTTTCACTTATAAATAATATTAGAAAACCACGCGGTTTAAGCACAACACTCACCTTGCCTTGTGTTGGCAGCCGGAAGAAAGACAGAGAGAACAAAATCAAGCTTAGTCCGCCATGCCCCGCTGTCAATGTCAATTTCTAATTATATTTTTTAAAATTATTACATTGCTGGTTTAATTAATCAATTTTAAAAAATGTGACAAGTAAATAAGTTGCATTAGTTTAAACTAATTGAACAGTAACTATAAAATTATTAATCAGCATCCTTTGACTTTGCAATACTTGCAAAAATTTCATTATCTGTTGTGTCTAATTGAATATAATAATATACTATCTGTACAAATGTTCTGTTGTCTTTGCCTAATGTCATTATTCTGAATTTCTGAATTTTAGAAAATGGCCGCGAAACCAAATTTAAGTAATCCAAAAGGTATAATTGTTTTTGTTCCAATAACAATAGATATTTGTAACATTTGAACGGTATCCTTTGTAGTTAATTATTGTATTATTAACCAGAATTTGTGATACACTATAATTGCTTTAATTAATGTTCACTACTTTCAGAAAAAATACCATCAGCTGATGATATTCCATTGACGTCTTTAGAAGAAAGTCTTTTAAGTTTAGAGAAACTGGATCGGGCTTCGCCTGAGCTATGGCCTGAACAAAGTAAGCATTTATTTGTTCTAATAGTATATTGTAATATTTTCAAAACAAAGAGTGATGCATTTGAAAGTGGCGCGTATTACGTATTTAAATCTTGTCATTGGTGTTGTGACTTGCGTGTTGCGTCTGTCTCGTTTTGGCATTACGTTAATAACGATCGCTTTTTAAACATTTAATTTAAAATGGGAGATAATGGCAGTTTTTCTATGAAGGACGACAATTCGCAGTGTTCAAATGATTCGTTCGCAGTTCCAGGCGTATCGGAATTTGCACCATTGCATAACCCAAGCCAATCTCCTCCCTCATGGAACAAGGGATTAACCCAAGAAGATTTAAAATATATGCAACGTAAGTATTTTGAATAACCGATTCGTATTATGTACCAAATGCATATTTCAAGAAAGTATTTGTTATATGTTATGAATGCATTATGTATGAATTCCATTTGGAATCCTATTAGAAATTATATTAGTTTGTAGCAATATTCTTTGTTCATCTGTGTACTAAATTACACTTAATACTTATGAAGTTTCAAACTGTGAGAGAAATGCCTGCTCTACATGCAGTCATCTTTTTAAAGGCTTTTAATTTTGTATTTATATTATAAGAATACATAAGTAATCATTTTCATCAATATATTTGACAATAAGTAGGGGGATCTTATTTTCTATTCATTCAATTTCACCTTGACTCTATCCTATAATATCTATTATCATGAAATTAGTGCTATTGTATAAAATTTATATGTCAATATATTTTATAGGATATGACTACGTACTAGTTGATTCATCATAATTCTCATTGCAATTGTCAAAAGTTGACAATATTTATTATATCAAAATTATTGTTTTTTAATTCAAATTAAATTTATCACTTCAGAGCTGGGATCCCTAACAACAATTGGACTCATAATGGAAGTGAAGAAATTGCATGATCTTGCTTATCAGTTGGGTTTGGAAGAAGCTAAAGAGATGACTAGAGGGAAATATTTAAACATCTTTTCAAGAAAAAATCGATAATACAATAAATATAAATACTTTAGTGTTAAGTTTTATGTAAGTACAGAATATATTTTAAGTTACGGTAAATTTATGAGTTTTATTTGGCATCTGTGATGGCCCTGTCTAAGCAAACTGAAAAAGAAAATTTTAATATTTATAGTCATTTGAATCAACATTTAAACTATAATTTTTTAATTGAATTGAAACATTCTTAAACCTAATTTTTGCAGTCATCCTATAAACTTAATTCTCTGTCAAAAATACCGGACTCCACTTTTCTATTTCGGTCAAAAAATTAGTACCTACTGCAAGGGTGCTTATATGAAGTATCATAGATGACTACTTTAATACTAAACTAAGATTGAAATCAAAGACATTTTACATCCCATTTTTTATTTTTCATAATAAATACCTAAACAGAAATACAATTTATGTTCTATCTATAAATCTTATTTTGAGGGGCTTGCTTGGTTTTGAAATAAAGCTCCGTGTTGGAGGCACAACTCCATAATGATACTCCAGTTTGTACTTTTGCAATACCTTAAAATAAACATATGAATTAAGTACAGAGCAAAGCAATTGGAAATTAGCTTAAATAATGAGTATATTTTTCCCTTACACACTTCTTTGTGTTTCCAATATCATTGAGAATAATAAGGTAATTAATTTTTATTGCTTCTTTATTTTAGTGAGATGTTGAAACAAGTTTGTCATGTTAATTAGAAAATTGAGCTCAGCAACCTAATAAAAATCAAATAATTATGTTATGGCATACCCTAATTGTTAGTAAACAAAGCATGGTTTCAGCAATATTCTGGCCCAAACACTTTCTAGCCCCATAACCAAAGGGAACGGAAGCAAAGGCATGATAATCGTGAGCATCTTCTTTCAACCACCTCTCCGGGTTGAATTTATTAGCTTCGTCGTAATTTGTCTCCTTTAGTGCTGCATCCTTCGTTGACATTATGATAAGAGTTCCTCTTGGGATGCTGAAATAATGTTATCATGGTCTTCATATTGTAAAGTAGCCACGTCTGAGGACGTGCCTGTGTACACATCACAGTGAATCAAGTAATATGACTACTTAATAGCCCACATCAAACCTGTGGGTAGGGTGGGTAGGCACTCCATAGATAGAATTTTTAAATGTTTTTTCCTTTTCCGCCCGCCATACTATCCCACCCAACAAACAGGCCCTTCCCTTTCCTTATTTTAATGGTTGCTTACCATCAAGTGAGTATTCTGCCCAGTTACCAATCATTACATTAAAATGTCCTGTGGTTCCAGAGAATATGAAATGCAGGTAAACAAACATTTGCTTATTTCATCAAACCTTTGTCCCTTGCAATATTACTATACAAAAATATTTTATTTAAAAAAGGAGGGTAGTTTGTAACGGAAAAAAATAATTGTTTCCAATCGATTTTTGTAGACGTTGATACTCACTTATATCTGTCTAATGTAATATTCTTTGGCAAAATGCGGGTTAATAATGGAATTGGTGGCGCCAGCCTAAAACAAAAGAAAAGGGTGGAAAATATATGGCTTTTTTTGAAGAAAAAGTGTGACAAAACATTTTTTCTGAGTTTATGCTGATTTTTTTTAAGCTATGACGTGGACAGACGAGCTAGACGTCCGCTGGAACTTTGCTCTAAAGCCAAACTCCGGTCAGGGCGTGCACAACACCGACGCTCTCTACTTGATCAAATTTATTACTAATCTACTTTATCTTGATCTATCTCTATCTTGAGTCACAAGATGTTAAGACTCATTAGCCCAGTAACCTCACTCGCCACATTCCCCTTCAGAGCGACGCAATGACATTTGCATATCACTGTTCAGGCGGTAGAATGTTTGGCTCTGTGGTACTCACCCAGTTGGCCCCCTGCGATGGAGACCTACCCCCGGTAGCGCTGTAGTGATCGCGTTTTTTAATTATCTTATGGGTAAAGATGACCTCTAACATCCTAATGCCAAAAAATTTAAACAGCCAACTTGAGTATACCTGAGTGTTTCCTTCAAACACGCTTGGAGGTAAGGAGTATCTTGCTTGAGCTTCGTAATATCATCTACTTTCAGATCGGGATATTTGTCAGCCACCTCCTCAAACAGTTTGGCTTGCACCTTTCTATTTTTCGCGATATAGTACAGCAAATATGACATTGAGGATGCGACCTGATTTAAGAAAAAGTTCTCATTTACATCGGCATGTATTTATGAAATTGTTGTAAGAGTATTCTTCTTGGTGCAGTTTTCAAGACTTCTAGAGAAAACTCTGATGAAGTTAATTTTCGTAACAATATCACGTTAATTTTTAGTTTTCCTCATTACATCGCTATTCTTTAAGATTTGTCTAGAACCTTTTATTAAATATGAAATGGAATTTCAATGTAGAAGTTCTAATAGTTTTAATTTAATTTCAAAATGTGTTTACCGTATTAACTCCAATCAGAAGCATGTCCATCAATATGGTGGCGATATCTTCACTCGTCAGTTTATTGTCGCTCATCAATATAGCTTTTATCAAGCAGTTTGGATCTATAAATAATTAACATATTAAGAAAACCGTTGACTGGCTTCTTATAATATGAAAAATATATAAGCACCTATCAAATGGGACATTGCCTCTTAATACTCTCAAAGCCACTTTTGAACTTCTCTCATACCGGATTTATATATGTACTACCCACCCTCCTCTCCTTACGCCAAAAATACAGGTATGGAATTTATTTGCACGACTTTCCAATTTCCAAAAGCAAGATTTAAATACTTACTTGTTTGATCAGCTTCTGGATTTGTCGAAATCTCTCGCTCAGCTTCTAACACATGTTTTCCGATTAATCTGCATAAAAAATCATAATCGATGCAGTACGAATCTCTTCAAAACTCATACAAGGTACGTGATTCTCTCATACTACGGCTTTGATATTATGTATAAGTGTGTAAGAACGTAAAAACAGTCAAACCATCAACAGGATTCAAACTTGAGCAGAGGTGCGTTTTCGAAGTGGGACAGTGGTCCCTAGTGAGTTATGTTAAGATGTCAGGTAATCAAAAGAATATGGATAATTCCTCAGCTAATTTAAACTTTAGCAAAGACGGGAAATATTGTAGAGTGGTAATAGTACCATATTTAATATTTATTATCTGTAGTTTTAAATATTCTCCAACTAACATATCCAAGTTATCGCAGTACTTCACAAGCGTGTACCAGGCCGGGGTCATGAAGAGCTTCCAAGCGTGCAGACCGCTCTCGCACTTGTCTATGGCTTCGGTGGCCTTCTCCAGGTTATGGTACATCCACGACATGTCGCACTGGCTGTACACCAGCTCTGTGTCTATCATCGAGAACTTTTTCGAAAATATCAGTAGACCTAGAAATAGAAACCTAGACTTTAAAGATGGGATAGCCATACCTTATCCAGTATTATCTGCTGTGGATTAGGTTAGAAATTTAAAAACCGATAGGAAAGAACTTTTTATACGTGGGTATTGTTTAAAAGAAATGTAGCAACATAAATTCCTAAAAAAAATCTATAATGTCGGTAGCACTTATGAAATTAAGAGAAAGAGCTTTATACCCATGCAGTCGAAAGCCCACTTATGGATTTCCTTATACAGGTCCTTAGATATTTCGTCTTGATAACTTCGCAGGTTGTACAGCTTCGTGGTGAATTTGTCGCAAATTTCAAATATGGCGTTCGCGTAATGTACGCTTGCGTTATGCAGCGGAATATCTACGATAGTCCTTTGTCGAACCCAGTCCTGCCCTTGACTAAACAGAAAAATATTACAGCCAATAGGAAGGAAGCAAAACACATATATAGATTAGAAAATAAGTGTGATAATCGGTCCAATAGCGGATAATTCTTGGACTTACGTTCTTGTACAGCGAACGTAGAATCACCAATATTTTAATGTCACTTAAACATTGAGAACCTAGGTCTAGATTAAGATTTTCTTCGGTTTGTCCCTAACAAAGATCATTGAGGGACTTTAGATGTTAGCATTCGCGAGCAACAATTGCTAACAGAGTTAATAAAAAAAACGATAAAAACTTTTAGCTTTAACAATTCAAATTTGATAACATCAAATTACACTTACGCGGTGTAAGGGCCACAATAAACATGATTTCTATGCTCCGTTCTATATTTGTCTAAGCACTCCAATGTGGACCTTACAGGATAATCACCTTCCATTGAATATACCTTGCGTATATGTTCCGGATGATTAAGGAGTACTATATCTCCACCTACAGGACTAACAAAACGGACTACTGGTCCGTATTCATCGAACAAGGAAGTCAGTGCACGTATAGACTTCCTATTAGTCACGTACGAACCTGAAACACGATTTTACAGTATATTAATAAGTTTTCAAAATAACGAAAGGAGAACATACTCAAATTAAATAAAATATTACGTACTGATATTTAACCCAAAAGTCAATAGACTTGCAGTAAATTGGGTACCGATTTCAGATAAATAATAGCGCATTGTAGATAAATATTTTAATGCCTTCGGTCCTGGTACATCATCAAATGATAATACTATAGGATCTTTGTCCGTCAGCACCATTGGCACAACTTTTGGAGCAGGAAATATGTCTTTACTCGGTTCTTTAGATATTAAACCACTCGGCGAATCTTTCGTTTGCTCTTTTATCTGGCTTATTTTTAATACCCCTTGATAGAGACCTCCCTTACGTATACACGGCTGAACGCACTGAATTTTATTCAAAAACATAATGACTAGCTGTTAACTTGTAGTAAGTAGTTAAATTATCTTTCGTGTGGTATAATTTTTCCAAAGAATTTTTCTTTGAATGGATTGACAGAAACAAATGAATTAATTTCAGTTTTATTTCATTTTAAATTTGGCGCTTTTGTGCATAGAGGTAAAGTATATAATATTATAATAATTTAATAACCTATTATAAACCTATGTTTCTATTAAATTCATTATTATGTATAAAATACACAAAAATATTTTAAGCATTATTTTATTGTAACATGAATATAAAATACAACATAGTCAATTAGTGAGTTCATTGATCTATAAGGAAAATATAACTTTGTGTCTATACAATTTATTGCCATGTGCAAATTTACAGTTGGCAACACAAGCAATGAAAAGTATTCTGGAACGTCAACTGCGATTGAGGAGCAAGAGAAAAGAACCATAGTAGATGGCGGGAGTGATCTTGTGTAATTTAAGTGATAGATTAGTTTTAAAATCTTAGTGTAAAAATAGTTACAATAATGACTAGGTAAATATAATTAATATTCACGTTAAAGGACTTAACAAAGTGCCTATAATACGGTTATTTGAGTGATTGAAGATAGAATCTCCTGAAGGTTAATCTGTTTGATGTCTTTTGTGATTCCATTTAATATCAGTGTGCGTTTGTTATTGCAGAGCTAAAATAGAACTCGGCGATGTTACACCGCATAATATTAAGCAATTGAAAAAGTTGAATACGGTCGTATTTCCCGTTTCGTATAATGACAAATTTTATAAGGATGTGTTAGAGGCGGGCGAGCTCGCGAAATTGGCGTATTACAACGATATCGTGGTCGGAGCAGTGTGCTGCAGGGTGGATACATCGGAGAACTCGAGAAGGTTGTATATAATGACTTTGGGATGCTTGTATCCCTACAGAAGATTAGGCATTGGCACTCTGATGGTTGAGCATGTGCTCAAATATGTCGAGCACGATGGAAACTTTGACAGTATTTTCCTGTAAGTAAAACCATGGTGTCTTTTTTGCATAGTTAGGATCCTTTAACTGAACCCTTGCATGTATTTCTGTATTGCAGCTGAGTAGGTTATGTGTCAATAAATTTATTTTCGTCTAACCTTGTAACTTAAGATTACTCTAATTCTACTTGAATATCAATTAATGAAGATAATTCCCTGATATGAACAGTTGTATTTGTTTTTTTATATCAGTGTCATGTTACACACAACACCTTTCATGAAAGTTTAAGCATAATAAATATTTTTCAAACATAAATGTCATTTATAATAATAAAATAAATGTATTTCAGACACGTTCAAGTAAATAATGAGAGTGCAATAGATTTCTACAAAAAGTTTGGCTTTGAGGTTGTCGAAACTAAGGAACATTACTATAAGCGGATAGAGCCAGCGGACGCTCACGTCCTGCAGAAGACAATCAGACAACCAAATAGTGTTACATTAGTCAATGGGAATGTACCACACGCAAAGACGAATGGGCATGATTGAATAACCCCAAGCAACACAAAAATCTCAATGCAGTTTGTATGCAAGTGATACTTTAGATAAGATTCGTAATCAGGTCCTGATAACCTACAGATTTTGATAAAATGAATATTTGAATGGTGGTTGTGGTTTTATACATTTGAGGCCATAATGTTTGCGATAGATTGACTTCCTTAAAGTTAACGGTAACTGTAAGAATCAAAGTGCACTGATTTGTTATTAAATGCACTACATCATGAATATTTTTGTTAGTGTTCATAAACAATTGTAAAAACCTGTAATTTGATTAATGTAATAATGTTTATACATAATTTTAAGGGAACACAGCTCTGGTCATACTTTTCCTAATTTTATGGATCTAAATCACTTGTTTCATATTTACTGTTTTGTATTTATGTAATATAATAGGTGTATAAAATGTGTAGTATGTTTATTAATTATTTTTGTTTCTCAAACTGATTACAGTACCTCATAATAAAATACTGTGTTTACTTGAAATATCTAGATTTGTATTAATTTTATCCAATGCTGGGCATGTTCTCATTCATAATATAATTTCTAAATTTGTCAATTTTATACACACAGTTTTTATGAAACCGAGGACATAAAGTAAATGTTACCCAAAAGTCAATTTGCCCTTGATCTTTAACTCAAAAAATAATCTCCGAATATACCTATCTTATGTCGAATGCAACTTCTAGCATTAGTACAATAAACATGATTAACAGTAGAACTATGTTTTATTTTCCCATCCACCATACTAAAATTACTGAGCCTTGCAACCTTGTTGTGGGTGCTTATTTGTTACACTATTTTTTTGGGCAACCAAAATTCCAGACAGAAGTGAGTTATCTTAAATTCCATATGAGAAAGACAGTCAAAATGAGATCGATATATAGCGTGGGTTTTAAAATGTTCCAGTTCGCGTAGGTCTGCCCGTTCTTGAGACGATATCGATTTAAAAAACTAATTTTTCAAAAATCACTCAAATAAAACCTAATCCAGATATTCGTAATATTAGGTAACACTTCTTATCTAGTGATAAAAAAGAGATATCGACAATAACAAACTTTCATATATTATTATTAACAAATAAAATGCCGTTGTTTTCATTCGACTTTTATGATATGAACAACTTACCTACATGATTTTTTTTATCGACTCAGATTTTCAGAAAAAAGATAAACTTTTTGATCTCTTTGGAATTTGTAATTTTGCCAGATGAGGCTGGCAAGTTATAGAAAACCTAAAAGAGGATAAAGGGGGAGGATATAAGTAAAATTATTGAGAGTTTGGCGGGAATCTTGCGGCGTCTAGTTGTAATCTCGATTGAAATGTTTGATTGTGATAGTGTATCATGCAGTGAACTAGCTAATAAGTGTCCAAGAAATGAAGAATTCATTTGAAAGCGCATAGTAGCGCCGTTCCGATTGCTCCAAGATTCGTCGAGGTTCTTCGTAAAGTTCACTATCACTTTACGAAGGGCAGAACGAAATGACTGACTGACTCGACAAAAGACGACTTGATGAGGATTTTACTTGACTCATATCGACTTTTATCTTGACCACGTTGCCTCTTATTACATTGACATTGGCAAAAAGCTAGACGCCAATGCCATAATATAAGAAAGAAAGAAAAAGTAAACTTATTATTGAATCATTTCTTTAAGCCTTTTGCCTTGACTTGTGTAGTAATTTATTTTTTTCCTTTTATAATCCTATATATATAAAAGAAAGTCGTGTTAGTTACACCATTTATAACTCGATAACGACTCAACTGATTTGGCTGAAAATTGGTGGGGATGTAGTTTAGAACCAGGAGAAGGACATAGGATATTTTTTATTCAGTTTCCAGGGGAATAATTTTTTTTAACGTTAACGCGGACGGAGTCGCGGGCAACAGCTAGTTTTTTATATAGGAGAGTAAATTATACAATGTGTCATTTATATTCATTTATTTATTCCAACAAAAACAATGTCTTGTAAATAAAAAACGTAATAACATTACAATACAGAACATAATATTTTTTCATCAACGAAACAAAACATGTTATACTTATTGCATTAATTGTGATGCAAGGTTACAATTGTGGGAAATATTACAATAGGTACTACCTACGTAATGTATTTAACACTGTGAAATATGACTTCAGGTTTTAAATTTCAAAGGTATTTGATTAATTTTTTCACCTCTGGCAATTTGCAATTGCATTTAATATTGTTTCATTTTCAACATTCTTTATACTTAATATTCCCCGTAAGTTTTTAGACTCTAAGAAATTCCAATATATTTTAAATGTGACAATATTTCTTTGAGATAAGTTTCTTATAGCAAATAAATAGAAAAATAACATGATTCAGGTAAAATCGTTCTCAACTAGGTGCACACAATAGATTATTATTATAGCAAAGGAAAAAATACATACAAAAAACATCGAATAACATAATAATAGGTATATAAGTACAATCACTTATAATTTATTATTCGCCATTAACAATAATAAGTACCACAATATAATTGCACTTAAATAATTCAATGTTATGTTCTAATATCCGACACGATTTACGTAATTTACTTATTTTTAGGAGAATAGATTTTTATGAGTTGAGTATTAACCCTTGCAATTTACTGTTTGAATATTATTGAATACATAAATAAATACTGCATCAGTGGTTTTTTTTCACCCGCTCAAGAATACCATTGGAAATAATGTAAGTAAGATGTAAAAGATGAGATTCTTTTAAAAGAACACACACAAAAAAAAACATATCGGAATGTTTACAATAATAAAATTACAAGCCTTTGAAACTGGAGACTCAGGCATTAGATTATAGAAGTATATTTTTTTGGTCTACAATCAATGTAAATATAATCTGTGTCATGTCAAATGTCATATTAGGGAGCAAAATTTATAATATCAATTAACACACGCTACAGGTACACTTACAATTTCAAAGCACTTCTCAGGTTTAGAATACTGTCTGCTTTCACAAAGCATTATCTATCACAGACATTTCTAGACGTATTGCGTATCACACCTATATTATGTAGTATGTACTATTTCTTATGACACTACAGGATGCCGATTTAGTCGATTATTTTAGAATTGAACACCGAACTTCCGGATGAGTTACCATAATAAAAAATATAATTTAAATCATATTAGAAATCTAAGATAAAAAATAACTTAATCGGCACCCTGTGTTTCCATGTTTATTTTTTATTTGGAATATAATTTAAAACCTTACTTACTACGTAAGTACGTAAACGATTAAACAGATTCATTATTGCACAAATACACAATCACTATTACATAAGGATAACGTAATTCTTTCTAAGAATTTTCTCGAAAATATGTTAATAAATTTAAATAGCACATCGATTAGCATGGCTAAATATAATTTTGTTTGTCTAAAACTTGTACAAGAATAAAATATATGGAAACAACATTGAATAACCCTAAACATTCATATGAAATGTTCACGATGAACACACTTTTTACATTTAAAGCATAATATGTACTGTGATCTACAATATTATTTTAAAGTCTAACCAATAAAATACAAAACCTGCCCTCGTTAAATAATTTATAAAGCACACAATAACACAGACGAAAAATAAAGACTAATAAAAGCATGGCATTTATGTGATTAAAATTGTTGTCTTATAGAATAAATACCTTTTCTGCAAATGGCAAGTTTTGCATTTAATTAGAAAGGCTTACCAAATACTGTATTTTGGCTTCATAATTACACTACACTAGATGTAATGCATTTTGAAAGATACACAAGCATATATTCACCTACATTCACCCACAGATATTAACAAGAATCTCTCCAACCAAAATTCATTTGGGCTACCCTCCACTTCTCTAGGATATTACTATCAGAGTCTTGATAAAAATAATTTTATGATGAGATCACACTCAAGAGGTACCCTATCGAGCAAAAGAAGTACATACATTTAAAAATGTATATCCCAAGTCATGTTAAGAAACCTACTTTTATGAAGTTGGTTGAACATAATTTTTTATATCATACTTGTCTTCAAATAGAATATAGAAAATAGAAGACAATAAAACATATGATTATTATCCTTTATAAATTATCAGGTACTTCATAAAATAGAATTAGTTTTATAATAAACTAGTGGACTCGTGCCCACTTCATTGGGCATAATGTTAACAATCCTTTTTTATGTAGCCTATGACACTCAGCAATAATGTGGTTATCTATTGTTGAAAGAATTTTTAAAATCAGTACATCCCGAGATTACCCGTTACAATTTAACAAACACACTAACTTTACTTCTTTATATATTAGTATAGATATACATTTACATATTTAATTGTTCGAATTTGATATTTCGTACGAAATCAAGATATGTGTCGACGTAATTCAAGCTTTCGTTAGAAATAAACTATTTCAATATATTTAATAAATTATTATATAGCTAACGAAAAGCTTTGTAAAACTGGTAGGATATATTTAAGTTTCCATAAGCAATAGAGTTGTAGAAAATAGATTAAATATCAAAGACAACGACCATAGACGATAGGATACAACTGCATAATACAAAAGTACGTTGTATTTAAATTACGACGCAATAAAAGGACGGAGCGTTAAAAAGAGCGGGAAAATACTTAACCTATGTATAGTACGCGTCACGAATCTTTAGCGCTGAACGAAACCTGTGCAGTAGTCAAAAATAAGGTATCGAGGTATGTGCGCGAGCGCTGATTGGTTGTCCCAGTCGTGTTGTCTTTCTCGCACCAATACGTCAATTACGAGCGCGATTCTACCGATGCGCAGCTATTCTCGTCCAGCGCTAAACATAAATGACGCGTGCTATACGAAATGGTAGAAATAATAAAATATGTTTATCTGTGATGTTGGATGTACTAATCTATGCTATAAGCTGAAGTTTGTTAGAATGTACGCGCTTATAACTGGAACTAGTGGCCTGATCTTACAACTTATTTTTGTATACGATATCTACTTTGAAAAGGAACGCTATTTTACATAACGCCATAAGTACAATTAGCTACAAGGAGTTAATTTCAACATTTAAATTTTCAAAATATCTTTTTTATTTAAGTTTATTTCATAGATATTGTTCATTAAAGAACATCATATAATATTTTTTTCTATTCTGATATTCTCATATTGAATGTGTTCATCAACTTTCGTAGCCAACTGTACTAGTACAGTCCCGCCTTTAAGTACTAGTGATGTGATGATGATGTACTAATAAAATATCTATATGTATCTTTCAAAATGCGAAACTATGTACATGAAATACATAATAATAATAAATGCTAATGCACAGCAACAGTGACGTCACAACTGAATCCCTAATGGACATTATTTACTTCTATACAAGATATAATTTATCTTCAATTACACCCTGGTCCATTTCTATATACCCATTAACACTAAAGTGCTATTAAGAGGCCATTCAATTAATATTTCTATGACTGATTAATAATTTATTTTATCTATGTGAAAACTCTGTGAATAATTTATTATCTGTGTCGCTTTGGCGCCATAACAAGACTTTATAGTCTGTGGTTTACTGAGCAACATTTTTTTTGCGGCCAGTTTTGGTTTAAGCCCATAGAGATTCTGCGATTTAATCTTTTATACAAATTAAATAATTAGTGTATCTTATCATTTGACATTGGCAAGTCTAAACGCCACAATCAAAGATTAGCTCTTTTGACGAAATCCCATAATATTTTACAAGCAGAACTATTTATTAACAATTCATAAACCATCACGTTCTACCGCGTTTTCTAAGTCTAATAAGTATTTTATTTTGTCTATGCATTGTAGTGATGCGTCGTTTGCGTGCTTGTCCATCTGTAGAGAAAAAATGTATACTTAATAAAATATATGAATTACTTTAGAATAAAAATTGCGCTGCCAGAAATATATATAATATTGTTTTTTATGAAGTAATTGCATATCGCCTCTTATATTATTTTTAATTATCTATCGATTACCCTGTTCATTTTTTTCTATTTCCTAAAATAGATTTAAAAATTCCTTAAAAAATATTCCCTGACATTCTTGGCAACTAAATGGCCCTAGATTATTGTTAGTAAGGTGCATAAGGAAAACATACCAACGCCAAATTGAGGAAACCATGAGGCAATCCTTCTAGAACATTAATCTCCACTTCATTCCCGAGCCGTTTCAACTTCTTCGCGAACATCACGCAGTCATCGAGACACGGGTCCAAGTGTACTGTCTGAGAAAAAAAAATAGATACATTTTATATGGGAGTACAACCTTATATGAGCTTCTAGCTACTATTCGAATGTACAAAGTGTTTAAGTGACGCAAAGATGCGTACATTGTTGTTTTTTTAATTTTATTCTTGGCTTTATGAACATAAATAAAATTCTGCAGTACAGTATTAGAGTACCGGGTTCAAAAAGTAAAAAAAAAATATGGACAGAATTGAAACCCACTAAACTACAAACATATTTTTATTTTTTTATTTAAAATATATATATATATATATATATATATATATATATTTTTATATATATTTTCAAATTATTGTCTGAATGCAAATGTCTAAATTTTAGTCTTTTACACTCTATACAGTCAGTAAGCCGTGAGCTTGCGGTGATAGCTGACATATGGCACTAGTACTGAAACACTCACTAATAACCCCAGTAGTGGAAGACACATGAGCAGTTATTTATGGGTACCATAAAGACGTCCATATATATTGAGTATTTATGGTAAATTATAACGTCACTCGGTCAGTAGTCATGTCGCACTCCCCACTAACTGCCCACTAACCTGCTGTCGGGGGCGGTCGTGGCATACTCGTGAAATTATTGGGCTAATGAGTCTTAACATGTGATGACTCAAAGTGAGATGGGGGTAGTGCACCCCTGCCCGGAGTCGGGCTTTATAGCAAAGTTCCGGGTAGCACTGCATTGGCTATGGGCTGGCGTTATTCTTACCATCAGGAGTGCGTTCAGCTCGTCTCCCCTCTTCATAATATAAAATATAATATACTCATCACTCATCAGACACCAATATCGTCAGTAGTGCGCGAGCCGCCGGCGGGCGCGGACGTGTCGCGTGCCACTCACCAGTATGCGCAGCGGCGGGAAGCGCGCGAGCAGGCTCTCGTCGGCGTAGTAGGGCGACAGGTGCGGGTCGCGCGGCACGCTGAACATGAACTCGTCCGACGGGCTGCGCGCCAGCAGCGACTCCATCTTCGACCGCTCCGCCAACCTGCAGCAGAAAGAGACACCAATATAATACAAAACACATTTATTTGAAACAAAAATCAAATGAATTCAAATAATTTCAAAGGACGCCGTAATCGGATAAATAGAAGATCTATTTCTCAATAAACCAAGTATACAGGGTGTATAAAACTTGCCTATGAAATGTTTGTCGATGCATTCAGACAATGATTCTGTAGATATATAAACTTAAAACATTTATTTATCTTAACAAAGCTATAAAAAATACATTTAAAAACAAACCGTTTGCGTGTGTTTTTTTTACCGCAAACGCTAAATTTTTTGGCTCCGGGGTCCAAGTATGTGGCGGATAGGCATCCATCGTTTAATCAGGCAATAGAAATTAACTTTAAAACATTAAATAACTTTACAAATATCTGCGTCAGGACCACGTCATAAGCAATGATGATCACGAGGGGGATACTATATACGGTTTCAGTATTCGGACATAAGTCATCACATCATATGTCAGCATATACAGGGTGTTACTTTTATGATTGTGACCTAATTGACATCAACCACGATAGTACTGGCAAATTTCGCAGAGTATTAATTAACATTTTAAGAAATAATTAATCTTTTCCGCTATTTATCCTTTTTTTATATGTATGTATTAATCTATATTATTATAAATTATATCTAAATGAAGTGAATGTTGTGGTCGCCTATAATTGTGGCGGCATTATTAAATTTGTAAATCTTGTATTTTATGTTACTCTATATTTAATTTACGCCACGTTAGCAACCCCTGTTTAAATAAATAAATAAATGATTCTAATACTTACTCTTCTTGTGAAGGCCCCGAGATGGAGTTGGAGTCAGTCATGTGCGCGAGTCGAGAAGACATGGCACCCATTATCCCCGTCGCCGCTTCACTTATACTGGAAATATTTATATAACTTCTAAATTACGTGTACAGCAAAAAAAATACCACACGTATAGAACCATTCCACCTTGTATTCCTAGTGTCAGACGTAAAATATATAGAATTTTCGCGGAAAAGTCTATGTTATGGCAATAAGACAGAACACAGTGAAGTTTTGGTCTCTTAAAGACCGACATCGCCCATTTTCCCTTTATTGAATTCTCCAATAACGACTTGGGGTGCTTCAAGAAGAGAGCGTACATCTTTTTAAAAGGTTGGCCACACTCCAGAGCTGTCAAGGTTGGCCACACTCCAGAGCTGTCAAGCTCTGCGAGTGTTGATCGGCGGCGATGACCACTTTCCATCAGGTGGCTCGCCTGCTCGTTTGACCCCTATCTATACTAATATATAAATCTGAAGAGGTTGTTTGTTTGAACGCGCAAATCTCAGGAATTACTGGTTCGAATTGAAAAAAAATATTTTTTTATTGAATAGACAATTTATCGAGGAAGGCTTTAGGCTACATAACACGCTGCGACTAATAGGAGCGAAGAAATAATGGAAAAACAAATCAATGGGGACGAAGTCGCGAGCAACAGCTAGTGTTATACAAAAAGACTTATACAGACTAAAATAAGTATAATTTCATACCGTGACTTGATCTCTTTTTTGCGTTCTTTTCCATCACCATCAATAATTAACGGTGGCTCACCGACTAGAGTGGCTGAATCCTCTGATTCGGCTTCCCTATAAAGGAGTATTGAGACTTTTAAGTAATACTACTACTATTTAAGGACTATATTTTTATGTACAGCTTTGTAAAGAAAAATACTAACACAGTATGTACAGAAAATTAAATAAGTCTTTCTTCAACTACATATAGTATGTAACACTTTAGAATTATTACAAAACATTTACCACCGGGAGGCAGTTTCTACAGAGAGGCAGAAAGATCTCGAAAATTTATTTATAGGATTTAATATTCAAATTTGTTTTCATCAATAAAATGATGGGTAGTACAAAAGTATTAGAATAACTACAAAGTTAGTCTACAAATCTCAACTATAACAATCAATACTAGAGCGACTGTGTACATATAAACATGTTTATTTACACAGACTATGTCATAACTACACACATGTTCACAATTACACATAAAAAAGCACAGTTAGTCATTAATCAACGTCAAGACTTCGCGTTTACACCACTTTAACATTGTTCTACCAGTTGGATTTTTGGCAATATTGGGATACCAGGAATTACATCTACTTAGTAGAAGAAGAAGAATAGAAGATGGTAGAAACCTCACAAGAAAGTGTTTTAAAATCTGGCGAGATCATTACTTTTTTTTCTTATCTCTGATAAAGCAGCCTCTGATATTCAGAAGTATCTAAAAAACTAAATGTAACTATTTCTTTACTTAAGATTTATTTCCTAGCAACATTGATGCAGTGCTTTCAATGACAGATCATTATCACACAAAATGTTACTTACCGCATCATCTAGCAGTTAAGCACGCACATAATGCGAGCACGTTGCCAAACGCATTCAAGCCGGTTGCCTAGCAACGGTAACAAACAACCCCCTCCGTTGCTTGGCTACAGAGCAGGCAACCTCCGCCACGCGTTGCCTAGCAACAGAGCAAGCTTCCGACGTCATGCGTTGCCTAGCAACCTACAGCGCCTAGCACGTACCTGATGGACGGCTGGCTGGGCTTGACGACGGGGAAGCGGCGGCCCTCGCTATCTGTGTCGCTGTCGAACACGTACCGGTCGAGAAAGTCTGATACGTACTGTTGCGACTTGTCCTCCGTTGGGCTAACGCCTGGAAATAATAATCAGATGGTAAGTTAATTGGGGTAGTCAATGTATAAAAAAAGTTAAAGTTTTGTAAATATATCCGTCTTTATACGTGTTTATGTGAGTGTGTTCGGGTGTGAACGCGCATACGTACGTATGTGTGTGAACGTGTAAGCGGCGGTGTGTGTGATCGAGTATGTGTGTGTGCGCGCGTCTCACCGGCGTCGTGGTCGGTGCGCAGCGAGGCGGCGGAGGCGGTGGTGTCGGCGTGTGTGTGTGTGTGTG
>JADANM010005819.1:0-15483 GCA_026213755.1 Eurema hecabe
CATAAAATTCAAAAGCACTCGCCAGATCCCTGGATTAAAAACGAATTAAGGGAACTTTTAAAAAAGAAAGCTAGTGCTAAGTCTAAGCTAAAAACAAGGATTACTGATGTAAAACGTGATAAATACCAAAAAATTCGTCATCGCTGGAATACAATATGTAGGGATGCACAATGCCACCACATTTCCAATTCGATTGATTACGCAGATGGCTGTTTCCCAGACTTATGGGATTACCAACGTGAGGCCTTTGAGAAGCACCAAAATGACTGCATCAATGGTCTCCGTAATTTTTTTTTTTCGAATAATCAGACCATTGGCCGCGATCCCGCCTGATGGTAAGCTAAGATGCGGCCTAGGAGTCTATTTACTTTCACCTTAAAAAGATCCAAGTCGTAGGCTTGGAAAGACGGATGCTGGTAGAGAATTCAACTCCTTAGCGGTTTTCGGAATAAAAGATTTGGTGAATCGACTTGTACGTAATAAAGGCGTTTCAACCACTTAAATATTATGATCACATCTCTTCATTTCGTAAAAAGCTAAAGTGGTTACCGATCCGTCAACGCCGAAACGCTCACATACTCCACCTTCTGTATAGTGTGCTTTTCGACCCAAAGACTCCTGCTTACCTCAAAGAAAGCTAAATCTCTCACTTCTTCTAAAAAAATCTAAAGGAGTTACCTTGCCTTTCGTATTTCCTCTTCCTCTCCCTTATCTGTCGACTTCACATAATATTTTTCTTATTTTATTTTTATGTATGTATTACGTGTAGTTTATTGTTTTATTTTTTTTCATCTCTTGAATTTCCGTACCACTCAGGTTGCCTGCCAGAGATTGCTAGTTAGCAATAAGGTCGCCTCTTGTACATTGTTTTTTGTGTATACCTGTACTTAGTTTATTTTTTGTAATGTATTTTAAATAAATAAATAAAACTATTCATTATAATTTCGTTAGCTGCCTATTAATTAGTTTGTGGTCTGGGTTGAAATTTAAAACTTGTGGTTGGTTGGTTATGGAAACACAGTTCAATATTATGTCTAAAAATAGGCTTAAATATTTGCATTTGGAATTCAATGTATCTGAGATTAATTCTAATTGTGGTCAAAAATTTTCAATTACAACGATTCGTTCGACCTAAAACTAATTAGCTAACCCCTTAAATCCTATCCCAATATACCGAAAGCAATAATCGAAGAACAAATACTATACTTTGATTTATTGACTTGGAAACATGGCATCTGAAGGAATTTATTTGTTTTAACATACGAGTATACTTAATATAGAAGCAAATCAATCGATCATGATTGTTTTTATCCCTGGAATGTAGATAATTTATTTATTATTTTTATATTATAAGATATTTACTTGATGGTAAACGACCGCCACATGCTTAGAAGAATATAAGTAATGTTTAGCTACGAGCGTCACAAATGCGTAGCCAACTCTTTAAAGAGATGAGAATGACTATTTGCAAAGAAGGAATAAACGATGTTGGGGGATAAAGGGAATTACAAAATTCGTGTTTGAAAAGTGGCACCAAGCTAAAGAGAAATTACGTTCATAACGTATATTGAATACTAGTCGCGCCTCGAGGTTTTACCCGCTTAGTTTTTGGTCCCGGATCAATACCTGAAAAAAAAGTATTCTATGTGTTAATCTAGGGTCTACATACCTGTATGCCAAACTTCAGCCAAATCTATCCTGTAGATTTTGCGGGAAAGAGCAACAAACATAATTATGTCTGAAGGGCACTGTAGCCAGCGTGATTACTGGGCTGATGAGTCTTAACATCTAATGACTCAAAGTGGGGAGCGTCGATGTAGTGCACCCCTGCCCGGAGCAAAGTTCTGGATAGCACTGCATTGGTTATGAGCTGGCGTTTCCCTTACCATCAGGAGGGCATCCAGCTCGTCTCACCACTTCATAGAATAAAAAAAAAAAAAAATTATATAGATTCTTACAGCTTCGCGTTTTAAGTATTAGTGGGATTAGCAATTGTTATTCTTGATTTATTTATTTGTTGTAGGTGGTGGGAAGGCTCAGGTGAGTGAGAACACTTGTGGTTCGAGCGAATTGAAGCTATGTGTCGAGATGACCCCGAAAACTCCCGTTGGTCTGCCCCGAACTAGGAAGGAATTAGACGCGCACTGTTTGTAAGTAAAAATATAGCTATATACATAGAATAATAACACCTAGAACCCCAATATGTGCACACAAAGTGAAGCCATTTCAAGGTTGACAACTTTGTCTAATTACTTAGATTTTCGTAGATTTCAATTTTTCCACATTTATTGGGGTGTATTTCTAATAGCAGCAACATTATCGGTGGGCTTGTGTGCGTGTCATCGAGTACAAGAACGTGCTTTTTACACTTAGAAATAAACACTTTTGGCTTCACTTTCGGCGGACCGATTATTTATTAAGGGACTATCAGTCTATGCGTTATACGTCTATGGCTGTATACGAGTAAACCAGGGATGTTATGGATATGAAATTTCGGATACGGATTGGATACGGATATAATATATGAAATTATTTCGGATAATAAGTTAGTTTCGGATAATTTCGGTTACCTACGGATATTAAAATTTTGAGGAACTTCAAAAATAAAATACATACAGCTAATAGGCATAATGGTTTTATTTATATGTCACCATTTGGTAGGAAATACAATCAGTCTGTGAGAAATTAATAATTATTACAGCAATCTAATTTAATCTATCCCTATCCGATATTATCCAAAAATTTTATTTCGGATTCGGTTACGGTTACGGATATTATTTTATATAGGATATCCGATAGTTTCGGTTACGGTTAAGATACTTTTGACTTTGACTTTTTATTTAAGGTTACGGTTATTTTTTTATATCGGATATCCGAAAGTTTGTTTTTAAGATCGTTGGCATATTACTTTTAAATGATTTCAAATAAATGGCTTTTTATTTTATTTATTTATTTATCCCATTATTTTGTGTTACGGTTAAGATACTTTTGACTTTGACTTTGAATTTTTATTTACGGTTACGGTTATTATTTTATATCGGCTACGGAGCTCCCTAACATCCCTGATATTTAAAACTATTTCATATACAGTGTGTTAAAGAGGGTTGCATTGACCGCGAGCAGTGAGTTGATTAAAATACATTGCTGTATTTTTAATTGTATCGTTTCATGAGTACACCGATACGAAAATACTATAGTGCAGTAATTTATTTTACAGTTACTGATTTGAAAAAGTAAAGAAGGGGATACGAATGGAGGCCAGGAAGGGAAAAAGTTCTTATAAACTTACGCCTTTTTATAGGCCAATAGGCGAGCTCTTGACCACAGGTCGCCTGATGGTAAGCGATAGTGGTCGCCTAGAAGAAACCAGTTCACTTTTGTTTTGAATGAACCCGGGTTGAGACATTCGGGGAAGACCCACCCATGGAACTCATTCTATACTTCAAAATATAGCATATTTAATACTAGCTATGCCCGAGACTTCGCTCGCGTAGAAAAGTGACTTTGGGCAGCATTTTTGAAAATGCCTAACCCGCGCCATCAAACGTTCAGCAAGTTTAACGTGATTCTTTGAATTACCATAAGTTTTTTATTTATTAACCGATTGACATGAATTAAACACTAAATGTTAAGTGAAGCTTACCACAATATATCATTGAAAACCCTATCTAGATAGGATGAGCCTTTTCTGAGATAAGCGTGCACAAACAAACAGACAAACAGACAAAAATTCCAAAAATCATTGTTTTGGGTTCTATTGGGTTAATGAAGGAATATAATATTTTTACTCATATATCTTCCATGTACAGACAGCGAATCGGGACGTTTTTATTATATGTATAGATAGACATAGATAGAATAAAAAAGATAGATTCAGCTTTTATAGGGTTAGTAAGGATTTTGATTTTCCAGAGCATATCATACTGGGATGGCGTGTATGGACGTTTGGATCAAGCGCTGCCTGCCAACAGATGGACAGAAATTGGTGCAACAACAGATCGGTGGAGCCAGAGCGCTCATGCGTTTTCTTTGCACTAACGACTCGTCTTTGAGAAAAGGTGAGCAATTGTTTTTTTTATTTATTTAAGACTAGCAGTGCCCCGCGGGTTTGTCTGCGTTCTTCCCGTTTCCAGAACAATACCGAGATACAAAGTATCATATGTGTTAAACCAGGGTATCACATATCTATATATCAAATTTCAACTAAATTTGTCCAGCCGTTTTTGCGTGAAAGAATACCAAACATACATCCATACGTACATTCTTACAAACTTGGGCGTTCACGGTTCAGGTCCAATTCAAAGCAATTGGAGAGTGTTAGCCTAACACTAACACTGTTAGGATCCCGGAACTGATATTGCTAACTAATTAATGAAAGTCAACAACCAGTGAACAGAACTTTAATTATTTTAAAATTGAACTTATATCTAGTTGCATTACAAACTAATAGCGCGAGTAGGCTGTAAACTACCGCCATCTATTGATTGGCTGGTACAAGTACTAACAGAGAGGGAGAGAGAATTGAGAGAAAATATGTTTTAATATTATAACACCTATCATACTATATTTTGTTCATATGATACGTTTTGTGTCAGTGCCGTATGTGTCATGATTTGGATGTAACACGCTACTGAAAAACATCTTTTACTATCTTGGGAGCCTGGGTAATTCTTTTTTTTAACCCCCTTATTTTGTATAATAAATTGCTTTTATTATTATACATGGAAAAAATTGTTTTTATTCCATTCAGCAGTTTTGTCTGAAAGCGTAACGGCATCCATACATTCTCGCAAACTTTGTTTTAATAAAATAAGTTTGTTGTCAATATAGTTGACCTAAACTACTACTACTATATAAAGAGGAAACATTTGATTGTTTGTTTGAAATGAATAAGCTCCATAACTACTGGACAGCTTGTTATAAAATTCGGACAAGATTTGAGCGTCTTTTAAATCAAATATAAAAGAATTGTAATTATCTACTGATTTTTTTAAATACCCGTAAAATTTTATAAATAGTTTTTTTTTGGATATTATTTTAAAGTTCTCACCATGTAAAAATGTTCAAAAATAAATGTTCCTATCTCATTGCTAATTTTACTTAATTTCCTCGTAAATCCAGGATTATCATAACACAATTAGGTACACACTAAGCATAAATAAATAACGTCTGTTTGAATTAGCTCATTAACTATCCCCTTGTGAGTTCACGTTCAAACTCGGTATTATTTCCATGGTTCAAATTCGTGAGGCGCTTTGCTTTGGTATTATCTATAGGCGGAAATGGTCACTAACCATCAGGAGAAAATATCAGTTCCCTGCATCAAATAAAAAATCGAGATTTAGATTTGAGATTGGACCATATTCTTAACTATATTAAGGTTCCTCGGTTTTTTATTTTTTTTATTTTATTTATTTGATGCACAAAACACATTACAATCTTTACAAAAATAAACTTAAAAGAATAAACTTTAAAGGTAACATAGTAAAAGAATAAGAAGTTCCTCGACACCAGCTAACGATGAGGGTGGGTCAATTCATTTAGGTATAGCAACCCGGGCCACAAGGGTCAGCACTTAACCTACGATGGAGGATGCGTTTGATGTCGATAAGTTCTATAATATGCGTAATAACCCTCGAATAAATATCGTAAGCGCAATTCAGATTCGCATTAGGAGCTACTAATCTGCACCATATATGATCCTAAACTATACAACGAATAACTTTAAAAAGGCTGTTAATTATAAAATGATTTGTGACCCACTGGAATAAAGTCGCTTTCTCTGTCCCTATATACCTATGTATGCTTAAATCTTTAAAACTACGCAACCGATTTTCATGCGGTTTTTAATAGATAGATTGATTCAAGAGGAAGGTTTATATGTATAATACATGTATAATACATGCATAATGTATGCGAGCGAAGCCGGGGCGAGTCGCTAGTATTGAATAATAAAATATAAAATATCTATCTACACGTAGCCGTAACTAACAAACATTAAACGTGTTTTCAGTAAAATCTTATAGAAATCTGTTCAATATTTATTTCTGACAACAAAAACAGGAACAACGAACGTTTAGTGCGAAAGGTTCAAATGGCCCATTACTTGGTATCGACGTGATTTGAAACCTTAATACTCCACAGCAATTCGCTCTCACTTGCTTTTGAAGTTAATGTAAAAGGTTGCACGTGCTGTCTCGTGGTTAACCTTTAAGGGTGGACGTGGAGTCTCACAGGCTCCGCAAGGTTTTCGATTTATTAGTTTTACCTACTTCCTCCAACTCCCCGTGATTGACCGTCACAGTAGCTTTTGTTTTAGTTGTAAAACTACCAACGAGGGAGAAGGTTGCGTCCTTCGTTGCATATCACGTCAGTAATAACCATCTAAACATTGAACGGAGCCTGTCAGGCTACACGTCCATTGTTGCTCTATGATATAAGATATAAGGGTTTTGGGGGATTGTGTTTCTTTCATTTTTTTGTAATACAAAATGTCAAAAACCAATAAAGCCGGTAGTTCTAAATTAAAGCGAACATCTACGAGTTACGTTCAGGGCCCTGATGAGGCTGATTGAGATAGAGAGCTGTGATTGACCATGACTCGATTTTTGGGTAGTGACATGGTTTCAGAAGATTTCCTGGATCAAATAACCAGTCAAAGACCCAGAAGAGCATTTAGAAAATGTCACACAAAGAAACATAGGATCAAGATCCATGTTTGTGTCGGGTGCAACAAACCTGTACACATAGGTTTGTTCTCCAGTGTTCTAGACCTTACTGCCCTCACTGCCAATAAATTAACGTTATTCGACTGTTGTCAAAATTTTTAATATTTGTTATCTAAAGTAGGTACTTTGTGTTTTTAGTTTCTTACATCTTATATTTTGAGAAAAAAAGACGAATTTTATTATACGAACAATTTTGGCTGTTTTAATAACTGAAAATGCATGCTAAGTAGATTTTGACTGAAAAGTGACATAATTTTTGATTTTTCGAATTTCTATAGTTTTTAAAATAAAAGTTGATTTTAAAATCACGTTATTTCATTGATCAATACCATAACAATGATATTCTATCAGTTTTAAAGCGATCCTATATCAAATTCCTAAAAAAAATTAGTGCATATAGAAGCCTGTGAGACTCCACGTCCACAGGTGTGTTAAAAAAATATGACGTCCATACTTAAAGGTTAATGGTCTTTAAAAAGAAGAAGACCTTTAAAAGAAAAGTCAGCATTTTTTACACAGTATATAAATAAAAATATCAAACAACCGAAAAAAATGTGGAATTGTTTAAAAAAAATTAGTACTATGTAATTACGAATAGAGAGGTCTGTACATTAAATATATTTCGAAAATAACTATCGGGGGGTCATTAGGAATCGATACTGATGCCGAAAATGCAATTAGTAAAATTTTTGTCTGTCTGTCTGTTTGTATAACCGTTGTAAAAACAAAAAACTACGGGACGGATTTTAACGAAACACGTTACAATTATACAGAAGTATGAAACTTATGAGCAAATTATAAGATACTTTTCATTAGGATACAATCAATACGAACAGAGCAGTAAAGGAAAATGTTGGGAAACGGGAGAAGTTGCTCCAATTTTTAAACTTCCGTCGCGTGTACAACCGTAATGGTTAAAGCTACACAGAAAACATGTGCATCCAAAATGTTCTTCTTAAAATTATGTAAAAAATATCCTACATCAGCATATGTCTATCTTTGATGGTTGACTCAAATTAACACGTGTAACTCCCGACAGCTCGATTCGAAGATTTCTGATTATATTTGTTTACTCTTACTTTTGTAACACTCTCAGTCAATCCTAATTAAAAAGCTAACATTATTAACTATTAAGAAATCGGTATACTTAGAAATACCAAAGCTTTACTGAAGTTTCTAAGTTTTTAAGTGGATCTTTTACGACAAAACGACGGCAACGCGGACGAAGTCGCAGGCGACAGCTAGTAAATAATAAAAACTTAATCTTAATTCCAGATAAATTAATAGACGCTTATTTTATTAATAATATTTTTTTTAAAATTCCGACTAACGGTCAAACACATGGTGATACTTTATTAATTCAAATAAAAATACTAAGAGACGATCTATAAGATAATTCTTAATACATACAAAAATGCGTCAGGGTGTGACCTAATTTTTTTTTACATTTATACACAGCGCCATCTAGTTCCAAGCTAAGCCGAAGCTTGTGCTATGTCAACTAGCTAACGGAATAAATTACATATACATACTTTTCTTATGTAAATACATACATACAATAGCAACACCCAGAGCCCAGAAAAATACAAATGTAAATTACAAATATATTTTTCCGGTGTGGGAATCGAACCCACGACCCTTCGCGCAGAAAGCAGTTGTGCTACCACTGCGCCAAGCGGTCGTCATTAAACATTGAAATGATAAAACTAACGATGCCTGAAAATTTGCTCATAGTAGCAGATATATTAAATACATGGATATCATCTAATACATTTCCTCAAGCCTGGAAAAAGGCCTTAATAAAACCAATACCAATATCAGATCGTATAGAAGATATTAAAGATTTACGTCCAATAAGTATTCTTCGAGTTCTATCCAAGATTTTGGAGAAAGGGGTTCTTTTTCAAATGGAGGATTAAAAACAAAAAGAAAATTTAATAACCAAGCACCAGTCAGGTTTTAGAAAATAGAAGATTCTTGCAATCGTTCACGTTCGCTTTCCATTCGAATAGCCCCTACATTTTTACAATACCTCCGCCAACTCCCAAGTTGCCGAAATACAAAAAGCTTATTTATATAATCTCCATTGTGTTTTTAAATTTAAACGTTATCAAGAGCGAGGCAAAAACGTTAGTGGTCGAGTCCAACTCGCTCTTGGTCGGTTATTTAAGCCACCGAATTAATAAACAACTCTAATAATTATAATTTTGTGACGTTATCCGGTAAATTCCACCTTCAAAGGTATATAATATAAAAGTTTATCAAAGTAGCCACAAGAATTCCTGCCCAACTTAGATTTTCCTGCAAAATATTTAATAAGCCTTTGAGCTATGAGGTACAAGCTGTGGTGAAACTTAAGTGAGATCTAATCATTACTTAAGAACTTCAGAAACTTTTATGCTTACTGTATCCTGCAGGTTCACCCGCCTAAAACCCAATATTTAATATTAGCTATACCTATACATATAATTAAAATTATGTTTAAGATTAAGATTAGAGGCCGAAAGATTACCTGCTAAATAGTTGTAAAAGTAAGTTCTTAAAATTATTCAGCTATCATAGATAACGTTAAGTTGCGATAAATCTATTACAGATTAACAGCCCCGTGCGCTAGCGACTTTGCGCGCCAAAAACCCGGCGTCTATTACCCGCACACCCCGCTCTACCCCGCCGTTTTTTGCGCCTGCGCCGCGCGCTTTGACATTCACGCAATCGTTCCTTGTGACTCAATTTGTTATTGAAAGAGTATCAAGTGTTATATTTATTATGTTCACTATGAAACTAGCTATACAATGATATTATATATTGATTACGACACTTGTGTAGAGTAATGCTATCCTGAACTTGAGATAGCGCGTTTTAGAGCTCTTCTTTTATTTAAAAGCTAAGCTCTCAAAAATTAAAGCGATAACATATCGTCTTTAATATTTCATTACGTTATTTATGAAATAGATAAATGGATTAAAAATAAAAACGTACACTTCTCCATACAAATTTCTTTATTTAAAGGCCTCTGATTCCATACCATAATCTGGCGCCGCGCTGCGTTATTTAGGTACACTTTTAATTTCTTTACTTTTTTCTATGGCTTGTACACTCGACTGGGATTCATAGAATCGGAAATTTCACGGAGAAGCGAGATAAAAAATAAAAACTAAGCTCTAGAGTGAAAGAGACAATTATATTTAAGTTTTTCGACCATGGGAGCGATGTCAACCACAGGTTGACACGGGCCAATTAAAACGTATTCGCGATGTTAACTCCCAGTTGACACGGGCAATTTAGACGTTCACGCAATGTCAACTCTTGGTTAACATGTTCACGCGAGCGGATATGGCAACAGCATCTAGCTTTTTGCCAGTGTCAATATTATAAGAGGCAACGTGGTCAAGATAAAAGTCGATATGAGTCAAGTAAAGTGGTCATCAAGTCGTCTTAGTGGAGTCAGTCAGTCGTTTCTTTCTGCATTTCGTAAAGTGATAGTGAACTTTACGAAAAATCTCGTACTCTTGGATCAATCGGCTAATATGCGCTCCCGATCGAATTCTTCATTTCCTGGACACTTATTAGCTAATTTAGTGCATGATTTACCATCACAATCAAACATTAAATCACTTTATTCAATTGAGATTGCAGGGATTATTCAAAGAGAGATCATGAATTTATTTATACAATATAATCTGTATTTTTCTTAAAATAAGTTTGCCGCGTAATTCAAACTTAGAACTTCATTTTCATATCGAGTCTTACGAAACATCTACAAAAAATATTTTTCAATAACTCTTAGCTTACAAAATGTTTCGAAATAAAGATTAAATGTTCAAATAATTAATTATTTAAATTAAATCCTTTCACATCGATTATTCCAACCCGATTTTGAATTGTAAAACAGCTTCCTAAGGCGCTTATAATTGACAGCTCCCAAGACACTGGCTGGAAAGTTGGCAAGCCTGTATAATTAATTAATTTTAAGGTGGTAACATTGTTCAGCCACGTTACGCAGATGTGGATTAAACATCAACATATCTGTTACATTGATATGGTGTTAATTATTATCCACTAATGACTTTTTAATTATTAATTTAGCTCGAAAGTTTGTAAGAAAGTGTTTGGCGATCTTTCATGCATAATCTGCTGAATGGATTTGAGTTTCGGCTGAAGTTTGACTTTGGTATTATCGCGAGGGAAAAAAAGTTGTTAAAATAAATGCACGGCTAGTATTTTTGAATAAACCTGAATAGTTAAATGCATAAAGTATTCACAAACAAAATAAAGTGCATAAAATTTTAACGTATCTATTTTATACAATAAAAACATTCGAATGTCCAACATTTAACCAATACAAACATGATAAATCCAAGAGTTACGAAACGTAATACATACGTATTCAGAAGCTCTACTCCGAACACAATCGATGTCGATTTTTATTATTTTCGATACATTTTTTGAGCTTCGAATTAATATAAAAACTTTTTTGTTTCTGTTTCGATAACATTCCGATAAACTAATGTGCGATCCGATTCTTTATTAGAGTATATTAAGTCTCATAGCTCGGTTAGCAGTATCAAAAATTTTCGATATCGACGACGATTGCATTCAGAGTAGCTACCCAGCAGATTTATCAAGCTATTAAAGTTTACAACTGTTAGTAAAAACTCAATGTTATACATTAATTAATTATCTGTATTTAGAATGGCAACATTAGTTTATTCTTCTCTATGGTTTCTAAGCATAAAATATGTAATGTGTTGTAAAAGTGTTTTGAGAGTATTAAATAAATAACTAAAGTAAAATATCTTGTTTTACTTGAATCAATTCAGGTTATGGGCCCAGGCACTTAATCCTGCAAATTCAAGTTAAAACTCAAGAGTAAAATACTGTTTTCGTCGGAAAAATACTATCGGCGTCTGCGCGTCATTCCACGTGTCGCCATTTTAGACGCTAAGCCGGTGGGAAAGTAAAATACTTGTTACTACAAGGACAGGACGAACAGGAAATAAAGAAACACAATGGAAGAGATCAAAACACCCGTTTCTCACATCAAACTAGAAGAAATATCTAATTGGAATGTTTGGAAATTCCAATCCGTCGTATTGCTTCGGAGTCAAGATTTACTAGACGTGGTTCAAGGCGCCAAGGTGAAACCAATGCAGGCGGCTGAAATTGCAAAATGGGAGAAACTCGACGCAAAAGCCCAAACGTGGCTTGTGACCAGAATGACAGAAAATGTGATGACGCACATTCTAACCTGTACTACAGCAGCTGAAATGTGGAAGAAACTCGCTAGTGTTTACGAGCAAAAGTCTGAAACTAGTATACATATCGTTCAACAGCGGTTCTTTCAATATAAATATGATGATGGCACGGATATGTCTACGTTTTTATCTAAAATTGAAGAATTGAAGAATCAGCTAAAACAGTTGGGAGAAGATATTTCAGAAAAATTCATCATAACAAAAGTGTTGATGTCGCTTCCAGCACCCTATAAACATTTTGTCTCAGCATGGGAATCTGCACCGGACGACAAACAAACGTATGACAACCTTGTTGCTAGACTACTAATAGAAGAGGAACGACTGAAAGAAAAAGAAGAAGTACCTCAACAATCATCTGCCTTCTTTGCAAAGAAAGTGCAACAGAAGAATGTAAAGTGCTTTAGGTGTAATAAACTGGGACATTTTCAAAGTGAGTGCAGTGGTAATCGCAGTTATAACTATAATTCAAACAGTAGTTATAGGCCGGTCAAAAAGTGTAAAGTGTGTTACTGTAAGAAAAATGGACATTTAAAAAGTGAGTGTTGGTTCAAGAAAAATAAAGAAAAAGACACTGCTAATAATGCATTTGTGGTTGTGAATTCAGGCAAACATTTTGAAAAATCGCAATGATTGGTGGACACTGGCGCTAGCCAAAACATGTGTCGTGATCGCAGTTTGTTTACGACATATTCTCCAGTATCGAATAAATCGGTGATCGTCGGAAACGGTAATGTAATAAATGCGCATGGTTGCGGACAAGTGGCGCTGCAAGTCTATGACGGAAGAAAGTGGATAAATACAACCATAGACAATGTTCTACACGTTCCAGAATTAAAAACAAACTTGTTGTCTGTGAAATGTGTGACAGAAAAAGGTTATATTATGACTGCAAACAATAACATTTGTAAATTTAGCAAACAAAACAAAGTGTGTGCTGTGGCCAAGCGAAAAGGGGAATTGTACTTTATGGACGTACGATATAAGTGCGGAGAAGCAAATGTGACCCGTGTACAATCGAGTTTAAAAGAATGGCACGAAAGATTAGCTCACCAGAACTTACAATATGTAAAAACAGTTCTTAAAAACAATAATATTTCTGTGCAAGATAAAACTGAAGAAAAATGTGAAAGCTGCTTGGAAGGCAAAATACATCGTCTGCCTTTCAATGCAAGTGAAACAAAAACAACTAAACTATGTGAACTAATACATGCAGACACCTGCGGACCCATGGAGGTATCGTCAGTGGGAGGTTCCAGATACTTTGTTATATTAAAAGATGACTACTCAAACTTCAGGTCAGTGTATTTTGTGAAAGGGAAGGATGAAGTGAAAAACTGTATTAAAGACCTTATAAACAAAGCTCAAAATATGACTAAGAACAAAATACAAACCTTTCGAAGTGATAATGGTACAGAGTTCACAAACAAAGGAGTGCAAGAGCTATTTGCAAGACATGGTATTACACACCAAACAACAGTACCATATACACCGGAACAAAATGGTAAAGCAGAACGTGAAAACCGAACACTGGTTGAAGCAGCAAGAACAATGCTTTGTGCAAAACATTTACCAAAAGAGAAGAGGCAGAAGCTGTTCACACGGCAGCTTATGTAATAAACAGGACTGGGAATAGTAATGAGCCTGGAAAAACACCATTTGAGACATGGACAAACAAACATTTTGACATACACCAATTAAAAACCTTTGGTATTCCTGTATTTGCTCATATACCAAAAGAGAAGAGGCAAAAATGGGACTCAAAAGGGGAGAAAGGTATCATGGTAGGTTACGGAGAAGATGTCAAGGGCTACAGAATATTCTTTCCGAAGAAAAACAAAGTTGAAATCAAAAGAGATATTGTTTTCTTAGAACAAAATAAGAAGAAAAAGGAAGAGTTGGTCTTGTTAGAATATGACACAAGCACGTTCATTAGTCAAACCCAAGTAACTAGTAATGACAATGCTAACAATAATGATAATGAGGGTATGGAGCAGCAGTCTAGCGTGATTGAGAGACCTTCAGATGTATCAGCGGCAAGTGATGAAAGTACATATGAGCCTTGTTCAAGTGAAGAGGGAACGAGTGATGAAGAGGATAGAAACTTATCACCACGCCAAAAGAGTACTCGCATCAGGAAACAAACATCATTTTATACTTGTCACTATGCTTCATCTCAAGATACAGAACCTAGAACATATAGAGAGGCAATGCAAATGCTGGAAAATGGCAAGAAGCTGTACAGAGAGAATTAGAAACTCTAAAATAAAACAATACATGGGACTTCTGTGAAAAAACCTTGTGATGAAAAGACTATTAGTAGTAAGTGGGTATTTAAAATTAAAAGTTGTAATGGTAATGTTCAGTATAAGGCTAGATTAGTGGCTAGGGGGTCTGAACAAAATGGTATGTTAGATTCACATGAGATTTATGCTCCAGTAGCAAATTTGTCAACTTTTAGATTATTTGTTTCCGTTGCAACTAAATTAAATTTACCTATCTATCAAATGGATGTAACAGGGGCTTTTCTTTATGGTAGAATTGATGAAAAAGTATGTGTTGAATTACCGGAGGGTGCCTATAGTGGGGATAATAAATTTGTTAAATTAAACAAATCTTTATATGGTCTAAAGAAATCTCCAAAATATTGGAACGATAAATTTAACTTAATAATAATGAACTTAGGTTTTATAAGATCTCAGAGTGATACTTGTTTGTATACAAAAATTAATGGGGATTCCAAAATATATGTATTATGGTATATTGATCATGTATTATTTTTTAGTAACAATGAATCAGAAATTTGTGACCTTAAGTCATTTTTAAACCGAGAATTTAAAATGAAAGATTTAGGTTTAGTGTCTAATTTTGTGGGCATAAGGGTAAGACAGGACTTGAAAAATAGAGTCACTGAATTAAGTCAAAAAGAATATCTTGAAAATATTTTACAAAAATTTGAAATGCAAGACTGTAAAGAAATGTCTACTCCTATGGACCTGAGAATGAGATACTGTTATTGATATAAATATTGAAAAGAAATGTAGAAAGATAATAGGTTGCCTGTCATATGCAGCATTAGGAACACAACCAGATATTTGTATAACTTTATCAATTTTAAGTAGATTTCAAAACAAGGCAAACAATTTTTTGTTAACAGCTCTAAAAAGAGTTTTAAGATATATTAAATATTCTATTAATTATAGTCTAATATATAAGTGTAATGAAGAGATGCTAGTAGGATATTGTGATGCTAACTGGGGAGGAGATTTAAAGGATAGGAAATCAACGACTGGTTATTGTTTTATGTTTTCCAATTGTTTAATTTCTTGGTGTTCAAAGAAACAAGCAAGTGTAAGTTTGTCTTCTACGGAATCAGAGTATGTGGCAATCAGTATGGCAGCTAGTGATTCTTGTTGGTTTATTAATTTATTAAATAATTTTTGTTTTAATAGTGTATGTCCAGTAGTCATGTTCAGCGATAACCAAAGTGCCATAATGGTAGC
>JADANM010005832.1:0-10812 GCA_026213755.1 Eurema hecabe
AAAAAGCTCTACGAAAAAGTCCGCGATGGCATATGTCCATCTCTAATAACCATTTTTAATCCTAAACTAATAAATGGTTATTTACGATGTGATTTTAAACTATACAGCATTAGTCCTTAACCAATTAAGTACCTTTAATAAATTGTTGTTATTATAGATCAATATGCTTTTTACAGCATGTAATTTAAGTAAGTAATTCCGAAGATATTACAAATTTAAAATACAGGGACGTAGTTGTTGCGGCGCCGCGGCCGTACCGATAAAAAAGCGGTGAACGTTGTATATCAAGACATTCTGTAGTTGCACCCGTGCGAAGCAGGGGCGGGTCGCTAGTACATAGTATAGTAGTGAAATACACGTTTAAAATAAAACGAACTTCGCTCTT
This sequence comes from Eurema hecabe, assembly GCA_026213755.1. Classification (NCBI taxonomy): domain Eukaryota; kingdom Metazoa; phylum Arthropoda; class Insecta; order Lepidoptera; family Pieridae; genus Terias; species Terias hecabe. The sequence goes on from JADANM010005832.1 coordinate 386, forward strand.
TAAAACTAATTTTAACAATCGCTGCGAGATAATTAAACAATAACATTTTTATTTCATCAAAAGCTTCGTATCTTTTGATGTAAATTAAATTTTCACGTTAAACGTTTTATAGGTATACGGGTTTTTATATTAATTAACGTTATACGTTTGAGGTTGAAAGTGGTAGAAGGTACCACACTCCCATAGACTGGGATAAAAGTCAAAGTCAAAGATATCTTTATTCAACCATTCAACCTTTATATTGACTTACTTGACTTATTATCCTGTGTCCCCTAGGTGGGGCAGAGGGCGTCCACAATGCGCCGCCATCCCGTTCTGTCAACGACGTCCCGTTAGACTTCGCTCCAGGTCTTGCCGATTGCCTTCGCTTCGTCAATGATAGTCCGCCGCCAGGTCTGCTTAGGACGTCCACGTTTACGTTTCCCTTGGGGATTCCAGTCTAGGGCTTGCCTCGGGATATGTCCTGGATCCCTTCGGAGAGTGTGTCCTATCCAGCTCCACTTGCGGCGTTTGATCTGTTTGTCGATCGGGACTTCACTGCATCTTTCCCAGAGGTGTTCGTTCGATATTTTATTGGGCCAGTATATCTTGAGGATTCTGCGAAGGCATCGGTTTACGAGGCTGAGGCTTTATATAGACACTTGAATTGCCATGGTATTACAAAACATTTATAGTACGCGTCATTTATGTTTAGTGCTGGAGGAAAATAGCTGCGCATCGGTAGAATCGCGCTCGTAATTGACGTATTGGTGCGAGAAAGACAACACGACTGGGACAACGAATCAACGCTCGCGCACCCGACGATCACGCGCCCCGCGCGCCGCGCCGTTACCTCGATACCTTATTTTTGACTTCTGCGCAGGTTTCGTTCAGCGCTAAAGTTTCTTGACGCGTACTATACCACCGGTTCGGAAGGCAGTTTCTACAAAGAAGAACCGGCGAGAGACTCTGATAGTTGGCTCTTTATTTCAACTAGGCTATTTATAGTAACAATTTAATCGTCATGGTATTACAAAACATTTAACTATTGCATTAATTTATTTTGCAACTAATTAGACATGAATTTTTATATTTCTATGTATTGTAAATATATAATTAGTTGTAAGTAAAACAATAAGTGTTTGTTTGGTTAAATCGATATTGTATAGATTGTTGCAGCATTTACTTGGTACCGACTTCTAAATTATTAAAATAACTATTAAATCATTTCTATATACTAAATGAAAATGCGTATTACTTTGTGGGAAGCAAATTAAGTTTTTGCTTTTTAGTTTTAAGTAGATTTTTTTTAAATAATTATTATTATTTAATCTTGTTTATAGATTAACTAGCGATGGTTATGGTGGGTTATCCCTAAGAGATAGACATATGCCATCGCGGTTTTTATTGTAGAACTTTTTAAGTTGCTCAATACTGTAGTACAATATTTTGGTCTATCTCGTAGGGTTTAGCCAGCGCTTGCAATATAAGCGCAAAAAAACGTTCTTATTTACGACATCACATTAGAAACCTCTGAATTTATCAGTCTTTCTCTGCTATATTATGCATGTTTTATACATATAAACCTTCCTTAAGAATCACTCTATCTACTAAAAAAAACTGCATCAAAATCCGTTGCGTAGTTTTAAAGATCTAAGCATACATGAGACAGACATACAGCGATAGCGACTTTGTTTTATACTATGTAATGACTAGTTTCTACCTGAGTTTGAGGAGGTTCTGAGTTATAAATAGTAAGAGGGAAATAGAGTGTGATGCTGAGGGCGAGTTAACCTCTGGTTAACGGATGACTTAACTGTTACGGTTAAATATCACTTCGTGTTATAGAACAGAGTCCAACGCATAATTGGTTTATAATCCTACTAATATGACTACATGTACAATGAATTTTTGTTGAAGGATTTTTTTTTAAATAAATAAATAAATAATATCATAAATATGAAAGCTGGTGTTAATGCATGTATGTTTGTTATTTTTTCACGCATAAACGGCTGCAGCGAGCGGGTCGCTACCTAGTCCATGCTGAAAGTTTGTTTGTTTGTTTGTCCTTCCTTCACGCTGTAGCTAAGCAATCAATCGACCTGATTTTTGGCATTTTTTTATACTATTTAATCCTTACTAATATTATAAATGCGAAGGTAACTTTGTCTGTCTGTTTGTCTTTCCATCACGATAAAACTACTGAACCTTTAGAACGAAATTTGGTACAAATATAGTCTAAAGCCTGGGAAAGGACATAGGCTACTTAATTGTTAAATCAACCCCCAAAAGGTTGCGCGAGGGGTTGAAACTTTTTATAATTTTACGCTTTCACGACTAAACCGCTGAACCGATTGTAATGAAATTGGGTTACCCCCTTTTTACACTTTTTATCTGGAAAAAAGGGTTAAAAGGGGGGAAAGGGGGGCCAAAGTTTATATGAAAGTCCACGCGGACGGAGCCGCGAACAACAGCTAGTTATTATAAATTCGTTTTTTATGTAAAGTACACAAAGTAGGCTTAATTTGAACTTTACTTGTGTATTTAGGGTTGAAATTAGTATTAATATTAAGTACAATTGACGGACGGACAGCGTTTTAAAATATTTATATACTAGCTATGCATTTACAAAAGAAAAGTATGTATAGTACGCGTCACGAATCTTTAGCGCTGAACGAAAACTGCGCAGAAGTCAAAAATAAGGTAGGTAACGGCGCGTGATCGTCCGGTGCGCGAGCGTCGATTGGTTGTCCCAGTCGTGGTGTCTTTGAGCACCAATACGTCAATTACGAGCGCGATTCTTCCGATGCGCAGCTATTCCCGTCCAGCGCTAAACATAAATGACGCGCACTATAATTAATGAATAATTTTATTACTTATTTACCCGATGGATGTATTATTTAATTCTTGGATTAAATATTTATTTTTACTCAATGACGGACTTTGAATCTAAAAAATCGTAAAATCCAAACTTTAGTTAGTATTACAGGATAAATGATAAGAATTACTAACTGTTATTCTGACTCTAACTTTAACTTTACCTTTAAATTTGACTTTGACTTTGTCTTTGACTTTGACTTTGACTCTGATATTGACTTCAATTTTGACTTTGACCTTTACTTTGTTCTAGTATTCAAGCTCACAACTGTATATATAAGAACCCTGAGGTTAACTTAAGCCTTTCTTTCACGCCTACAATCCAACAGTAACCTATAACTTGAACCGCTAAGCACGCCGCTAAGCAAACACACTTGATTTCCCAAACGGCCGTGGCGGACCGCGTTATGCAACTTAGTCGGTCCAATAACTTAGTTATAACTTAGCATGTAACTTACTATTGTCTTGTACTAAGTTACGATGAGACGTCTTCATGTTGTAACTTGAAGTTAATTTAGATAGTTTATGCAAAATTTTAAGTTATCGTAGACTAGCCGCTCCCCGCGGTTTTAACCGCGTATTTCCCGTTCCCGGGGTAACACCGGGATAAAAAATATCCTTAGTTTTAATCCCGGGTATCATCTATCTACATACCAAATTTCAACTAAATCGGTCCAGCCGTTTTGCCGTGAAAAGAAGACAAACATACAGACACACGTTCCCATTTATATAACCGAAGGTAGGTTAGACGAAGACAAGTATATGCTTGTAAAGCGAGATAGCTATAACTTATTGGACTTATGATCGTATGTCTTCAGAAAAAAAATACAGTCAAATATATTTATCTCTAGTCACTTGGCTCGTCACAGTATTATACAAGAGCTATGTACCACTACTGGGGATATTGACTTGAGTTAACACAACCTCGCGTCACGCATGTTTAGCGCTGGACGAGAATAGCTACGCATCGGTAGAATCGCTCTCGTAATTGACGTATTGGTGCTCAAAGACAACACGACTGGGACAACCAATCGACGCTCGCGCACCCGACGATCACGCGCCCCGCGCGCCGCGCCGTTACCTCGATGCCTTATTTTTGACTTCTGCGCAGGTTTCGTTCAGCGCTAAACATTCGTGACGCTACTTATACCTGCTGCGGGTAAACACCAAGACGGTCTTCGAAGTCAAAGTCAAAGTCAACTGGTCTACATACAGTAACACTAGATTTGTCACAGTATTACACAACAACTATGTACCTACGGGAAGCTGCTACAGAGAACAACCGGCAAGAGACTCTGTTAGTAGCTCTCTTAATTATTTTTGTTGAACAGAGATAGCAATATGAATACGTAAAAGTGTGAAAGAGAACACATACTCATACATAAACTTATTTTATATTTATATCTTATTCGTCAACTTATATAATTTATTTTTCATACAAGACTAGCTGTTGTCCACGACTCCGTCCGCGTGGACTTTCATATAAACTTTGACCCCCCCCCTTCCCCCCTTATAACTCTATACCAACTGTGCACCAAATTTCATTACAATAGGTTCAGCGGTTTGGCTGTGAAAGCATAAAATTATTAAAAGTTTCAACCCCTCGCGCAAACATCTTGGAGGTTGAAAAAAAAAGTAGCGTATGTCCTTCCTTAGGCTTTAGACTATCTGCGTACCAAATTTTGTTCTAATCGGTTTAGTAGTTGTAGTGGAAAGACAGACAGACAGAGTAAGTTTCTCATTTATAATATTAATATGGATATGTTTTTTTAATAACCAAAAGTTTTTCAAAGTACAAATGTCGAAGATTATATTATACATACAAACATTAAAATAATAATATGTTGACATACTTCTGCATAACATTTAACATTATTTTACAACATATAATATATGTATGGTTTGTTTGAACAATTGATGTGTATATTATTAATAATGTAGTACTAAATCCATTCTCCCGGGGGGGAAGGTAAAGGAGGAAGTATTTATCCTCCATTATATATACAAAGAAAAGAGCAAATGTTGAACATTCCAAGGAGCTAAGCACATGTAATGATAGCCTTATCACTAATAGCGATTTCAGCCAAGCAAAGAGGCGTTATCACTACATGGTATTTCGAACACATTTGTAATACCTTTTTGTTTTATTTTATGAAGTGGTGAGACGAGCTAGAGGCTCTCCTGTTGGTAAAAGAAACGTCAGCCCATAACCAATGTAGTTCTACCCGGAACTTTGCTCCGGGCAGGGGTGCACTACATCGACGCTCCCCACTTTGAGTCATAAGGTGTTAAGACTCATCAGCCCAGTAATCTCGCTGCTACAGTGCCCTTCAGACCGGAGCACAGTGACATTTTCACATCACTGTTCAGGCGGTAGAATGTCTGGCACTGTGGGGGTACCCACCCAGTCGGTCTCCTGCGAAAGAGACCTACCCCCGGTAAAACCTACACAACCAATTGTTACTATCTACACTGAAATTAGAGGACAGATTTGTATTTTTGTATGTAACGAATAAACTCAAAAAGTACTGGACCGATTTTTATAATTCTTTTTTTATTAGAAAGCCACATTATCACTGAGTAACATAAGATATATGTTTTAAACTTTGCATCCCGGTATTGTACCGGGAACGGGACCGTTATTTAGAAAACCGGTTTTCAATTGTACTTCTTTTTTTTTAATTTATTTACTTAGAACTTTTACATTCATCCTAAAGGCTAAAAACAGGGCCCCACAAAACTGTTTTCACAGTTTGTCTGTGGGTGTGATCGCTAATGGTCTTATTACTTGATTATTTCGTACAGCTCGGACGGTTACGGTTACAGAAATATTATTTAATAAAGGATTAGGATAAAGGACATTTATAGTTGTTATGTTATAGGATTAATAATTTAATAGATCTAGTTTTAATGATTTACAGAATTTACTTTTGTTGGTTATATTTGATAGATCTAGAGGTAAACTATTTATTAGGTATGGAATTCTTTTTTCAAGTGTTCTGTCCCCATAGTAGAGATAGCTAGCTAGATACAGCGTAGAGCGAGTGAAACCGGCTGAAGAACTTGTATTATTTATTATAATTGGAAATAGCAAAGACAAACATATTACGGACTCGAACCCACGACTCATAAATAAGGAGAATAATAGAAGATCGTGGTTCGGTACTGTCAGCAGAATAGGGGACATATTTTTTATTCTTATTTATTTATTTATTTATTAATTACTAGCTGTTGCCCGCGACTCCGTCCGCGTGGACTTTCATATACTTTGACCAACCCTTCCCCCTTATAACCCCTTTTTCCAGACAGACAGAGTCACTTACGCATTTATAATATAGTAGGGATTATTTACAATCTATATACCTTATCTATGTAGCAAGGGTTGACGCTCTAAGCACGCAGGTTTGAATTGCGTAAATACATCACAAATCAATTTTTTATATTAAGTTAGAGTTTTTAAACACATATACATTATTTTCTTTTGTGCTTATGCAAGTTCCCTTTAAGGTTATTTGCAACAGGATATTGCAAAATTCCCACGGAAAAAATCTAGGAAAAAAGGATTATAAGGGAGGGAAGGGGGGGTCAAAGTTTACTAGTTAAGTTATGAGATCAAGAAGTTTCTAAATGAATATAATATTTAAGGAACTGAAGCGTAAATAATATGTATCGTTTGTTTCGTGGGTCGAACAAAATATTTGGTTACTATCAGTAGAAATTTTTCCTAGAACGGGGAGAATCATTCACATTCGTGAAATTCCTTTGCTTCTTAGTTTTTTGATGTTGAAAGACTCTGATAATAAAATATGTTATAATAAACTAGCTGTTGCCCGCGACTCCATCCGCGTTTAGTTTCATAAAAAAATTATTCCCCTGGAAACTGGATAAAAAGTATCCTATGTCCTTCTCCTGGTTCTAAACTACATCCCCACTAATTTTCAGCCAAATCAGTTGAGCCGTTATCGAGTTATAAATGGTGTAACTAACGCGACTTTCTTTTATATATATAGATATACTGTATACATACATACATAGGTGACAATGCATGTATTGTCACCTATGTATGTATGTAGTCCACATGTTGTCCACAATAGGTGGACCACATGTCCACAATAGGTGGACCGCATGCAGCGGTAAATAGAGAACGCTGGAAGAAGATGGAGGAGGCCTTTACCAGTAAAGGGATCCTTATCTCGGAAGTAAGACCTAACAATACTAATAACTAGATCGTAATGAACTATGTATACTAACACTTACTAACAATTTATTAAATGTATGATATAATATAAGAGATGAGGAAAATTAAAAGGCTTTATTATTATTAGTTTTATATATAATCTTAACTTATATTAAAGATTGAAGAAAGTTGTACAATTTCATTTATGAATCATTACACAGTATCAAAAAAAACAAAGTCGCTTTCGCTGTCTGTCTGTCCCTCTGTATGCTTAGATCTTTAAAACTACGCAACGAATTTTGATGCAGGTTTTTTAAATAGATAGTTAATTCTTAAGGAAGGTTTATATGTATATTACATGCATAATAAAGTAGAGAAAGGCTGATAAATTCAGAGGTTTCTAATGTGATGTCGTAAATAAGAACGTTTTTTTGCGCTTATATTGCAAACGCTGGCTAAACCCTACGAGATAGATCAAAATATTGTACTACAGTATTGTCCACCTTGAAAAGTTCTACAAAAAAGTCTGGGATGGCATATGTCTATCTCTTAGGGATAACCCACCATGACCATTTTTAATCCTTTACTAATAAATGGTTATTTACGAAGTGATTTTATACTATACAGCATTAATTCTTATCCAATTAATTACCTTAAATTGCGCATGTATTATAGACCAATATGCTTTTTACAGCATGTAATTTAAGTGAATAGTTCCGAAGATATTACGAATTTAAAATGCAGGGACGTAGTTGTTGCGGCGCCGCGGCCGGCCGGGGTCGGGTTGGCGAAAAAGCTGTGAACGTTGTGTATGAGGACTGTAGTTGCACCCGTACGAAGCAGGGGCGGGTCGCTAGTCTATATCTATACATATAATAAAAACGTAACGAGTCGCTGTCTGTACATGGAAGATATATGAGAAAAAATATTATAGGAAACCTTTAATAATTCTATAGAACCCAAAACAATGTTTTTTTGGAATTTTTGTCTGTTTGTTTGTGCACGCTTATTTCAGAAACGGCTCATCCTATCTATCGGTTTTCAATGACATATTGTGGTAAGCTTCACTTAACATTAACTAGTGTTTAATTCATGTCAATCGGTTGATAAATAAAAAAGTTATGGCAATTTAAAGAATCACGTTGAACTTGCTGAACGTTTGTTGGCGCGGGTTAGGAATTTTCAAAAATGCTGTCCAAAGTCACTAGTCGCTTGCACAGCTAGTATAAAAATAAATTAGGTTCCCTGGTACCTGGTGTTTTAGTTTGTAACTATGTTACAGGTAATACTTAAATTAAATTAACACTTAAAGTAAATGGCCTGTTTTGCTGACACTACACTCACGTGCGGAGCCGACAATCTGTTTGTTTGTCCATTATTAAATACGTCCCATTCCGCGCACACATACACACGTACACACACACTAACGTTTGTATGTGTACACTCCTCATTACATGCAACAATGAGGAAAAATGCCGTGTTTCCATATTTCACGTATTGTTAGTCTGTCTTTGAGAATCTCGGCACTTGTTGTGCTTTATCGTATTAAATATAAATGATGAAAGAGTATGAAAATTAGTGTCTTCTAAAAAAATACTGAAATAGACAGACAGACAGCAAAAGGGAACCTTTTTTATATAGAGAGTTAATTTTTTTCTTATGAACCGTGGAACCCTAATAATTAACTTGTGTATAAAAAATTTCATCCCCAATTTTCCACCACCAACAACGTTTGAGTTTACCTATACGCGAAAAAAAAATTGTTCAAATCGGTTCATAATTGGCGGAGTTATCGTGTAACAAATATAGAAAAAAAAAACATACGGGTCGAATTGAGAGCCTCCTCCTTTTTGAAATCGGTTAAAAAGGTGAATTGGATCAAACAGAACGTCAATATGTCATTCATATCTAACCAGCTCTGCCTTGCGGTTTTACCTACATTTATGCATGTATTATACACATAAGCCTTCCTATTGAATCACTCTATCTATTAAAAAAAAACCGCATGAAAATCGGTAACGTAGTTTTAAAGATTTAAGCGTACATTGGGACAGACAAAAAAACTACTTTGTTTTATAATATGTAATGATAATAAATAATGTCATTATAGGAATATTTTAATTTCGACAATATACTACCAACTAGCTGTGCCGCGCGGTTTTACCTGCGTAGTTCCCGTTCCCGGGGCAGTACCGGGATATAAAGTATCCTGTGTGTTAATCCAGGGTATCACCTATCTACATACCAAATTTCAACTAAATCAGTTTAGTCGTTTTTGCGTGAAAGAATAACAAACATACATTCATACATTCTCAAAAACTTTTACATCTATACATATAATAAAAACGTAACGAGTCGCTGTCTGTACATAGAAGATATTTGAGAAAAAATATTATAGGACACCTTTATTAACGCAGTAGAACCCAAAACAATGATTTTTGGAATATTTGTCTGTTTATTTGTGGACGCTAATCTCAAAAACGGCTTATCCTATCTAGATAGGGTTTTGAATAGTATATTGTGGTAAGCTTCACTTAGCATTTAGTGTTTAATTCATGTCAATCGGTTGATAAATAAAAAAGTTATGGCAATTTAAAGAATCACGTTGAACTTGCTGAACTGTTGGCGCGGGTTAGGCATTTTACGCGGGCGAAGTCGCGGGCTCTGCTAGATATTAGTGGTGTAAAAGATAATGTGATTTTTAATTATAATAGGATGTATATCCTATGATTATGTTTTATATCCTGGCTTTAAACCGAAATAACGGGATAAAGTTTTATTAGGGTAAAAATGGAGGTCAAAATGACTTATTTCATCCTTATCTCTAAGTAACAAACAGTATGAAAATATCCTGCTTAATAATATAATAAACGGGAAAGTTTGTGATGTATGTATGTTTGTCGCTCTCACGCAAAAACTGCTCAATGGATTTGGCTGAAGTTCGGCGTGCGGGTAGCTTAGACCCTGGGGTAACACATAGGGTCATTTTTATCCAGGTATTACTAATCTTAATATGTTAAAATTATGTGTAATGTTGTTTGTCAGCGACTGACTCCTAAACAACTGAACCGGTTTTATATTAAATTTGGATACCGTGTGCAGTTTGACCCAACTTCTTTTCTTTCTTTCTTTCTTATATTATGGCATTAGCTTCTAGCTTTTTGTCAATATCAATGTAATAAGAGGCAACGTGGTCAAGATAAAAGTCGATATGAGTCAAGTAAAATCGTCATCAAGTCGTCTTTAGTCGAGTCAGTCAGTCGTTTCGTTCTGCCCTTCGTAAAGTGATAGTGAGCTTTACGAAGAACCTAGACGAATCTTGGAGCAATCGGAACGGCGCTACTATGCGCTCTCAAATGAAATCTTCATTTCTTGGACACTTATTAGCTAGTTT
>JADANM010005835.1:10434-22154 GCA_026213755.1 Eurema hecabe
GAAGTAGTATATCATTAATAAAAAATGAGCTTTTGATTTATGTTAATTTAAAAATTGAGTGTGACAAAGCATATGACACTTTTATTTTAAACAAAAAACTGTTACACAGTGCAAGAAGTGAAAGAAAATAAATAATTAACAAATATATATGTGTCTCTTTTTTGTTTTTCCCATTAAATACTATAATTTTTTTAAACGTACTTTATTTTTTTACACCTTATTTTGGAATATACTATATTTCGCTGATAAAATGTTGGCAACCCTAGTCACGATCGACCTACTCGTTCGGGTCCTGACAGCAGTACAGACAGGCTCAGACCCTATCCCAATCATCAACCGCCCCCGCAAGCTACCGGCACACTCTTCGCACAACTGCCACAGACCAATCGCCTGCGTTAGATGCGATGAAGAACACAGCGCAAAGGACTGCAAGCGACCTCTCGAAGAACCCGCCACATGCGCCAATTACGGCGGCCCTCACCCCGCAAACACGGCATCGTGCCCGGTATTCATAATAGATGATCGCAACAAGAAAGCAGGCCCAACGGCCACCGCAAACAAACAGCTACCTACTGCAGACTCGAGAGAAGAAATCAAAATACTAGTACGTATTTTAAATGACGTCTTAACGGCGCTACTAACCCTACCACCGCAGTAATGGCGCAGCATCGAGGACTGACCGAACTACTGCACCTAGAACGCGATGGATAGTTCTATGTTTAAAGTCTCATAGAAGACCAAAAAAATATTTAAAATTAAGTAAATTCATAAAGCGTACACAAAAAATGGTTAGTAAACAAAGACAAGCAGGTGTAATGGAAAAAGAAAATAAACACCTTTATAAAGAATTAGAATGTTATCATAGGGACTTAGATTATCATAAACAGTTGTATGATGTTGAAACTCTAGAACTCGGAGAGAAAATAGATTCACTTAATGAAACAATAACAAGATTAAACTTTAAATATGCTAGTGCAGAGACACAAATAAGTGAGCATATAAAACAAGCTGACGATCTTATAAAGTTGTGTAACGAGAATATGGATCGCTTTGAGTCTCTTACCAACAATGATAATGTGTGTAAGTGCTTGAATAATAGCTCAAGTAATAAAAATATGCCTACAAATAATGAAACATACACCATAAATCTACTGAATCTACAATTAATTTTCAAAAAAATATTATTGTGTTATCAGATAATATTGGTAAAGGATTTGGCCCGTTCCTAGGGATTGCAATCCGGAAAAACGGATCCGGTAATCCGGCGGATCCGGCATCATTTGATGGTTACCGGATCCGGTGATAGCAGTTTGTGATAAAATAATAAAGCTGCATGAGTAGGTACTTTTTCTACGATCGTATTTTCAAAATCAATATTGATTTTCATCTAATACTTGTATTTTTTTACAATAGTTACTTAAAATAATTATAATTTATCGTAGGTAAGTAAAAAAAAAAAAAAGGTAAGTTGATTAAACTAAACTTCTAAACTCATTATTGTGATAATTTTTGCCATTCATTCGTTCGGGAGATTCATCAAATCATGATGGTATCTGTCATAATCATAAATACCTATAAGACTTGTTTGTTAGCACTCTCAAATACTGATAATAATGATTTTAATCTCATTTCAGTAAATTACGTAAGGTCAATTGTATCTATTAATTAGATATTATAATTACTTGATAATTAATATTGTTTCTTATAAATTGATCTGTGTCTCTAAAACCCGAGAGCTACTAAAGACTATCAAAAGGAGGAAAGTTGGATACCTAGGACACATCGTACGGCACGATAGGTACCAACTCCTCCAACTCATTATGATGGGGAAAGTAGAAGGGAGAAGACGCGCTGGTAGAAGGAAAAAATGTTGCGCAACATCCGGGAGTGGACTGGGATAGCCACCGTCGAGCACCTGTTTCGGTTGGCTGGCGACAGACATAAATTCAAAGAGCTGATGGCAAGCCTCCAGTAATGGAGTGCCACCTTAAGAAAAAGAAGAATTGATCTATCTGTGAAAGTGAAATCTAGAAAGACTGAGCTACTCGTTACGTCTTAAAATTATTACTACTACTAAACTTTAATTTTTTTCTTGTCGTCTTAACTTATAAAATAAAGTTAATTTTATATATTTGTGATTTATTTTTATAAACCATCTACATATAAGTGTAGTGACACTTGATCAACTCACTTATTTTGTACTAAAAAGCGAAAATCATCTTGATTTAATCAATCCTATTAAATCCAACTATTAGCTCACATCAGCTTTAACATTAAATTTAGTGCCCGTAGATCTAATGAAGTAAATCTATTTTCCCTTCAAATTTATAAAAACAATATTTCCTATTACAACCCTATGACCAGGATGGCTCGTCAATATAACGAGATGGCAAGGAGCAATCACATACTCGTGGATATATTCTGTCCCAATATTAATACATTCATCACTGTCATTAAAGGCATCCTCCATCGTAGGTTAAGTGCCGGTCCCTGTGGCCTGGGTCGCTATACCTAGATGAATTAACCCACCCTCATTGTTAGCTGGTGTTGAGGAACTTCTTTCCTTTAACTATGTTCACTATTTTAATATTAATTTTGCAGTGTGCACATATTACGTTAAAATCCAGTTGAGATCTCTTAGTTTTAAGTTTATTTTTGTTTAAGATTTTAATGTGTTTTGTGCACCAAACCAAATAAATAAATAAATAAATCCGGTCGGATCCGACCGGCTCCGGCCGGATTGATGGGAATCCGGTCAAATCCGGCCGGACTGAAAATGACGCCGGATTGCAATCCCTACCCGTTACTTAACAAGCACGGGATTGAAGCTATCAATAATTGCTCACCAAACAGATCAGTTAGTAGTTTGATAGACTCTCTAAATAAATTTAATCTGAACGAAAACAATTGATATTATATTATATGGGAACAGTCTTAATATAAGAAAACAGGACATAGATGTGGGACTCAAAAAATTGTTAGCACTCCATGCTAAAAACAAATGTAAATTTATGATGTGCACATTACCTTCTATGCCAGGGTCAGGAGTTGATGTAAATAATGATATATGTCGCAACCGGGTGAATTATTTCGGTCAACGCCATCTAGTGGTATACGGTCGAGACTACGTAATCGAATCGTTCCGGAACGCCAGCGCCACGTAGCGGCGCTCGATGGAGTTTGTGTAAGCGTGCGCCAGAGGGGAACGTCGGACATCACTTCTCTCCGAGCGTTCGTCCGTGCGGACTTCGGCGCGTGCAGTCACAGAACCATCGCACATTCCGGTCACATACTCGAACTGTACTATTAAGACGACAACGGCACAAGCCTACTCAGATATCATTTGTGTCACATGACTAATTGCATCATGCTATGACTGATACCGTGAATTGCTTCGAAAGCTGTAACACGATACTCTTCCGGTAAGTATGGACGCGCGTGTTGTTTTGATATCTCACAATATATCGGCTCGTTGCTATGTGGAAAAATAAAAGTTTTAAAATGCAACTTTTTTGATTTCAGCAATTCCTTCAGTTCGTCGTCTTTCTGTTGAGCTTGAGATATAGCGCTGTAATCGAGTGGCGAAGCGTTTAGGCAAATCCAAAATTCATACCACTGCGTACAATCCTCAAGCCAACGGTATGATTGAGAGGTGGCATAGAACGCTTAAATCAGCACTTATGTCTCGCGGAAATACCGAAGATTGGGTTAACGAACTGCCCACCATTTTATTAGGTTTGAGAGCTAGTTTACGTGACGATACCGGCGTATCTGCTGCCGAGTTGGTCTACGGTACAACATTAAAGCTTCCAGGAGATTTCTTTGATCCGTCAACGTAATTTTGTCTTGAAAATGAAGCGTTTCTACAAAACCTTCGTACACGTATTCGGAAATTAGCAGCTATTCCAAGAAGACAACATAGACAAGAAAAAATTTTTGTTCATCCAGCCTTAGCATCGTGCACACACGTATTTGTTCGCTGCGACCATGTTTCGAAACCCCTGACAACCCCATACTCTGGACCATACAAAGTTATGGAACGAGACAGCAAATATTTCAAAGTGATGATAATGGACAACATTAAAATAATTTCAATAGATCGTTTAAAACCCGCTTTTTTGGTGCACAATTACTCAGAAATACAAAATTCTTCACCCGAAAAGGCTATGGAATGCAAAACAAACTCCAATGCACCTAGAAACAACTTAGGTGAACAAGATCAAAATAATCAGAAGCGAACACGATCTGGACGCCTTATAAGGCCAACAGTGCGATTTATGCCTGCATGAACTATACTAAATAATATTCATTACATATTTGTACCTCGTACAATCAACTTCTGCTTATTTATTTTTCTTCGTACAACAATGGGCAAAAGTCAAAGTAGAGAGGAGGTGATCATCGCCCAAAATGGAGCAGACAACCGAGCATCCACGAGTCAGCTACACGAGATGACTCACAACAAGCTAGATACTATAGCTTTTGTGATCATGGCGGCACTCCTCGCTGCCGTCTGTTACATGGTATGGCGTTTTTGTGCGCAAAAGTATACTGCACACTTAAGGCGAGAGCTGCAGGGAGCACGTGCCAGTCGAAGAGCACGCGAACCGACCCACGCTGTACCAGCGTACTCCGTAGCCTGACCACGGCAAGAAGTACTTGCGTTACAAGTTCAGTGAAGTGCGCATTGTGAAGTGAATAATTAATATGAAAGTTAAGTGAGTGTTTAGACAGTAAGGCATTATAATCCCATTTTATCATTGTTATTGTAACTACACTATATAATCGTATCATATTGTTAAATGAACATTGTTCATTAAATAAGTTAGCACTATATACATTATACATAGGTTTGTAAGTATTGCATAGGTCTTTTGTAATAATTTTTTTTAAAAGGAGGGGAAGTACTGTGCCTACTCAGATATCATTTGTGTCACATGACTAATTGCATCATTCTGTATCCTAATTTGGCTCTCTAGACATGCTTATATATAATTACGAGTATATTACCTAGCAGTTGTTCGCTGTACTTGGTCCAATACAGACGTGTATCTTTTATTTTACGAAATATATAACCTGAAGACCCATCCTGAGTTTCCATTATTAACGACCTCGTATTTCGGTCACAAACACACACAACAACCACACACCTAGGCAAAACGTGATTATATCGTGCTTGATTGCACAAGTGTGTTTTCTTGATCCTACATCACCCACCGATAGACGCCCACATAAGAAAACTATGAACAATAACTGTGATAATGGCCCTCCGCCGTTATATATTTAACTTTAATATGACAATATATAATGTGACAAATCATCATAGCGATGCATTCATGTATTATGATTTAAATTCATGTATCAAACATTTTTATTTAACTAAAAGATACAGTGTATCTTTCAAATAGATATAAGAAAGAACTTGCTATGTTAATAGCATATAGTTTACAACATTCTGATAATTTATTGTCGGACCTTAGACCTACTGTAACTATATGTAGTAAAAATTTACACTCTGTCAATAAATCTAGCCCCAAGCTAGGTTTAAACTAGTTAATAAGACAATAGCTAAGCACACTCTCTGTAGTCCATCTAGATACGAGTGTAGTTGTGAGCCAGTGATTTAAATTATCTTACAGTAAAGGACAAGGGTCTTTACACCATCAAAACATACAGGGCTTAGCTAGCAAACAGAGATTTTAGAAACAGAGCTATTTTTAATATACTAACAATATTACAGAACATTGGCTTAACTATACAACTTATACATATATACTTATAGTTATATACTTAAGTTGTACAAAACTGAGATCCATACTCAATAAAGTCTTTTATTTAAAATCATCGTTGAGTAGTAAATCAATGCGCATTATCTATTTTGCCCTAGCCGACTCAATACTTACTTATGGGTTAGAGACATATGGCCGTACATTTAAATCATACTTAAATAAAATGAAAGCTTTACAGATACAGTTTATGAAGAACATCGTTAATAATAAAGTGAGGAATGAGTGTAAAGATAACTATGACAAGCTATTTAAGATTTGTAAACTCCTTCCTATACATGAGAGGGTCAAGTATCTGGTGGTATTTGAGCAGTTCTGTGGCGAGCGCTATACAACGCCAGTTCATCGAGAATCAAATACATGGTTTCTCTCGTAGTGAAATCATGCCATAATCCCCATACCATACCATAATACCAGTGCGAGTGAATGCATATGTTTTGCATTCTTTAACAACACTACTACCTAATACAAACCCTAGTACTCCCGAGTGGTCAGATATAGCAAATTTGGAGTTAGCAGACCCTACTTATACTACATCAGGTCGGATAGATTTACTGCTCGGTGCTGAGGTGTATAGTGAGTGACATTTTGTTAAATGATCTTATCAATCACCCTAATAGGAATTTAATGGCACAGAGTACAACTGTACAGTCGCTGGGTTTCATCACGAAGAATGTCACAGTCATACAATAAAATGAGAAGAGATATAGTGAGATTACATATTCAGCACAAAGAAGATGAGTTGCTGAAGTTATTTTGGGAAGTAGAAAATGAACCAATCATGATACAAAAGACATTGTCAGAAGAAGAAAAAAGATGCGAAGAGTTTTATAATGCTACAACTGTAAGAGATGATAATGGGAGGTTTGTAGTGCAGCTGCCATTCAAAACAGAGAATCCAGATTGCCACAACGGAAGACTATTGGACATATCTGAAAAGATTGAAATTATTAGAGAAAAGATTATCTAAGAATCAAAAGTTAAGTGAAGAATATTCTAAATACATACAGTTGATTCACATGGTTGAAGTTCATCCTGTAGATATTAATAACTCAATCTGTTTATCTTCCGCATCACGCTGTAAGAAGGGAAGATAACGATACTACTAAGTTGAGAGTAGTCTTCGATGCATCTTGTAAAGGTGTTAATAATGTTTCATTGAATGTTGACTTACTTTTCGGTTCTAAGCTACTGCAAGACTTGCGTCATATATTGTTGAGATGGAGAGTTCACAAAATTTGTTCTACGGCAGAAATAATTAAACTGTATAGAATGGTGAGAGTGAAGACAACACCCTTAGAAAGAGGGTGCGATTAAAAAAACACATGCAAAATAGTACGAAAGTTCCTGCAGCTTGAAGAAAAATTAAATAATTTACAATCACCCCACACCGTAATCTACTTGGCTCAGCCTGTAGTTATGGTTATAACCAGCTTTAAAAAAAACTGAGAAAAATATGACAACAATAAAAAATAAAAAAAAGTGTTAATATAGTCAATAGTGACAGATGAGCGAGTGGGCCGCAACCAGACTGTACGGTTCGTACACCTGGGGATGCTGTTGCTTAGAGTAAAATGCTGCTGCTGATAGTGAAAGATTTAAATTTGAGTTGCACAAGTACGCGACACGCGACGGCTTAATGTGAACTAATTTAGTGCTATTATAAACTATATGAAAACGCTAATGATGTGCAATATATAAAAATGATGATGATGCTTTGTACGATGTATACATCGTACATGCTCCCGGGCCGCAAGAGCGACGGGAATGATGGGAATGATAGATGAGCTAACCTATTACAAGGTGATAACAATTGCTTGATGATTTACAGGTGTAACCCGACAATTATTTAACGAGCTTAAAGCTACACCTTTTTATCACTCACACACACACTGCTTTGTTTTGTTTAATACACTTTCACTCACACACTTTTCACTTAAAGTTTCACTTAAACTAAGACATGGGTCTCTGATGGCGTTATGAGACGCGGCCAACGCAACTGTTGCGCCAGCGCGACCGGCGTCAACGGCAGGACCGGGGCGGCGGGCGCTAGCCGCCGCCGCCGGGCACACTACAGGCCCGCTGCTACTGTTTCGTTTATTCAGTGTTCACAGGGAGATTGGACAATTTAATAACTGGTCGCTTTTTTACTCCACTCTTAGTTTTTACGCTAACAACTCTAACGTGGCCATCTGATCCAGGGTGTAAATCGACCACACGACCTAACGCCCATTTCCCTGGAGGAAGTAGAGCGTCATGTATGATTACTATGTCGTTTAAGTTAATGTTAGGCTTTGATGTTTTCCACTTGCTTCTGGCAGATAGCTGCATTAAATATTCAGCTCGCCATCTTTTCCAAATATCGTTAAATATTTTTTGCGTTAATTGCCATCTTGTTCTCTCATCTCTCTCAGTTTCTACGATAGTTAAAATCGGACCACTCGCTAAAAAGTGCGCGGGTGTAAGATAAGCTAAGTCATCAGGATCTTCAGATAGAGGGGATAGTGGTCTCGAATTTAAACAAGCTTCTAGTTGATGAAGTACTGTGGCGAACTCTTCGTACGTAAGCTTTTGATCTCCTAGAACTCTACGTAAATGATATTTTAGGCTTTTGACTGCTGCTTCCCAAAGTCCTCCCGCACTAGGCCAGGAAGGGGCATTGAAGTGCCATTCAATTTTCATTTCGCTAATTTCGGTGAAAAAATCCTTCGATAAATTAGATTGCAGATAAATAAATTCGTTGGCCAACCTTTTGTTGGCTCCTATAAAATTCGTTCCATTGTCACTGTATAGGTGACGAGGGGTTCCCCTCCGTGCTGATAGTCGACGTAATGCTGCTAAAAAGGTAGATGATGATAGGTCGGATACTAACTCCAAATGAACAGCCTTTGTGACCATACAGATGAATACGGCCGCATATCCTTTTGTTGTTTTGATGCCACGACCCTTGCTAGATTTCACGTCTACGTATCCAGTGAAGTCTACCCCTGTATGAAAAAACGGTCTTGAGGGATTCGTCCAAAATCCGGGTAGATTTTCCAATAATTGTGTTTGTTTAACGGCGTTGTGTCGTTTACATATAATACAATTAAATAAACGCTTTTTAATTGCTCTGTTACCAACGAGTGTCCAATATCGCTGTCGTAGCCAAGAGTGCGTCAACCTCGCTCCTAAGTGGAATGTTGCTTTATGCGCTAAATCAATTAATAAATTAGTAAGGCGGCTATTATGTGGTATAATAATATATCGCTTTGTTACGAGCGAAAAGGCTCGCAATATCCATGCTAATATTTGTGGCGCATGAGTTAAACTGCTGTCTTTGCTAATAAAGTCGAAGATGAAGTTCGCTGGGATATGATTACATTTTGTAACCACGTTGGATAGCCTGATTTTCTTAGCTTCTAGATGATCATATACGTGAAATTGTTGCTTTTTCCGATCACTAAGTAGTTTTTCGGAAGCGTTAAATACGACTTGTAATGACGTAGTACTTGAATCGGGTCGATGTACGCCGTGGTGAGGCATGTAGTAAGACGGTTTCATGTTACGCGCTATTGTTAAGTGCATGTGACCCAATTCAATATATTTTTCTATGAATGATTTATACTTATTAAATAAATTATTATCCTTTTGAAGTTTTCTTTCTACTTGATAAAATTGAGTGCATGCTTTTGTTTTCGATACTCCTAGCTTTTCATCAGCGTCTGGATATAGAGGGAGACGAAGGACTTCTTTTCCATCGGTCTGATGAGTTGTTGTTGATTTATATAGCTGTATACACTGATGATCTTCTTCTGACATATCTATGTTTTCATTGATGTCTTCAATAGACCAAAATTTTTGTAAGCTGTCTACGTCGACCAAAACAACGTTACATTGATAGGACTTTACATTGCCGCATAAAATCCACCCAAGGCGAGTTTGCTGCGCTACGGGAAAAGATTCGCTTTGCTTAATAATTCCCTCCATGATAATAGATGCATAAACATCGGCACCTAACAACAAGTCGACTGATCGGCGTCGATAAAATTCAGGATCGGCTAGCTGAATGTCTTCGATAAATGACCAAGCTGGTTTATTAAATGACTTGTTTGGCAGATTGTTGACAGCATGGTTCATGATAAATAATCCTGTGTTTAATGAGTAGTCGCTGTAGATAGAGGCTATTTTTAAATTCATGAAACCTTTGCATGCGTTCTCTTTCGCTCCTAAGCCTAAAATTATTCCTTTGCAATTCTGACGCTGGAGACCGAGTCTCTGGGCTGCGTTTTCGGTGATAAGGGAAGTTTGTGATCCTTGATCTATTAGAGCTCGCATGATAATCGAGGTTCCATCTGCAGCTTGAACTGCAACTAGAGCTGTTGCTAACAATATGTCCTGTGTGTCGTCCAGGGACACGTGAGAGCTATTTATTGGTTGATTTTCGGGATTATTGGTGCTGATAATATCTTGAGTGTGATTCTGCTGTTTAAACGCTTCATGAACCAAAGTATGATGATTATCATTACATATATGGCATCTTTTAACGGAAAAACATTTATTGCCCCTGTGATTAAAAAGGCAGTTTTGACATAGCTGCAATTTCGATATTGTTTGCAATTGTAAATTAGGTTGCAATTCAGCAAATTTGTTGCAATATGATACTGTATGATTTTTATTGCAAATCGGACATAGGTTTTGCGATGGGCTTTGCTTGTTACTGACGAACGATTTAAATATATGTGATTTTTGAAATGCTTTAGGATATGCTGCTGGTGCTGATTTTTGGGGCTGCTGATACGTTTTCGGCTGTTCTTGCCTGCGTTTTGACGACTCTAATGCAGTAAATTTCCCCTCGAGGAAGGAAAGAAATTCTTTGAGTGATGGCAAGTCTCTTGGATTCTTCAATGACTCGATGTAATCGCTATGAGTCTCCGTGTCCAACTTTTGAGAGACTAAATAGACGATTAGGGGATCCCAAGTGTCGATATTAACTCCTATATTTTTTATGGCATTCAAGCACTCATTTGTTGTGTCATGAATTTCCTTAATTGATGGCGCTGATTGGTGCTGCATAATAGGGAGGTTGGTAATAGTGTTCATATGGGAATTAAATATTAGTTTACTGTTGCTGAATCGATGATCTAATATATCCCAACAAACGGCATAGTTGTCTGAGCTGATATTCAAATGCTGTACCAATTTTTCGGCTTCTCCCTTAAGCTTCCCTTTTAAATATTGCATTTTTTGTGCATTCGATAGACACCTATTTCTATGTATAGTCTCCACAAATAAATCCTTAAAGGATAACCACGTTTGAAAGCTACCACTGAAATACGGTATATCTATTTGTGGAGTGGATTGTGCTCTATGGCTTTCTGACCACATTTTGCTGTTGATATTGCGTTTGATGTCTATATACATGCATTCAAATTTGGTGAAAGCTTGCTCATATTCCTCATCGACGTCATACAACTCGCTGTCAATCTCCCAGTGCAAGACATCGATAACTGACCACCGAGCTTGTACTGATCGAAGCGCATCCTCAAATTCCCATATTTTAATATGATTGTGCTGAAAATCTTGCCAATACGAATCTAACACATTTAAACGCTTATTAATATGAGCCGGGGTCTTGCGTTCGACACCGTCTTTTTTAAAATTGGTTAGGAGCTGCTCCATGGCTCCCATTATCATATTTTGGTTGGCTAATAAATCTTCCATGATGAAAAAGATCTTGTTTCGATGTAGATATGTTGATAAAATAAAAGGACTCACCGCTGATGCTGGAACTTACGTGACCTACTATGCGAGTAGGGGATGAACACGCGCGAATAGGTCCTGCTTACGGTAAAGCTACGAAGGACCAGCGATACAGTTGCAAAGAGATCTGATCGATCTACTAAAGTCGGGAGGATTTAATCTTCGCAAATGGTCAGCGAATGAGTTGTCATT
>JADANM010005835.1:22254-33670 GCA_026213755.1 Eurema hecabe
TTTTTTTGGGTAATGTAATGATTCATAGAAACGTTTAAAATAATAAAAAAATACATGCATATACCCTATTATCAAACTAATTCATTAAGTTTCGCAATAAAAAAACATTTTCATTACAAAACAGCTCTTCCTAATAGTGACGTATTTTTAATTTATTATTTATTAACGTTTTATAGGTATTTCTTAAACGTAATGCAGATTGTTTTGGTCTAAAAGTAAAATTAATCAAAAAGACAAGTGAGTATTGAATATGAGAGCAATAGATTGTCATCGTTTTAGATTGGTATGTGACGACGGCTTCGAAGCTCTTGTATAGTGCCCATAACCCTAATTATGAGTTGTCTGGTAGGAAAACTGGTAGGAGTATGAGGCAAAATTAGCAACAGTAAAAGCTTTGGTGGTAAGAATCTGTGTGAGCAAGTGTGTTACTGTCAGTTGCTGGACTTCGCAAACGGGACAGCCATCTAAGGCAAATACAGACCATTTCATCAATAAATCAATAAAAAATTCTATCCAATTTATTGCAATGTAGTCCACTAGACGGCCCTCACAGTGGTAAAAATATTGCTGATGCCATCATGGGGGCAGCTGAGGAGTGGAGGATTATGTAAAAAGTAACCTTTTTGTGTCCGTCGAACATGGATCACGCGGCAAACTTATTGCCATTTCCGCATTTCTGGTGCTACGCTCATGAATTAAATTTAGTCGCCCAAAATGCTCTATCTCTAAAGGAAATATCTGAATCAATCTCAAAAGTATAAAAAACAGTAGCCCATTTTAAATTAAGTAGCTTAGCCAATGAAAAGTTGATTAAATATCAGAACCAAGCTCAAGGTGTACCTGTGAGGTACGCTTCAAGCGCACCTCTGTCAATCATTTCTGTCCGCACGAGGTGGAATTCTACCTATTTGATGATCGAAACATTTCTACAGCTCCAAGAGGTTATACGTGCCACAGTCCCTACTCTCAATGTGGACCTTCCTATTATCCCGCAGGGAGGGAATGTCAATTGTCAGGCTCACTAAAATGAAATTTTAAAAGAATGTATGAAGCCACACTTATTATGAGTGTGGACCATTATTTGGCAACAAGCAAAGCAATACTTATTACCCAGGGGCTGAACGCCATTTATTATACGTGCCTGGTACCCGTCAAATTTATAAGCCTGTGTGGGTATTCGTATAAGAGCCATTTATAATAATATAAACATGAGGTTTCATTAACTTGAAAAAGAAATTGCTATCGCTATATGTACCTTTCTTGCTCCATGTTTTAAAAATAATGCTTTTGGGGACGATCTTCCAGACCCCTAAGACGATCAAAACAACCCGCTCGTCCCTCCAAAGGGACGAGAAACAATGCGCTCAGTTGCTTCGCGCTTGCTACAACGGCCTCTTAGCGGAGCTATCACAAGTTATTGGCGAGAACAACAACTTACGGCGCACACTCTGCACTAAAAGAATATAAGGAGCAAAGCCAAACACTTTTAATATAATGAAAATGAATATGCTATCTGTGTTACCGAAGAATAAAGATTCGAACAAGACCGGTATAGACTTGGAGAATATTCACAAAGAAAACACTGAATAATGCTGAGAACTATATTTTAAAACTTGAACAACAAACCCTAGTTCAAAGTGCCACCCAGACAAAATTTTGTTCGATGAACATATGTGTAACAAAAGTAAGTGAAATTCTAACACTAAATCATATAACATTGACATTTTTACAATTGATTGGACCGGTTATGATAAAGTTAAAGAAATACATCAAAATCAGAAAAATAAAAAATGTATTCACATTCTATCAAGAGCTGTTAAAAAAGTTTTGAATGAAAATTTTCTTAATTGTAAAACTGATTAAGAGCAAATAAATGTTCCTATGAGGCCGATGCATGCAACCTTCAGTCAGAAATTTCTGATTCTTTAGAATTTAGATAATTTGAAAAGGAAATATGAATTGTCTCAACAAGAAATGCAGGAGCATATACATTAACTTCACAATAGTGACGTCACTCACGCAGCATCTACAGCTGTCCTTCTCGAACGCGAACTCGCACCTAACTGTGTCCATAAAAAGGAGAGATCAACTCGTGGCTTTTTTCTTTTAGAGCGCCCGACTCTCGAGTCGAACGCACGACCGCCCTCGGAGCGCCATTTTTGCGCCGCGCTTTCGAGCCGCGCCTACGTCTATTCGTTTCACTACGCGCTAGCCGCGGCCGTGAACCGCTCACCTAACGGTGCCAAACGTGCGGGGATCGGTTTAACGCCTCACGGCGGGAGTGTCTGTGGGACGCAGGCACCGCGCTTTTTTCAAAGCGCGTACAGTCTCTTCGCTTCGGCACGTCGTCGGAACGGGTTCAGGGTCCTCTTGAAGGCACTGCCACGGCGGACAGGGACTCCAACTGTCCGCTAGCGCCTGAGCTCGCCCCGCGTCCACTACCGACGAATCCCAGACGCAAATCTGTAGGGGGTCACTCCAACATCCTCCTACGGGTCGGCTAGGTCGCGTCGCTCTCACCCCGTCTATCACCAGACGGGGCATACACACAACAAATACACACCACACTATCACTAGCTAGGTACTCACCGTTAGGTCTAGAGCTAACCATGGCTTCCGGGGTTACCCCCCGAGCCACTTATTTTATATTTAAGGAGGCGACATCCCGAGGTCCTGGAGGGCTTCCTGTCGCAGTCCGCCAAGCCAGAAACAGCCGCCGCAGTCACTTAGCCAGCAGCACCAGCCGCGGCATGCGCCGCCGTCTCTGCTCCTAGCACCGTCGCGTCCTCCGCCACGGACTCGCCCGTGTCGCCCGCGTCCGTTATGGAGTGCGACAACGCCTCCAACGCGTCCGAATCGGAGAGTAGCTCCGAAAGCGCGTTTTGAGCCCGCGCTCAGCCGCAAAAAGAAGCGCTCGTTAAAAGGCGGTCCGCCCGCCAAAAAACCCACGACCTCAGAGGTCGAGCCCGCGACCGCGCCGAAACCGGCCCCTACCCCGGCGATCCCCGCCCCTCCTCCCTCCCAGCCCAGACGTAGGGCAACCATCCCTCCCCCGATTTACATTCGGGATAAGGGCGCTTGGCCCAAAGTCTCCGTCCACCTTAACCTTAAAAATGTCCCGTTCAAAGCGTCTACGACCAGGGACAACCTTCGGGTCCATCTCAGGGACTCAGACGCGCATAGGATGCTAACATCCTTTCTTCGCGCCGAGAACATCGGCGGCCACTCGTACCCCCTAGAGGAGCGCAAGCTTCGCGCGGTCATCAAGGGCATTCCCAAGGAGATAGACTCCGAGCTCGTAGAGAGCGATCTCAAAGCCCAGGGCTTCCCCGTTCGCGAAGTATTTCGCATGCTCAATAGAGCCACTAAAGCCGCCTATGACATGGTCATGGTGGTACTAGACCTCACGCCGGAAGGCAAGGCCATCTTCAAGCTGCGCGCTTGCTGCCAGCTTTCGGGGCTCAAAATTGAGACCCCCGAGTCAATATCCTACATAAGGCAGTGTCACCGCTGCCAACTATACGGGCACGCCGCCCGCAACTGTTTCGCGCGCCCCAGGTGCGTTAAATGCCTAGACGATCACGGCACGCAGGACTGCAAAAGGGCGGCCCCTCGTGACAAATCACAATCCCGTCCTACCAAAGAGGCCTTGGTCCCTGCCCCGGTCACTAAGACCAACACGCCTGGGCCAAGCCCCTCTATCCTTCCCTCGCGCCGACATGTTCACCGACCTTACGCTGGTGTTTGATTACATCAACGCCATTAATTTGAACGAACTCGCGGTATAAGCGCGTAAAATCCGTGAGGGCGACCCACAATCACGCGCTCGTGCAACGATCGAGCATCTAGGCCTCCTCCAGTCAATTTGGAGCTACAAACCTATTAACTAGTCCAATGGCTAACAACGGACGAATTAAACCCATATCGATTAACGTTTGCACTTACACTAAAAACGATCATCGACTGGCGCAAGCTGCACGAGGCTTTAGAGCCCATCGACTCGCCCCAGTTACAATCCATCCCCGAAGCGAATAAATCGATTTTTATAAATAGCACCATCTATGTGCCGAATGAAAAAACTCCTAGCATTATTATCTGCAAATTATTAAATAAAAATCGGCGCCATCTGTTGTTATGTCGGCGAGTTAAGTACTCTCAGTTTAGTGAGTGCGATCTTCTTGTTCTTAGTTATTACAGTTGTTGACCAAAAATAAAACAATAAATATTTAAAATGTCCTCTGGCTCTAAAAGTAAAACAGCTAAGAGCTGCTGGCGAAAGCATTTTATTACAAAAAAAGATTGTAATACGATACAATAGCAATATGTAAACATTGTTCAAAAGAACTTAAAACATGTAGTAATACTACAAACCTCAAACAGCACGTGGAAAGAAAACATCCCACTGTCTTACAGGTAACATGAATTACTATATTTTAAATGATTATTACATCTTTTGTTTTGTTGTGAGGTTAGTTTTATGTTATCCTTCAAATTTAACTGATATTTAAGGGAAAAGTGCCACAAAAACATGAGTAAAGCACACATCAGCGAAGTTTGCGACTATTTTACAATAGTTGATGCTGAAAATGTAAAATTCAAGTTGTGTGATAAAAAAGAGAAATCACCTGGAAGCTAAACACAAAAATGAATATGAAGAATTAAAATCAGAGAACACCAAAAGCAGTGTTGCTAAAATTAATTCATTGGCGTCCTCTTCGCGACAATGTGCCCAAACTGACCTTAAGCAAAATTAATTTGAGTGATTGCGTTGAAAAAAATAAAAAGTGGGATAACAACAACAACAAGTCTTTGGCGCTGGATAATTTGATAGGCGAATTGATCGCACTGGAGGACTTACCACTTAGTTTTGTGGAATGTATCGGATTTGTGAGATCGATGAACCAAATATGCCCTGCATATAATTTAAATGTCGCAATATTTTACTTCTTTCATTTGTGAAAAATTATACGCCAAGGTAAAATATGTAATTCTGGAATTAATCAAATCATTTGAAAAATTAGCATTAACAACTGATCTCTGGTCTGACTCCTGCTCTGGTGTGTCACTTGTCACGGAATGACCAACAGTTTTGAACGAAAAATGATTGTACTGAAAGCGGACGTATTTATTCAATGATGGGCGACATACAGGAGAAAATGTAGCGGCAAAGTTAGAAACTATGTTGTCATCATGGGGAATTTCCAAAGAAAACATATTATGTATTGTTAGAGATGGTGGCACTTACATGTATTAAAAATATTGATCGCACCAAATCCAACTTGTGGTTAAAGAAGGGCTTATGTCAGAAGAATCTATCATTAACAAATGTAAAAAGATAGCAACACACTTTCATCACTCTAATGTAGCTCAAGATGCACTTGTTAATCTACAAGAAAAGCTTAATCAACGAAAGCTCAAGATAATCCAAGAGTGTGTTACGAGGTGGAATAGCACCCTTTACATGCTGGAATGCATTTTGAAAAACAAAGATTCGCTGTGCCTTTATTCTTCCATCAGCAACAAAATTTCACAACTAACATCAGAAGAATGGATACTTGTGGAAAAATTGATAACATTGCTTCAACCTTTTGAAGAAATAACTCGAGAACTAAGTGCAGCTAATGTGTCAATGTCATCTGTAATTCCGTTATTGGCCACTCTGGAAAAGGTGATTGATGAATATGATGCATCTGAAGAGTGCATTAGGAACACTATACTTGTTTTAAAACAAGAAATGAGACACAGATTTTCTCACTTAGAAAACGACATTTTTTGCTACAGCATCATTTTTTGATCCTAGATACAAAACTAAAATTAAGTTTGCCTTCATGTTCAAAGCCAAAGCGTCTTAAAATGAGGAATCAGGATAATGAAAACTTGTGGTCGAGTACCAGACTTTCAGAAAAATCTGTGACATTAAAAGCAACTATGAAAATGATGATGGACTCAAGTGGAAGCGAGGATGAACTAGATAATGATGTTCCTAATCCATCAGATGTGTTAATAAAAAAATGTATTAATCAATATGTTTTGGATAAACGTATTGAAAATGAAGAAGATCCCCTTCTTTGGTGGAAAGGTAATGGCAACAAATGTGGCATTCTTTCACCAGTCGCCAGAGAATATTTGGTAACACCCTCCAGTGAGAGAGTTTTCAGTGGATCTGGAACTTCTTTACACACCTCACCGAAACAATCTGCATAGACAAAGAGCCTCCAAACTTTTATTTTTAAAATTTAACATTCCATTGCTTCAACTTAATTATTAAGAATTAAAATTTACAATTAATTTAATATTTAAAAAGTCAACATTTTATTAGAAATACTATATTTTATGTAAAAATAATGTCATTATTTTTAATACATTGATTGATAACTTGCAATTGAAACCAAATGTTAACATAACAAATATTGGAATTAATTACTTTAGTTTAAAATAAAAATAAGTATAATTCTATTTTTGAAATAAGGTTTATTTAAAAATATTAAATAATATTTGTTTTTTAAGTTCTGAATATATGAATGAACATCATTATAAATATATTTAATTCCTCAGATATTTATAAAGTGGAATGTAAAAATATACATTTAAAGTCAAAGGTTATAAATACTTAGTACATAAAGTAAAAAATAGTTTATTTGTGACAGACAATTCAACTTTTTTTATATTATTATTTTTTTTACTTTAGATATTTTAAGTTTAATAATTTTGTTACAAGTGGTATAGTTTAGTTATTTGGTATATAGAAATTGTATACTTTATTTAAAAATAGTAGTAAAGTAATATGTACTACTAAATGAATGCAAACCTTACATGGTACAACTAACTAACAAGGCTGATTAATGTTACATTTGATCAGATCTCAAAAAATTATTTTCCCATTAATGAGATTTTTTTAGAATGTAGAAGTATGATTTAATAAAAGTATCTAAGTGTGATCTATTGTATTATTTTTTTCATATACATGCATATAATAATTTCCTTTTTGATTATCAAAATTATTGGCTAAATATTCGCATATTTTTTGTGAAAGCGATTGCGGATGCGAATATTGAAAAATATGCGGATATTCGCAAATGCGAATGAGAATATTCGTTACATCACTAATCCTAATAGTCCCGTAACAGTATATTTTTTATTTTAATAAAATATTACACATGCACGAGAATGCCAACGCGTACACAAAGAGAGGTGATTCTCATTAATACAATACGAGGCACAGAGATAAAATTGTTATGCCTGCCTTCCGCCTTAGTAAATCAAAAAACTCTTTCATGGGGCAGGGTATACTGTTCTATAATAAGCTTCCTAAGAGCGTCAAGGATCTGACTTATTCCAAGTTTAGAAACCTTTTTAAAATATGTCTATCTGGCAGTTGTTAATGCATCCCCACCTTATAGTCCTGACGTTGCACCTATACATATTGTACATAAACTTAAAAACCATTAGAATTTTTATATCAAATGTGACGAGACTTTTTCCCCCACCTTATATTTTCTTATATGAAAGAGCAACTATCAGAGTTTTTTGCCGGTTTTTTTCTATAGCCTTCCGAACCGGTGCAAAATGTTGTGTAATACCTTGACGATCCAAGTTTTACTATATATAGCGTTGTTGAATTAAGATACGTGTTACTTTGACTAACGATTACCAAGTTGGTCACAGACGCCAATCTTAGTTTTAATTAATTACCGTTCAAACACTCTCATTCCAGTTTTCCCTAAACTTTTCGAAAAATATAATTCAAAAAGAATTACTGACTACGGTTACAAATTTGAAATAATAGAAGCAGAAGAATTGGCTTTTCAAAAGCATAAAACTGAAAGTCATTGAAGGAATGGTCTAAACCAAGAATATCAGACCAAGACCTGGTGTCACTGAATGACACCAGGCTCCACTGAGCGTGCGGCCCGGAAGGCGAGGTCGGACTCCTCGACCGACATGAAAGTCACCACTCGGGAATCTTCACTTTAAACAACTGGTTTAAGTTTCAAGCAATAAAAATATGGAATGACCTGCCATATACTAGGGGAGTAAAATTTACTATCAACCTTTAAAGTTTAAATTTAAAAATGCCCTTTTGAAACGACAAATCGATGATGCACAAAATATAACCAAATCTTACTTTAATACACTACAACTTAACAGATATTTTGAAAATAAATTTATCCATTTCCTAATTACTTCAACATTCAAGATTCACACACACACACACACACGTACATATAAAAGTTAATAAATGGTATGAGTATGTATGAAAGAAATGTTAAATTGAGAAGTCATATTTACTTATTTTTTTTTCTAATTTTGAATAATATCTTTAATGGTATAATAATTGTATTTTTGTGTTTGATTTAATTTAATTCATTTATATTTAATTTTTTTAGTTCATTTCCTTTATCGTGTTATTACTATTTTTTATTATTCAAATTTTTTATTTTAATTTGTGTTTCTTCTTTTTTCCATAATTTATTAAATTTCATGTGTTTTTTTACGTGGCCCACCTGATATAATTCGCTGTAAAGGGGAGGCTGAAAACCAGCGCTACACAGAGTATCCTACTCTAATTTTGTATGGTTATAGTGAAATTGCTTTGTACACACAAATACTCCGCCTTTTCTTCTTTTCATGAATGATTTTGAGAGTTTAATATTACAGTTATTGCAGTATTCAATATTTTAATACTATTACATTAATAGTTAGAAATTTCTGTATAAATACAGAAATTTATACAGAAATTTCCAATTTACAACATAAAACACAAAACAAAACAAAAACACAACACTAATAACGAATAAAAAAATAATTAAAACCTATAAAAGAAATAAAAAAAACAAACAACCGTAAAAAGCCTCCCCGCGCTCAGCGGGGGCTTTTTGGTGAGTACCTAACGGTGAGTACCTAAGCTAGTGATAGTGTGGTGAGTATATGTTGTGCGTGTGCCCCGTCTGGTGATAGACGGGGTGAGAGTGACGCGACCTAGCCGACCCGCAGGAGGATGATGGAGTGACCCCCTGCGGATGTGCGTCGGGACCCGTCGTCAGTGGACGCCGGGCGCGCTCAGGCGCTAGCGGACAGTTGGGGTGCCTGCCCGCCGTGGCAGTGCCTTCCAGGAGGACCCTGAGCGCGTTCCGGCGACGTAACGAAGCGGAGGGACTGTACGCGTTTAGAGAAAAACGCGGTGTTTGCGTCCCACAAACACTCCCGCCGTGAGGCGTTGGACCGCTTCCCGCTCGTTTGGCACCGTTAGGTGAGCGGGGCGCGGCCGCGACTAGCGCGTCAGAAGTGACGTGTGCGCGGCTCGAGAGCACGGCGCAGAATTAATTGGCAGCAATCCAGTGCCACTGCTACTCCATCGTGTTCTTCGAAAGTCGTCATATTCAGTATTGGTTATACATATCCAAACACCTGATTTCCGGGTTTATAATATTCAGGATGACTTAAAATTAGCAACTAAACATACGACTATAGCACCATCTGATGTTCTTACTACAATAAAAAATGAAAACTTAAGACATGGAAAATATGGATTCCAAAAACTTAGGAATTGAGAAAAGTCTCCTCGCATGAAGCTGAAAATGTACAACTTGGTGACCAGTATCTCGAAGAAGTTACTAATGAATTTACACATTCGAATAATTGTTTCGAAAAAGTTTTGGTTCAATGGCAGGTATATTTCTATTAGAAAACATTTCAGGGCAATCATCAAATGCTGATCGATGGGTCAAAGAATTTGAAAATGAGTGTAAACGGTTTGAAGTAATAAAATTGCGGAAAATATTGAGATTTTAAAATATATTTTAAAAAACAATGCATTGACTGCTCATAAAATTAACCGTTAATTCAGAGTGATAATTCAACTCTGGTGAAAACATTTTTAAGGAACCATGTAACAATAAAGTTTGGGTTATCTACTTAATTTTCATGTTTTAGCCAATAATAATTTATTAATACATATATAAGCTACAAATAATAAGTTTCAAGTCAAGACAGTTTTAAAATCTTATTTATTTTACGTTTGACGTTTATTTTTTATTTTAAATCTGACTTGAAATTTAAGTAATCAAATTGTACCCAGTTCTAAATAAGTACTATAAGTGAAAATGTTTTATTGGTAATTTTAAGGTAAATTGAATATATTATGTATAAATAACGTAAAAAAAAGGATCCCGGACTATATTCCGGGAGGATCATCACCCTGTGATGGCTTGTGCTTTTAAATATATATAAATAAAATAGTAAAAAAAAAAGCACGAAGACAATGAAATCAACAAATAGATGAACATAATAGTGAGTGAAACAAGATTGAACGCTAAGTTGGAAATGGAGTTTACGTCATTTGTCGTCGACAGAGGCATCGGACGAAATATCGGTGTCCTCGTGTCGGTATTCACTTGCTAAAGAAAAGAGGAACATTACGATGCCTCATTTTTATTTTATTTTATGGGAAAACATCAACATACAATAAATAAAAAAGACCATATTATAAATTAAAAAGTAATACCTTTAAAAACAAAGGAAGTGTCTGAATGAGGGAGCTTCGGCATTACTTGCTGCTAGTGAAACTGCAGTAAATCAATCAAATTATTGTTATGTTGATATCTACAATAGTTTCATTTTAAAGGAAATCAGACTTTTAAAGAAATAAATGCATGTAAAATTTTCGTTGATTATATTCAATTGAAAGTGATTTGAAACTACAATAAAATATCACAAATATATCATAGACACAAAACAGAGTAACAGAAAAGCTTTTATCAGATCCTAGAAATATCAAGTGTACAAGAATCCCAACGCGGACACAAATCAATACGAGATGACGATCAACACAATACACCAAGCATAATGATAATAAATATTGTCATGTTTGCCGTTCGACTTAGCAAATCGAAAACTCTGCTTAACCTTCACGGTCAGAGTAAACTGTTGTTTAACAAGCTTCCGAGCCTGCGCCGAGCTGTGAATGCTTTTAAGGCAATATAGCGAGATTCATCACCAAAAAAGGGAGGTTCCCTAAGAGCGATAGAGATCTGACTGACAAATTTTAAGTTTAGCGGTTCACTCACACAAACACACCACACTGTCAGAGCTTAGGTACTCATAGTTAGGTACAGGAGTGCGATAATGCCTCCCACGCGTCCAGCGCGCCCTTCGCCTCCGAGGCGGAGAGTAGCTCCGAAGGCGGTTTTGAGCCCGTGCTCAGTCGAAAGAAAAAACGTTCACAAAAAGGCGGTCCGCCCGCCAAAAAACCAACGACCGCAGAGGTCGAGCCCGCTCCCGTGCCGATACCGGCCCCTTCTCCGGCGATTACCACCGTCCCTCCTACAACCTCTTCTCAGCCCAGACGAAGGGCTACAATACGACCCCCGATTTACATTCGGGACCAGGGCGCTTGGCCTAAGGTCTCCGCCCACCT
>JADANM010005835.1:122436-134249 GCA_026213755.1 Eurema hecabe
TAAAAAGAAGCCTTTGTTTTATCTCAGGCTCTAGACCATCTGTGTACCAAATTTCATTACAATCGGTTCAGCGGTTTGGCCATGAAAGCGTAAAATTATAAAAACATTCAACCCCTCGCTCAACGTTTTGGAGGTTGATTAAAAAAAAAGTAGCCTATGTCCTTCACCAGGCCTTTAGACTATCTTTGTACCAAATTTCGTTCTAATCGGTTCAGTAGTTTTAGCGTGATGGAAAGACAGATAGACAGACAGAGTTACTTTCGCATTTATAATATTAGTATGGAAGTAAGGATTGTGAGGTTATTATTTACTATAGGTACTACTAGTATTATATTTTTATTATATAGTAGTGAATATCATTATGTATTAATATTAATTGCATGAGTTCGATTGTTGAGCGCCTCCACATACCTGAAGCGAAAAAATTATCCAACGTAAAATTTTAAATTAGTTAAAGTGTTTTTGCGTTTGATATTTATTATACGCGTCGAGTGTAGCTGATGCTGAATCGTGTGTTGAGGGCGGAGCGGCTTCAGCGTGAGGCCGCGGCGACGCGGGCCAGCTGCAGCCGGAACATCGCTGTGCAGGCGCACGAACTACGCGACCCGCACGTGCCGCGCGTGCCGCACGGGGCGCACGAGCAGCAACACCACCAACACCACGCACAGTAAGGGACAGCACAATAAACCATATATGAGTACAGTTCTTAATATTACATAAAATAGATAACAAAAGTCTGTCTTTGAAAATTTCAGATTACCCGAAGCGCAACGGCAAGTGCTAAAACGAGGAGACATCACAACGTCGGGTAAGTCTCAAAACAATATTTTACATTTGCGTACAAGAATTCTAGGATGAAGGGATGTGTGTGTGTGTACTTTGGCGCAGGCGCAGGAGGTGCGGGCGCGGGCACGGGCGCGGGCGAGTGCTCGCGGTGCGAAGAGATGTCTTGCTACGCGGGCGACGTGGCGGCGCTGCGCACGTCGCACGTGCGGCTGCTGCTGCGGCAGGTGCGGCAGCTGCGCCACATCGAGCGACTCGACAAGGCGCTGCGCCGCGCGCGCCGCTAGCGCCGGGCTGCGGCTCATATCTCGTGACGCCTGCCCTGTTAATATTTAATTTATGATGTTTACTTAAAAAAACATATTTCGTATGTTATTTATAAAATAAATGTGTTGTTGAATTACATTTTTAACTGACTTCAAAAAAGGAGGAGTTTTTTTAATTCGACCGTATTCATTTTTTTCACTAGAACTGTTAAAATACTATTTTATATATTATTATTATTATTATTTTGGTTTTAATTATTATGCGTTTAATCCATACTTTCATACTAATGCTATAAATGCGAAAGTAAGTCTGTCTCGCTTTAACGCCAAAACTAAACTGAACCGATTGTAATGAAATTTGGTTCACAGAAAGTCCAGAGCCTGAAGAATGACATAGGGTACTTTTTAAATGGAAAAAAAGGGATGTAAGGTGGTCACCATGTGAAAGTCCACGAGGAGGGAGTCGCGGGTAACAGCTAGTACTTTATAATTCAGATAAAAAAATATTCTTATTAGTAACTCACATGTGAAGTATCTCAGACTAAATCTAATCTAAAAGATACAAAATAAACAGCCTAGTGCATACACGGCTACACAGCCTCGTGCATGCCGCGCTAACGTACTTTAGGCAAGAAATGACAAGAGTCAAGTAAAGCATGTCAGCGTGAGATCTAAGTAAGTAAGTACTAAATATAATAAACATGGTACATAATGGCCGTAATTTCAATGTCTTGTGATAGTAACAGTGATTTTAAAGTGCTGGAGCAGCTTTTAGATTAGGATATTAAGAATACTAACAAAACTTATAGAAGCCTATTTCTCAACTCTGTAGAGTGGTAAAACAACTTGAAGAATTAGTTGTAACTTGGAAGTATTATGATAATAAAACATTTCTGTATGTAATTCATATATTGTTTTATTTTACACATTGATTTAGCACAAATATTCTGACAAACTAAGAATAATTTTCACTGCAAACTAAATTAGACATTTAATTACACTACAAAATGTAAAAATATAAATAATCTGCTGCACGCTGCAAATAATGTTCCATAAATAAATACAAACGAATAATTAAAGTTATTATACAATTATAAGTTAAATTATTTTCTTTCACTGATGTCAAAACATGTCAAATGGACATTGCGATACGATTCGTTTCTCAGATTACGATTACGCTCCGCTACCAAAACTCCGGTATCGGGAGTATAATTGAATAGGTTAATGACTATTTGCAGAAAATGTTGAAACACGTATTTTATTCATAAAAACCGTAACAATTAAATAACTATTTAGTAAGTCAAAACCCAGAAATATGTATATTTTCTTAAATTCATGAATGCATTTACAACACAGTCATAATGATTACTGCTTGAAATGAACCGCATGGGAGGAATCTTTCACAAAGTAGATAAAACGGCGATCCATTTTGAAAATCTATCGATGTTGCATCCGCTGTTGTTGGGACGCAGATTGGACATCAATCGAGATATCGTTTTCGATCTCCGATTGAAGCGATCTCCCGATTGAGGATTAGATATTGGGACCGGCCGTATGAGTAATACTTTCCTTTTCCTTACTTAATAGAGAGTAGTTACATATTATATCAATTATTCTGTATTCAATTTACTACTCAACTGCTATATTTTATAAAGATAGTACAGTAGTCGTCGTTAAAGATACAATAAGAAATTGAATGACATACTTGCTTTACATATAGATGGAAAATTTCAATTATTTTTTCGTCGAAGTCCATGACAAAAAATTTTTATTATTAAACATTGATGATTTTCGTCCTTTATTTTTATGCCATTGATTATTTCGCTAGATGTCGACTTTTGTAACCGTTTGATCTAAGATAATCAGGTTTGAAGGTCTCTGGTATAAAGGGTGAGCGTGGCGGTCACGGACCTAAGATAAATATTTATTCCTTATTAAAGTGTGCTGCATATAATGTTTAATGTTGTTTTTTAATAATTTTCGTAGTAAAAAAAATATATATAAAATACAATATTTGTAGCTTTAACCATTTGGATGGCAAAAGAAGCAGCAAAGTTCATCGTAAGTGGTTTATTGGCTTAGGTTTGTAATGTCGACAGTTAGAAACAGATCTAGGTAGGTGTTGTTACTATTTTCAAGGAATAAATGCGATGACAGGCGACGTTTCATGTAATTCTTGTGAGCTTGCATCGCGATCGCGTATTCCCCTTATCGATACAGTACGGGAACGTTTCTCTTAACTCGCAATAATAGAGACCTACGTATGTGTGTGTGTGTGTGTGTGTGTGTGTGTGTGTCACATGAAGTAACGTGACACGACGCGACGTATCGAGTGCTCTGTGCAGGCGAATACAGACTTCAGATTGCAGTCTTTATGCCTGGTAAAGATACCAATATTATAATAGCTGAAGAGTTTGCTTGTTTGAACGCGTTAATCTCAGGAATTAGCTATACTAGGTAGTTCGAATTGAAAAATTATTTGTGTGTTGGATGGCTGCGACCAATGCGAGAAGCGAAACAGCAGTGAAAATACTGCACAAACGGTGAAAATTGGTCACATTTTTAGTAAACGGTTTAGAGCATTATTCCACTTCAAATGATTTAAAAAAAAGTCCCCGACAGTAATGTCTATCTTCCTTGAATGACTTACCCTTTTGTGGTAATAAAATTAATTCGTACAAGTAAATACCCAAACAAAAAATATTATTTGCGCTGACGTAGTTACTTTAAAATATTATGTAACTAAGAAACTTGTTATTCATAATAATAGAAGTCAACGGGGACGAAGTCGCGAGCACCAGCTAGTATGTATACCTACATACTGACATAACCCTCGATGAGGTAATCAAACGCCGCCCAGTTCCAACTTTTATATTTAAATTTTTACGTATTCAAAAACATATTATAAACATAAAACAATTTATTGATGATATGATATAAAAGGTGTAATAAGAAAGTTGAAGTGAGGTCGCGGTCACTGATCTTAAATATATTAGATAGGTGAGTGGTGCGTCAGTCGGCCTCGAAGATCTCGAGCACGGAGGTGTAGCAGCCGGCGACGAGGCACAGCAGGCCGACGAGCACGATGAGCAGGTCGCGCAGCAGCCGGCAGTGCAGAAGCCCGTACTGGTCCGGGTAGCGCAGGCACGCGTCCATCATGCCCGGGAACACCACGGCCAGCAGCGACAGGCAGAACGCGCCGAACAGCGCGATGAACGGGCCCAGCTGCGGCACCAGGATCGCCAGGAACCCTGCCGCCGACCGCCCCTCACTGTCAATACTACTCCGACGTACATGTACATGGACGGACAATACACCGTATTATTGATCGGAATACTCACACGGTATGAAAACTAGTATGAGTCTCAAGGAGTAGTCGAGACAAAACGTGGCTTTCGTCGAGAGTGCGTCAAATCTCTTCTTCATTTTCCGCCACAGAATACTGTACGCTACGAAGTTTTGCAATGGAAATGAGAGAAAAATTGCCAAAGCAAACGTCACTTTTGCGGCCTGTGCTTTTCTGCAACATAAGAAAGAGTTAAAGAGCAGCGAACGAGTAGTGAGGGGTGAGGGTGTGGAAGGTGTGGAAGGTGTGGAAGGTGTGGAAGGTGGGGAAGGTGTGGAGGGTGTGGAGGGTGTGGAGCGTGGCGCACTTCTCGTCCTGCGGCAGGTTGAGCGTGATGACCGGCTTGATGTCGTCGCCGTACTTGAGGTAGCCGAACACGCCCATGGTGAGGTAGAGCGAGAGGATGATGCACATGCCCACGTTGAACAGCCCGCACAGCCCCACGAACCGCTTCGGCTCCGCCATGTTGTACTCGAGCGCCAACACCTGCCGGAGATCGATACTGGCTACTTTGTATGCATAATGCAACCGTATCAAGCCATTGTTTATGTTTGATAGGATCTCGTCTGTCGATCTGTGTACCAAATTTCATTACAATCGGTTCAGTAGTTTTAGCGTGATGGAAAGACAGACAGACAGACAGACAGAGCTACTTTCGCATTTAAAATATTAGTATGCAAATATGGATTATATAGAAAAAATAGAGTTAGAGTGTCGAGCAAGGTCCGCCCCGGCAACATAACAACTTCACAAATCGATTGCATTATTGGAACTAGTACTAGTACCCACGTCACTTACCACTCCGACGGCTTCTAGCGCAAACAGAGCTATCCCTATAAAGACAGGTATATCATCTAAATCCTTCATATTTAATTTGTCGTCATCGAGAACGACGTCGTCTTCGATCAAGTAGAAGAAGACGAGCATGAAGCCGAGCATGGTGACGGCGTTGGAGATGGTGGAGAGCGGCGTCATGAGCTTGAGGTCCTTGACCAGCCCCAGCAGCGTCAGCGGCGGCAGCAGGAAGCACAGGTGCGTGCGCAGCGAGAGCTCCTCGCCGTAGTAGTCGAACACCTGCGCAGACCCGCGCGCACTTATTGTGATACGTAGCAACAACAATCGCAAGTAAATATAGCAAAGTAGTCGAGAGAGGAAGGAACCTGCTTGATGTTCTCGGCGACAAAGACGCAGTAGATGCAGCAGATGCCGAGCTGCCACAGGATGAGCACGCTGTCCACGAAGTAGTAGAGCAAGCCCGAGGCCCAGCGCACGCACGGCGGCCCGTCCTGCACCGCCAGCGACATGGACTTGGGGTACGCGATGTAGCCGCGCCGCCACTTCTTGCACAGCTTGTACTGCGCCCCGATCTGCGCACAAACCACACCGCTCCACCGTCCGCCACACACACACACACACACACACACACACACACACACACACACTCACACACACACACACCCGCTTGCTCCACACCCTTTACTACTTTTAATTTCTATAATATTGAAAAAATAATTTAGATATTTGTGAACCGTTTATGTTCTCAAGGGAGTGTTGCGTCTCGTAGTGTAGTGTACGTCTGTAGCGGTAGAGGGCTTACGAGCATCTGCATGCAGTAGGCGGCAAAGATGCCAATGACGACGAGCAGGCCGATGGCGGTGAGGACGCCGACGCGGCCGACGGCGTTGGGCATGGCCAGCACGCCCGCGCCGATGCTGCCCTTCAGCAGGTGGATCATCGTGTCTGAGTACCTGCCGGAGACCGGTACGATCCATTTCGTACAATTATTTATATTTTTATTGTCAGCGTTTTTAACACGCGATTAAATACATTTATTTTAGTTTCATTCAGTTTGCTTCAATCGGTCAAACAAGACGATTGCGCGTGCTCACATGTATCAAGTACAGATCATATATACAAATACATAATTTCATTAACATATCAATATTAAAATAACTATCATTTCAAGAAGTTGTTTTATTACAAAGTGTGTAGTCGTCAAACAAGGACGCACTATTACATTTATACACTATTTGTAATTCCAACTGCGTCGTGACGCGATATGTATCGAGACAACAACAAACTAAGCTCCACTAAAACAATAACTTTGCACATAGGATTTTATGTTAGAAGTTAATTTGTTTTATGAAATGCATTTATGAAGTGCAGTCGTAATGTAAGGAACGCAGCGAAGCGAGACAACGTCATATTCAATAAAGGCGTGCTTACGACGTAGGCTTCTCCACCTTCCGATGCTGGTGCGGGTCGTAGGACTCCTCGTCATCACCTGCAAGCACACGGACAGATGGGAGTGGGGTGCGGGCGTGAGCGGCGGTGTGCTCGGTGCGCTCGGTGCGCACCCGTGATGGTGTCCACGATGCCCGCCATGAACTCGTACACGAACATTGTGCCCTGCACTCACTTATCATTTATTGAATGCGCATAACAAAACGGGACGCGGTGCAACACAACGCCAGATAGGACGCACAACGCCGACAGCCCCGAGATAGCCGACACACATTTCAAGCTGCGCCGCAGTTGACGTTGTTGTGTCTGCGTCACTACAGAGACTAGTAAACACGACATGTCACTGCACTTCATTACACTCTCTCATACTCTA
Organism: Eurema hecabe; assembly: GCA_026213755.1. Classification (NCBI taxonomy): domain Eukaryota; kingdom Metazoa; phylum Arthropoda; class Insecta; order Lepidoptera; family Pieridae; genus Terias; species Terias hecabe. The sequence continues at coordinate 129,449 of JADANM010005835.1, forward strand.
CTTGTCTCCTGTCTCCACTTTACTCTTGCTACACTATAGACTTGTTAACACCCCTCTCGGTCTTTATTATTTTTGTATAATGGAAAGGATCTTTAAAAAGACTTATTTAATTTTAGTTTAAAAGCTAACTGAATAATTCAGTAGTTGTGCCGGAAACTAGTATTTTTAAACGATTTATTTAGCTCGTCCCGTACGGTTTTTATTGTTTATTTGTTTGGCTCAAAATTAGACATTGAGATTTCAGTACCTTCCTGTTGTCAGATTTATCTAAAATTTGGTACACACCTTTAATTTCAATGACAATACAATGTAATAAAATCAATAACATTGTGAATCTGAGATGGCCGCCGTTACAAAATGGCGGTCTGTATTCGGTAGGCAATTTCATTAAATAATTTTTAAAGTAAAAAATCTGTTAAGATCAACTGTTCTATTTTATTTGCACTAAAAACTAGAAAATAAATAAATAGTTATGTTAGACTAAAATAAAAACGTGGGGCCCATTAACTATTCCTGTTTTACTTTCTACTGTACTAAGTGTGGATTGCATCGACTTACTATAATCGTAACTGGAGATTTCGACAATCAATGCCTGCAAGCCTGCCGTGGCCCCTTCACCAGCGAATGCCGAGCTCATGATCTACCAAAGTATAAAGATATGCTCTGCCAAAGGTAGAATTTCAGAGGGCCCCCACGTTTTCATTTTAGTCTAAGTGCAGCGCGCACGACGCGCCTTATATACTCTTTGCCTTACTCATGTCACCGGTCACCGTTCACAGACCCGTCACAGGTCACAATGCGACCGTCAAGTTGGCCCTCATCGACACTCCATACTGCACATAGTATACACTCTATACGCCGCCCGGGCCTTCAAATGCCTTACTGAAGCTACGTAAATATTGCCTTATGAGTAGCCGCAATATTTTCTGAGTTATAAAGTTGATTTGGTAGATTAGTGTCGACGACAACGTCACCCGAGACGTCCGATTCACATCGTATTTCTATTCAGGTTTGTTACATTTCCACTCTTTTATAAGAGATGATATTATACTTACATGGAAATAGAAATAAAAATAATGTAAATTAGCATATTTGCTCATCAATTTAGTTATAATAATAATGAAAAACAATTTAGTATGTAAAATTAGCTTTATAAATCTTGTTAGCGGCGGAATGATTCGGGTAATTGTAGGAATAATATCGAAAATGGTCGGAAAAAGCAGGAGCCGACAGCAGAAGCGGGTAGCGAGTAGCAGGCAGCAGGTAGCAGGTAGCAGGCGACAGCAGCAGCAGCAGGAGCACGAGCCGCATGGAGGAGCGCCAGCAGCGGCGCGCGAGGAGCGCCGCGTCCGCCGCGCCGCCTACCAGGTGGGCCGTCAATAGTCACTCGTCGTCAGCGGTAACTATCGTGCTGCAGCACGGCGGCCGGAACCGCGCCGTGGACGTGGGGCCGCAGCCTAAGTAACTCAGTAGGCAGTGAATCTAAATAAAATGGCTAACGACAAACAAACCCTGAGACTTTATTTTTTATTAACACATAATATATTATTTGTCATATAATTAACAAAACTCCTCCTTTTTTGAAGTCGGTTAAAAATAACGTTCGTAGTTTGGCGTGAAAGCGTAAAAGCCAGACAGAGTTACTTCGGCATTTATAAAAAATTAAATATATTTATTTTCAGGCTTTTCCTTTTTACATTAATTGCTAAAAACCTAGCCCAAAAAAATGTATCCTCGTAACATTGCACTTACGTAGAAAGTACAATGTTGCGAGTGCGTAAGTTGAATAAATGTAAAATTTTATGGAACATTCGCATTCGTGTTTGTTGGCCGAGATCCGCGTAGGCCGGGTGGCCGGCTATGGGGGGCGCACATATGGGCCGGTATGCGAATGACGTCCGATGACGTGCCTTGTGGTGCCGGCAGGAGCGAGCCCGGCGACGACTACGACCCGCACATGCACCGCCAGCTCGCCAACCCGACCTCGTGAGCATTCACTTCTCCCACTTTCTCTCACATAATCATATAAACATTTTTAAAGTTGTTTACTTAGTCACTTTTGCCATATTCTTAGTATACTTTGTCCGTTCATACCGATGTGGAGAGAGAGATAGAGCCAGGAGGGCGCGACGCATTGACCCATTACAGGTGAGAAGTTGCAGGAACCTGGAGACGCTGGTGCACCTGCTGCGCGTGGGGCTGGGCACTGGCCTCCTGGCCATGCCGCAGGCGTTCGCGCGCGCCGGCGTGTACACGGGCGTCGCGGCCACCGTCGTGGTCGCCGTGCTCGTCACGCACTGCCTGCAGGTGCTGGTTAGTAGCGGCCTCGTGCCCTGGTGTGCGTGTGCGTGTGCGTGTATGTACGTGATTGTGTTGTCAGATAAAGGCGCAGTACACGGTGTGCAAGAAGCAGCGGCAGGCGCTGATCGGGTACCCCGAGGCGGCCAAGTGGGCGCTGCAGCAGGGACCGCGGCCGCTGCGCGCGCTGGCGCCGCCCATGCCTGGCGCCATCGAATTCTTCATCGTCGTCTACCAGCTCGGCGTCTGCTGCTGCTACATAGTCTTCATGGCTGACAGCGTTAAAAAGGTCTACTACCGCATTATATTTTAATTATACAAAGGTCCCGCCCAGTTCTACTATGTATACTAGAGAATATTATGTTTACGTTCTAGGCCTACAACGCTTAGAGAGTCTGTGGAGGCAGGTGTGTCGTACTAAATGGCGCCACTGTCAGCTAAAACCACTAGAGTTCCTCCGCGCACTGTTTTAATACTATTCAGCCAGCGTTAGGATGTAAAGACATATCATTGAAATTTTGAAATCAGTATTTCTCTTTTATTAATATTATGCGTGTATATGTTACAGTTAAAAGTAGTTTGTAGTTAGAACGCGTTTTTCCTAGTTAGGACTAGTTTTTACTTAATGACTTTGTTAATATTAGAATTGACTAATGTCTACTAACTAACTAAACTATAACTAATATATAAATAACTAAACTATAACTAACTAAATACTAAATATAATTATAACTAGCTTCAGTAACACACTGTATAACAACAAACAAGCGTCCGATCCGAAAACCTCTCACGACTTGAATGAGGCCAGCGTTTGTGAATTTCCTCGAATTTGTGTAAATTCTTCATTAGAAACATAATCCTTAAAATGTTATTGCACCGTTATTTTTAGATATAATTTTTTTTTATATTATTCGTAAAGGTTTTTAGATAGAGAATATAATCATTATATATACATATGTGTTGTTGTAGCTCTGCGACCCGATGTTTGAAATGTCGATAGAGATGTACATGCTGATGTTTCTCTTGCCGTTAATCGCGATGAACCTGGTCCCGAGTCTGAAGAAGCTGGCACCGTACTCGGCGGTGGCGAACGTGATGACGGTGATCAGCATCGGCATCATCGTGTACTACTTGCTCACCGAGAAGGGCTCCGACAAGCCCGTCGACCGCTGGGGCTCCGCCGCCACCTTTCCGCTCTTCTTCGGAACCATCGTGTTCGCGCTCACCGCTGTGGGCGTGGTGAGTAGGACTGCTCTGCTCTGCATCGCTGTGACGTTGCGCGACATGGCGCTAATGCGCTGTGCTGGCGTACTCAGGTGGTGGCCGTGGAGAACAACATGAAGACGCCCAAGTCGTTCAGCCGGCCGTGCGGCGTGCTGCACGTCGGCATGACCTGCACCACGACCCTTTTTCTCGTGGTCGGTTACTTCGGCTACATGTACTGCAAGGCTGACTGCAGCGACGCCATCACCCTCGATCTGCCTAAGACCAAAACGTGAGCTCGCCGAGTGTCACAAGGGGCAAACCCGCTTAAGGCAAGTTCCCATTAGATCTCTTGTATATTGACATTGCCTTCGTTGCGTACAGCTTGGCGAAAGTGGCCGTCCTGCTGTACGCGCTGGCGATCTTCATTAGCTACGCACTAAACTGCTTCGTGCCGGTGGAGTTGCTGTGGTTCACGTACATGCGGCCACGGCTCGAGCGCGCCGGCTCCGACAAGCTGCGCCTGTGGGAGTACGGCCTCCGAGTGGGCTTATGTCTCTTGACATGTTAGTATTGTTGCGAGCATTACTGGTTGTATCGTGGCACAACGCAACCACAGCAGTCGCGTCGTGTGTGCAGTCGTGCTGGCGGTGTCGGTGCCGCGGCTGGGGCTGTTCATCTCGCTGTTCGGCGCGCTGTGCCTGTCGGCGCTGGGCTTCTGCTTCCCGGCACTGATGGAGGCGAGCCTGGCGCACGCGCGCGGCCCCTCGGCGGCGACCACGCTCACCATCCTCAAGGACGTATTCCTCTTCGTGGTCGGCCTGGTGGGGCTGGTTGCCGGCACCTACACGGCGCTCTTGGCTATTGTAGTTTCCTTCTCTTAAAATCAATTTAGTTTCTCGTCCCACTTATGTTTAGAATTCTCAGTAAATAATTAAATGTTAATAATTATTTTTATCTTGCACTTTAAGCTCAAAAATTAAAGCAATCGTGCATTTTTTATGTTGTGTTTAACTGACTATCCCATAGGTCAAGGTCCAAAGAGAGAGAAAAAGATTTTGTGATGATAAAATGTTTCTGGTAATACGTAATGATACATTTGTATATCTGTACACGACGTCGTACAATGTTTATTGTCCCAGATCATACTTAATATGAAAGTTAAAACATGTTTAAAATTAACATATTTAATGGCAAGTAAGTACTGTTAAAAAAATATTAGAAAGAGGCATATTGGAATTCTGTTAGGAATATTTAAATTAAAGACATGTGCAGCACGCATGTGGCGGGCTGCGGGCTG
>JADANM010005835.1:167745-179840 GCA_026213755.1 Eurema hecabe
GAAGTATTGTTACTTGGTGTGTTACCCACGTGGTATGTTTGTGCGGTCGCTCCTACACGTCCGCGTACTTGGAGAGCTTTTCGCGAAGAATGTGGTTTTCCTTCTTCAGCAGTTCTACTTCTTGCCGCAGACCCATGTTCTGAAATATCCAATTCATTTGTTCAAGTTATAGATAAGAGCTGAATTCATTAACTTACGTATATCATTCGAATGATTTTCCTATCAATTTACGCGCATTCAAAATAGAGGAGATTTTTTAATTCCATTGTATACCTTTTTATGTTTTTTTTATTGTAAGAAGTGGTGAGACGAACTGGACAGACATCCTGCTGGTAAGAGGAACGCCAGGCCATGCAGTGCTACCCAGAACTTTGGTCCGGGCAGGGGCGCACTACATTGACGCTCCCCACTTTTAGTCATTAGATATTGAGACTCATTAGCCCAGTAATCGCGCTGGCTACAGTGCCCTTATGTTTTTGATTATTATTTTCTTGTCAGAAAGATGGTATTTCCAGGTGATCCTGTTGTAAGGATATCAGAGTCTGATGATATTATACCAGAGAAATCGAGGAGAACCGTTAAAAATGCTTTCATAGGTTTTTCATTAAGTATTTTATAAAAACACTAAACCTAATTTTATAAGTCTGAAGTAGATCTGGTCATGGAGCCGAGATACAGTCGAGGAAATTCCTCAACGATTTACAGCAGCTACCTTGTGTTTGAACTTGATTCATTTGTATCGATTTTGCACCCATATGGGTTATAATGAAGGTATGCAGTAGATCTGATGATGGATACCATACACAGTGGAGGGAATTCCTCAACGAATTACATCATTGAACTTCAACATAGGACAAACACTTAACGTCTCAAATAACCGTCGTATCCTTATTCGAGAAGGATCCTTGATCGGTTTACCCATCACTTGAAATCGTAAAATAAAATAATTTTTAACAAAAATAAAACGATTTCAACTATAAACTAAAAAGCATGAAAATTTCCTTTTCAGGGTTCCGTAGCCAAATGGAAAAAAACGGAACCCTTGTAGATTCGTCATGTCTGTCTGTCCGTCTGTCCGTCCGTATGTCACAATATGCCATTATATTAATATAATAGGTCGGCAACCCACTCCAGAGTTGTCAAGCTCTGCGAGTGTTCATGGGCGGCGATGACCACTTACCATCAGGTGGCTCGCCTGCTCGTTTGCCCCCTATGTTATAAAAAAAAAAAAAAAAAAATATGCCATTTTTTCCGAAACTATAAGAGCTATACTGTTGAAACTTGGTAGGTAAATGTATTCTGTGAACCGCATTTAGATTAAAATAAATATTGGGGCTCCCCATACTTAGAAATGAAACTCAAAATATTTTTTTCATCAAACGCATACGTGTGGTTTATCTATAAATAGGTTTTCAAAATTGATATGGAGGTTTCTAAACCGCATAGTTTGCGTGACAGACGCTTCCAAAGTGGAAAAAAGATGGTCCCCCCCCTCTAACTTCTAAAATAAGAAAATGAAAAACTACCAACGAAAATTGTTTTGAACGAGATCTAGTAAGTAGTTTTTTAATACCTCGTAAATCGTAAACCACTTATTACAGCGTAATCTTTTATACAAATAACTTAAATTTAAAAATGCCGTTAATTTCATAAATCCCTTTGTGCGTGAGGCCGGTTTTTTAGTTTACAGTTAAAACTCGGTTTATTTTTGTTAAAAATATTGTATTACTGGAAGTATTTTACTTACATAGTTGTATATTTGAAATAGCATAATGGAGTAATAAGGCAATATAGTTGTAATAAGCCGTCCGCGGAGATGGCCGGAGGCACTCACCTCCTTCTCGAGGTAGCCGGCGCGAAGGGCGATCTGGTTCTCCTTCATGCGGCGCGCGTCGCGGGATCGCTTGGCGGCCATGTTGTTCTTCCGCCGGCGCGCCCAGTACTTGTCGTCCTTCAGGTCATCGGGCACGAACTGTCGGCCATGACGGTACGGTTAGCGTTATCAACTCTCAGCGGACACATACCCTTATATCCCCTGACATGCCCTACTCTATTTCGGTATGCCCCAGACCCAACGACCACCAATCGGGCCACCGACCCGCCACCACCACCGGCACGCACGACTAGCACGGCAGTACTCGCCTCGTCCATAATGGAACACTGTGATAGCGTTATAGCCAATGATGGTAACAGACCGACTCCACCCATAAACAGTCGCAAAGCAAAAAAAAAAATTGTCGCCGGTTTAAAAAGAGGAAAAGAAAAGGTTTAGTGACAAAAGGGAATAAAGGATGCGAAGGTAAGGAAGGAGGGTGGGAAGGTAAAAATGGGCCTCCGGGGCACCCACTCGTCGAACGAAGCTCAAGGACATCTCTAATGGGATGCCGTTACTTGACTCCTATTTACTGTGGGAGGGTGGTAGCTCGGGCGAGCCGGCCCCTTACAATGTAACGGCACAGCTCTCCCGCCAGAGCGCGGGAGCCGAACAATTCTACTACATACATATAAATTAAAAAAAAACCAACACTACAAACATGTACTTTGTATCTGTGACACGTCCACTCTAGTAGACCCTAGACAGTAAGTACAGAGTATAGAGTTCGTTGGGGCCGTGGACGTGACGTCACGCGTCGGGCGGAGACGGCGCTACGCGGCCCTCGAGACTTGCGCGACCTGAGTGTCGTTGCTGCGTTATGTATTTCCCTTCGTACTAAACATTGTTTTAAATTAGAAAAAATATTGAGTATTCTTTTTTTATACGATAAAAAATAATAAAAACGCAGTAAACGTATGTATATAGAGATGCAGATAGAAGGCAAGAAATTCTATGATTACATAATGACGAGGAAATAGTAAACAATGTGACGTTTCTATTTACTTATTATTATAATTAAGTCATTCATTTCCACTATTATTAATTATTATTAATATTTAATGTTCGACAACGACTTTTTTAGATCTGTCATACTTAGGCTAATAAGATTTAGACAGAGTCATCTGAATGTTACCCCGAATTGTGAGTCGCGCGTGTCGCTAGAGGCGTGTCGCTTGTCGCGTGTCGCTTGACGCGTGTCGCTTGACGCGTGTCGCTAGAGGCGTGTCGCGGACGCACCGGGTCCGACGAATCACCCTCACACGAACGTTGTCACTTGTCACTGAGCCAACGCTTTAAATCGATTCTACCGACACCTCCCCCGGAGCTACTGCTCCTGTCTCCTGTCTACCACCTCGATATAGCTCTATGAATCTACGAGATATTTATTGCATTTCTAGAATATGGATAACTAAAATGAAAATACATATACAGCAATATTCATTATCGTAACATTTTATTTAGTGGCACTGTGATAATTCCGCTAAAAGACGTATAATTGAGCGGATTGAATAAAAAAAATGTTTACATACAATTGGGAAGTACACCGCGAGCCGCGGGTCACAGGTCGCGGCTCCACGTCCCGGGTGAGACCCCATTCACAAAGATAACGAGCATGCGACTGACTTTATTATCGAACCGTATCGAGGTAGAGCTGTCTCACGTGTGTTTGTTGATGTCACTGCTCCACACAGACACACTCGCAAGGTCACGTCGACTTTATTACTTTAAACATTCATACACTTATTCTCTCTTACGATTTAGATCACTTTTATTACGTTCTGCGATGAATCGTTTAAAGTGAGTAATAATAAAGATTAGCAATATTACAAAGGATGTAGACATGTCCGTGCGTCGGCGTGTCGGTGCCTCGGTCGCACACAGCACAGTGCCACTAAACACTTGGCAGCGAGCTGGACGCCTCGCACCAGCACCCGCCTCCGCCCCCGCCCCCGCCCCCGTCACTGCCACATTTGTGCATTTTGTCCACTCACTACTAACTACCATCTAGAAACTACATACACCTGTACTCGCTACTGTTAGTAAGTTTTTAGCGTTAAAAGCAATGTTGTGTGTGCGTGTGTACGTGTGTGTGTACGTGTGTGTGACTGTGCGTGTGTGTGTGCGTGTGCAGAGTGTGTGCGTGAGACGCCACCGTAGGCCACATGCCGCTAGGAATGATCAGCGCACTAACATCATTTACCTGTTTCCGCGACTTCTTGATCATGGGCTGCGGCTTGAGCTCCTCGTCGGAGAAGGCGCGCGTGCGGGGGTCGAAGTCGCGCCCGGACGACGCCATCGAGAACGCTGAAACATAGTGCTGCATTTTTATGCGTTGCCTCACTATCAAGTTGTTGCATCTTAACCAAAAGTTTTTCATATTAATGGCAACCTAATAGTAATAAAAAGATATCGAATGATTTTTCTCACTTAAGGTACCAAAAACTTCAATAATACGACGGTCAGAAGTTGCATATTTATTTTGTGACCGGATTCTGAACCAAGATTTTTTAAATAGAGAAATACTAAGAGTCGTTAAAGGGATTGTTGTGAGGGAGGTGAAAGAAGAAGTAAAGTGGAGATACTAACTGGAGTCTGCGGGCGAGAGCGGCGGGTTGATGGTGTCGGGGCTCATGCAGTCGGAGGGCGAGGGCGAGCGCTCCCGCTTGGTGACGGGCGGCGGCACGAGCGCCAGGCCCGCGCCGCCGAACGCCGAGCTGCCCAGGTGCGCGCCACCCAGCGCGCCGCCCAACGCGCCGCCCAGCGCCTCGCCCGGCATGCCATTCTCCGACAGGAACTCGTCTAGGTCCACGTACTGAAACACCACGCCACGTCACCCACCACGTCAGCCACCGCGTCACCACCGCCCACCCACAGCGCGGACACACTATTACATCGATACACTCGTATCGCACATCATTACAGCATATCGACTTCATTCAACTAAATAAAATCCTCGAGGATTCATAGCAGTGCATCGCCATTCGCAACAGAGCTGAACATTTGCATTGCCTTATAACTAAACATTACAATAATCCATTTAATTTTATTTCTAATGGAAAACAACAATTGAAAGTGCTAAGCGGAGAGGTAAGCGGAGGAAGGAGGTAGAAGGAGGAGGGAGTGGCAGGTGGACACGGCGGATAAGACGGCTTAGGAGCAGCGACTCCATTACCTAGTGCGGGCTAAGCTGGACACACACGACACGCAACACGCAGTAGGTAATAAAGGCGATTACTGACTTCTTGTACCTTGAGATCTGGATCGTAGGGCAGCGTCTTGTCCCACAGGTTGGGGCCCAGGAAGGCAGCCTGCGCCTCCCACAACTCATTGTCATCTTTCTTGTCTTCGAGCACATCCTTACTGTTCACCGACTTGCCTGCAACAACAAAGGCACAGCCCGGTCATTGGAGCCGCCAGGCGCTGGCGGGCGCCCGCGGGCCGGCGGCCCCGGCGGCGCCGCTCGGACCGCGCACGTGCCACCATCGCACGCTACGAGCACACATGCGCTCACCGTGCGCTCACCGTGCGCTCACGGTGCGCTCACAGTGCGCTCACAATTCGCTCAGCACAATTACCATAAATATACATCGTCGCAACAGCAATTATCACTACATCGAAACGCATATATTGCATTCGTCACTTGTCACAGCACGCACGCGGCACGACCAGTAGGTACATGGCGTCGGCAAAACAACCATTGTTATTAAAAGGCAGGTAGAGATAGAGATCCGGGCCCGAGCGACATTCGATCTTGTCTTTTATTATATATATTACTGTTGACGAAATCACGAAGGCTACGGCGAGAGTGCACCCTGGTCCCTGTAGGTACGTATAAAGTGTATGAAGGTCCCGAGGGTATTGTTATGCGTTGTAAATTAATAAAAAGGAAAATTCGAATGAAAAAAAAGAAATGTAGCATCAGAATTTTATATTTGAAAAAAATAATCTCGCAGCATTAGAACGTCGTATCGCTGTTTCTCTAATATTAAATGGATGGATGTCATAAATAATAGGTTAGAGGTACGGCGAGATCTGCACGTGTCCCCGGCAGCCGGCGAGTGGTGCGGTCACGAGGCGCGACACGCGCGCGCCCCGCGCCCCGCGCCCCGCGCCCCGCGCCCCGCGCCGCCCGCAGCGCACTGACGAGCGCCAACAATGTACGACCGCGACGCATAACTGACACTGAAAATGCTCATCGCGCTAAGCCTCATCGATATTATCCTATGTGCGGAAAGTTCTAACTTGCCCGATACTGTGCCGCTATTCATTTGAGGCGATTAATTTTTCCTCTTTTCCTCGGAATTAGTAAGTCAATGTGATCGATCAGTCGTTGAGGAAAATGCTGCGATACTACTCAGCACCATACATTATACTACATAAAGTATTGTGCACCTCAGTAGAATAAATATTTTAAATGTATACGTTAAGGCAGTATTCTATGCATCGTGTGCTTGTATAACTTATTTGAACATTATTGGCCCCCCATCGGCCCCCCACCGGCCCCCAGCGGGTGGGCCTGCCCCCCCTGTACCTGCACTGTACCCACACACTGACCACATCAGAGAGAGCGACACGTCGCGTAGCGTAGCCCTATAAATTCCGCTACGCTCCAACGCGGGATACCCTACAATCATGTCCATTTGAAATGAACAACAGGTTTCGCCTGTCGATATACATAAATGGATAAGCCCTTAATTATTGTATAACGCGATAGTCGAGCTGCAAACACTCAAGCATGCCTTTGCAATGTTACATGTTGACACGTGGAGAGAATGAGTTATACGTAGGTAGTAGGTACGAGTATACAATAGAGGCAATATTAGGATTTAGGTACATCCATTACTAGGATATGAACAATATCGTACGTTCGGAGCTAGGACGATCGAGCCGTGCGGCGCGGCGGCGCGGCGGCGCGGCGGCGCGGCGGCGGTTCCGTATCGTTGCGCTGATTCAGTTAGCGAAGTGAAAGTGGTGCAATAAGGCGAGACAGGAAGTCCCGCCGCAGAAAAAGTAGTGATGCAACGCGATCTAATAAGGCAATATCGATCAAGCGGCGCTTCCTGGTGAAGAGCAGCGGCGGCAGGAGCTCGGCGGCGCTCGCTTGCGCAACCGACGTGTTGTGACAGATGTAAGCGTATTGGCAAAACCAACATCCGATTCGCGTTTCGGAAGGAACAGCGCGCTTCCGGGCCAGCTCTCACTCGAGTGGAGAAAGTAGCGTGACGACACGACGCCTCGCCCCTCCGCCCCTCCGCCCGCCCCACCGGCTTCCTGATACCGCGTCAAGGAGTAGGTGAAGTTAAGAAAAATTAAATTGCTAAAAATATAAAGTTGTTAAAAAGCCTTGTTAAAATGTCTTATCATATGATTATAAATCATAGAGCTTTCATGTAAATAATAATAATTAGCTATTTGATTAGCTTTACATTTTATTGTGCCAGTGTCAAGTAAGTTTAAGTGTAAGTAAGTAAGTTATCTGTTTAGCTAGAAATAGTGATTTAGATGTTTTCGTAAACCTAGTTTAGTAAAGCCTCCTTGGGGAGAGGCTACAGATTTTATCGTTTCTTTTTAATATTAAGTTTGTTAATTCGCGGTTCATGTATTTTTGTTGTGTCTAATTTTAATTTTAATATTGGTGGATGCTGTCATTATTGATGTTCAATGAATGTCAACCATGTTTTATATATAACTATTTAGTTAAGGGGTCATAAATAAATAAATATAAGAGGCTAAAATAATCCAGCCAGCCTGAGCTGGCTGACCCGGGGTGCGAGCGAGCGAAGGATCTGACTCATGCCCAGCCTTGTTAAAAATGTCTCATTAAAAGAGCATATTATACAATAAATTAATATATTTTGATGGCAAAACACATTGGAATGTTATTACTAAACGCTCGCAAGACGGTGACCTTTTTCATGTTTAAATATTGAAATAGTTGAGTTTTTATGTATATTAACAATTACTATTTTTTTTTATAGAGCAGCTATTAGAGTTTCTTACCGGTTCTTCTGTGTCAAAACTGCCTTCCAAACCAGTGATAAATTATTATTTTGTAATAGAATGACGATTCAAAAGTGTAACTATATGCAGCCTAGTTGAATAAAGATACTTTTGACTTTGACTTTGATAAGTATGCATGGCATGGATGCCTCTAATTCTGGTAAAGCGTTCGATACGTATGTGCTCGCAGGCCGCTGCAGGAGTCATTACGTGCCATTAAGGGCTGCTCTTGAAGAGAATGACAATGACAATTTGCATTACAAAGTCGTCTGCATCAACATATTACTTGATCCGCTTTCGGTGAGGCAGGGTGTGCTTAGCGAGGTGCCGAATCGGAGAAAGCGGTGTCCAAATAAGTTGCGGGGCGGCGCGGGGGGGGGGGGGGGGGGGGGGGGGGGGCCGCGATGACGTGCAACTCTCACTTTCTTATAGCGCATTAGAAAGTGGCCGCCCCGCGCCGCTGACAAAACGACCTTTACCGTCGGCCACCTGTGACATGATTGGGCTTCGTTTTTGAGATCTTATTGTGCTGTACTCAATGCACATATATGTAGGTATGTTTATAATACCTAAAGCTTACTAAGGACTAATTCCGTTGAATAACTTCTTTTATATTTAGGACATCATTTCTACAAGGACGTTAGTCACTAAATGTCTGCTATCCGTCCACAGTAAGGTCCACAGTTGGTAAATTGCAGGCTGCATCCGTGTGCACTGATTAGCGTTATATGAGCGCGCTTCCGGGACCCCTCGCCGCCCCTCGCGCCGGCGGGGGCGTGCGGGGGGCGCGGGGGTGCGCGCGGGGTGCGCGGGGGGGAGGACCGGGAAGTGAAGCGCGCCGAGGAGGTTGCGCAACGGAGAAAGCAGCCATATCTGTCGTCGCGCGAACATTTTCGTGAACGTGCGAATTGAGCGAAAGTGAACGTGAAAGTGTAAGTCATGAGTGGCCGCCGCCGCTGCCGATTTGACTTGAATACCGAAACTTGACCAACTCTTATAATTATTGAATAAAACAACTAATAAAATAAACCTCTGCGTTGATTCCTTTCTGAGACGCGTGAATTAATAATAATAAATCGACGCTTGTGAGTAAACTACCTGTTTACATAAAAATGATCACTTGGATCGTCAAATGCACACATGAACTTTCATTGTTCGAATGCTCCAATGACTGACTAAACTAATATCACAAAAAAACTAAATGAACGTCAGTAGGAAGCAATAAAGTGATGTCCGGCAGCGGGCAGGCAGCGGGTGCACGCGAGCGGCGCAGCGGCGCGCGACACACGCGTCGCGGCGCGTCACGGCGCGTCACGGCACGTCACGGCACGTCACGGCACGTCACGGCACGTCACGGCTAGTCACTCGACCCTATCACATTGTCCACTCCGTGGCGAGGGTGGCTCCCGAGGGCTGGATCATTGCGCGCGCGACCTCTCCAATGGTCTTTAGGATTCTTTACACAGACATATAGTTCTGTTATGAGTCCATCAATAACCACCTAGCCACAGCAGCTATTGTAAAGCGGTGTCGTCGTATCCGGATCCCAGCGAGCGCAGCCACTGGTTAGTGACATATACCCGTTCATCATATACCCGTATAAAAACGAGTATGTAGGCGAGGGATATAATATAGCGCCGGGGAGGTAGCGAGGTGGCGAGGTGATAAGGAGTATGGCAATACCAGCGAAGAGTGGTGGATGGCTGGATAGTGGTGGAAATGTTTGAAACGTTTCGAAGTGGCTCGTCGATGAGTAGTCTTTTAGCGTTACGAGCTTGTTAAGGAAACAAAACGATTGAATAGAAGGCTGTGTTAATTGAGAAGCTGTTAGGTAACTGTTCTGAGTTGTGTTTAAACCTATGTGTTTTGTTTGAACGCGCTAATCTCTACTGGTTTTGATTGAAATTTAATTAATTTTATAAGTGTTTTATTAGATGAATATTTGCAAAACAATGTACTAACGAAATGTCACAGTGGAACTGCGTCTGCGCCATCCGCAGAGAAGTAAAAGTCGGAAGAAGTTGGTTGCGTCGGGGCGCGGGGGGGGCGCGGAGGGCGCGCGGGCGGAACGCGGAAGAGTCGCGGAGGGAAGCGGTTAGCGGAAGATACTTTTACTCTCGACGCCGACACCCCCCCGCGCTCGCCCGCGCCCGCCCCCCCCGCAGGGCCGCTTATCAACAGATTGTGTGCGCAGGGACTGTTCCGAGCGAAAGTGGAGTAAGCCATGCGATCGTTAATTTAACGTGAAAGAGAGTGAATTATGAGATTTATGACATCGAGATGATAATGATGGAAAATTTGACCTTTCACTTGTAGTGAACAATTTCTTTTAATTATCATCAACATTACATCAGTCAGATTAAATTATTTATGAGATTTCTGGGACGAGCAGATTGGACACTTATCTGCTATCAATACCGCGAGTGACATATGTAAGCGATCCAGCGCAGCTGCCGGCCGGAAGGTCACCTCATAGAGAGGACGACATAACGTTACCCGGCGATACCCGGCGATACCCGGCGATACCCGGCGATACCCGGCGACATCTCGCTCGCTGTCGCGCGACAGAGCTGCCCATAGCTGCGAAGTACAAATACAAATTTTCCGCGCTGGCCTGACGGTCTGACCCCTTATCGAGTGTAATGACATTGTACATTTATCGGAACATATGTGTTAGTGTAACCCTGCCCAACTGGCCGACCGGCTGACCCATATCGGAATGTACCCAATTTTAAGCACTTATATTTCAAGGCCATTCGCACAGAATTTGAATGCTTAGCAAAAAAATAAGTCCAAGTTTGTAATGTAAAAATATGAAAATTAAGGTGTTTCCTTGTTTTTGTTCATTCAAATATTAGTAACAATTAGATAGGCTTTCCATTACGAGAACACATTGTCAGGTTCGAAAAAGTAAAAGTAGCCGTGCAGTGCGCACACGGAAGAAAGCACGTGCTCGAGGCGCGAGGGCGCGGGGCGCGGGGCGAGGGGCGAGGGGCGAGCGGCCGCGCGGAGAAAGTCGCGAAAAGGTCGCTACTTTTTCCCAAATATTCGGAGTGAAAGTCAGCGGCCACGCTCGGATTGATCGCAATAAGAAACGTTTAACCTAAAGTTTCTTAAGAGCCTCACAGCGCATCGATTTTTTGTAAATCGAAATTTGGTAGCCGCAGACCGCGGCGTCCTGTGCAGAGCCAAGTGCTGTGGGCTCCATCCGATGGCGCGCCTCGACGAGAGCCTCTGTCCTCCAACCTGACACCCACCCTACTACGCACCGTTGCCAAATTTTTGAGACGGATTGATATTTAACGGTAAAATATTGTATCGTTAAGGATAGGATCGATTTAACGAGAAATATGCATGCATGTCCTGAACTGTTCAATGTACCTGTACAAATACCGTACAAATGTAACAAATTGCAGACGACACAAGTAGTGCGATGTACGGGTAGTACAGGCAGTGCGGGCAGTGCGGGCAGCGCGGGCTGTGCGGGCAGTGCGGCTCGCGGCGGCACGCCCAAGGTCGCCAGTGTGCCTACTTATGTAGAGTAAACACAATTGTGGACTTTTACGCTAAAACACTCGTATGTTTTCTGCGGCTAAAGACACTGATAATGCGGACTAGAAGCCTCCGGAGTCGGAGGAGTGTGGCGGCGCGTGCGGCGAGCGGGCCCTGGGTGGGCCGGGGTGGGCCGGGGTGGGCCTCGTACTGCCACGCAACAACGCACCCTATCTCTCACGATTCATTATGTTATTGAGACTTGTATTGCTCATTTAAAAATTAGATTTAATAATTTAATTATATATATTAAGACTAAATTCTAAGAGCATAGTGCCGGATATGGTAGTGAAATATACCTTTCGAAACATAAAGGGATACGAACTTAGACAATTTTGGGGGAAAAGGTAACGGAGTTTCACTGTCACTCGCTTGTCACAGATGTCAACTATACAAAAAACCAACGCACGAAAATAGTGATGCTCACGAATCGGAACGTTCACGGATCCTCTAATTATAATAAAGATACAGATTTGAAACCAGAACCGAGATCACCGCACATCGTTTCGACGGGTTTGGCAGAACTCGCGAGGTGCGGTGGCGGGCCCGGGCGCGGGCCGGGACAACAGCGGACACTGACCGTTGACGAAGACGTGCTGCCTCCAGATGTGGTACTGGCTCCAGCGGTCGTCGTCGGCGTGGGGCGGCAACGGCTGCAGCGGCGGCA
>JADANM010005835.1:197105-208696 GCA_026213755.1 Eurema hecabe
CACCCGACACACGACACGCGACACAACAATACAACTTACGTTAATATATGGTCAATTTCTATCTTCTGTCTAATCAAGTTATTGGAGATTTCGGTTTCAATGTAAAGTTAAGATGTTGTTGCGTCTTGTAAATGATTATAAATTTAAATAATCGTGAATAATAAGTCACTCCACAGCTCTCGATTAGTTTTTTAGTTTTTGACTTCTTAACGAATAATTATAATTAGAATAACAATAATGGTAAAATAAATTCGGTACAAACGCTGTAACAAGAATATTTCCCTCGAATAATGATCGAGTGAGAGGCGAAAGCCAGGGTAAGTTTCAGTCAGTAACGTAATTATGTGATTACACAACGCGCTGATGACACAAGGGGCTCCTTGCGAGGCTCCAAACGTGTGTTTGCGCGTACCTTTGATATTAGAGTTCTATAGTATACGAGTACATCCCGTTGTTTTGCAGCAGCCCTGTACCATCTGACTTTTTAACATATATTATATTATGAACATAATATATGTACAGTATATAATTAAACGAGCCAGACGCCGCGTCGCCGCATCGCCGCTACCGTTTGTCAGACTCGGCGGCGCAGTCTGACTCGGTCAGTCAGAGCGGTCAACCATGACGATTCAAAAGTGTTACTTTATGTAGCCTAATTGAATAAAGATACTTTTGACTTTGAATTTGACTTTGACAACTCACCGCCCTGCGGCACCTCGCACTTAAACCATCCCTCACACACCTATTATATAACAATCAATAGCCGAATGTGTTGCTAAGTGCATAACTCGATAACAGCTTAAGCTTAGATTTCGATAATTATTTTTTTAGAATATTCCCTTAAGTAGGTACGAGTCGTTCTTGAGCAGAGAAAAAGAATAGGTGCAGGGTATAAAGTTAGAGGTGAACGAAGTCGGGTTGGGCCAGCTGGTTGTTTTTTTTTTAATGACGGGGGAAATCCTCTTACGGATACCGCGTCCTCTTCGGAGGAGTCTATATAAATAAATACTCCTACATGTATGTACCTACCATGTGTCTGTAACTTCCAGCTGAACCAAATTTAATTTGTTTATAAGTGTAATGCAAAAAAACAATGGGTTTAATTATTAATTATTTGCATTACCTATTACATTTCCTAAGGTAGAGTAAATCGAAAATTCGATTAGGAATCTTTCCTTGAGGTAGAATATTTTATTTATTTTTATTTATTATATCTTATTCTAAATATTCTGAGTTTGCATAGTTGTTTGGTTATACCAAAGCTTTTCAGAAATGTTACAAGCGGACTACGCGGAGGTCGCTTGAAAGAAAGACTTTGACTAATATTAAGCTAATCATACGAGTCGTATCGACGAGAGCGCATTAACACCCACATCAAGGTCCGCCGGTGGACCCTCGAAGCAGAGCGATTCAGTCAAAGGGTAGTTTAGTTGAGTATTTCGAGAGACGTGTTTGAGAGGCAGCGTGCAGTCCAGCCGGGGCCGCCGAGCGGTCGCCGGGAGCTGTCCGTCGGTTTGTCTCAACTCTCACCGCGCCTCGCCTCACCTCGCCTCACCTCGCCTCACCTCGCCTCGCCATGAATAATGCAGACTCCGTCGCTATCCACTCACGCTAATCGAGTTTGTGTGTAGCACTACTCATATTAACTTAAATATGCTTATTAGAGTAGTCTTTTATAGTAGATTGTTTCTAGCGGACACACTGCGGACAGCGGACAGCGGACAGCGGACAGGCGCGGTGTGGCGATCGTCAGCTTGGGACCGACTCTACCGATATTTTGCAAACAACAAATAAAGCATCGTATCACTTTCGCAAACATCTTGTTATAAAGTATCAGTTCTTAAGTTTTCGGATCAATCTTCATCAAAATATATATTCCATTGCTACGCTTGGATAATTTGTGATATTCAATATACTCTAGGAATGTGTTAATCACTATAATTAATGTATCTATTGGCTCGAGTTGAATTGGCCGCTTTGAACTATTTCTATAGAACTATATTTAGATATCAAGATTTAAACCCGCATCGACCGTTGTTTTGTTCTTGTTATTACAAGATTAAGGAATAGTCTCAGGTTTGTCAGGTGGCGACACAAGCTCTATGTCGGCAGAAACGCTTGTGCGGCCTTCAATAACAAAAAACATCGTAATGATGATTCATACAAGTTTGAGCATACGTCGAAGATGGCACAGGCGCTGCAGTGTGTCGCTGTCCGCTGGCACGTGCTCCGAGCCCGCGGGGTCCGGGCGCGCTCTCGTAGGTTTCAATAAAGGTAGGTAGAAAGGGAAAGACGCACGACTGTCGAGCGTATGATACAACGACACGACTCTCAATGAATTCACTCAATGAATTGGACTCTCGCACGGAGATAATTCTACAATTATACACTTGTAACAAATTAATTAGCTTCGTCGAGCTTCTACAAAACTGATAGCCGGTGCACGCGCAGCGGCTGATTTATACACAATCGTAGACGTCAGCGTCTAGTGGCGACATTACTGAGCGTTCTGCGCTAAACCTCCCACCGCGAACATAAAATGTGATCGAGTGCATATTTTCGAAGACAACGCTGCAGCGGCCCGAGGCGAGTAATAAAATTATAAAAACATTTGGCGACACAACGGCACGGAATTAGATTTTACGGCCGCTGCAGAAATACAGATGCAAATATATTAGTGGGCGAGTGCGTGCTGTCGTGCGGCGTGTACCTACTAGCGACTCGACCGCGAGGAGCGTATATGAGCGATTGGTATATGAGCTAGTATAGGGTAGAGAACACTACACAAATATTCACATCGACATAGTATTGACTGCTCATCAAACCGACACAAGTATGCTATCGATCGAACGATCCGCCTCGCACTCGTACTGTGGTTTACTAATTTTTTGTATCAACAATAAATGATAACGTACAAATAATTAGCCGTATTATAACAGCGGGTGAATATTGCCAGTTTCGTTGTGTAAGTGCTACAATGCTACAACTAGCCTTTGCTGTTATTTATTTATTAAAATATTTTTACGATAATTTGCAATTGCAGCTCAATCGATGGCCGACGCAGATGGCAACGCGATGTCTACACCGTAAGTGCCGAACAATTTTTGAGTCGTTTTTTTAACAGTAGAACAGGATGAATAACGATTTAAGATATCACGATATGGGCGCAGATTGCGAAGGGAACCAATACACAAGCTATATTAAATGCTATTGCACCAGGCTCGCGCGCCGCCGGCGGACGGCTATTAGCCTTCATTAGTGCTACTGCGTATAAGCTTAACCTTTCGTGACGCTAGAAATTGCTCATCTATTGTGAGAGCACAGCGCTTGTGAAATGTGAGCCAATTAAACAACTAAATTTCATATAACTAACAATAAATAGTAATAAGTTCGTCTAATTCTGGCTTGTCCTCGTTATATCCGTGTTAATACCGGTAGGATAAAAAAAACAAAGTGAACATTTTTCATTGTATGTACCTACGTGTAAAAAAGTAAAGTAATGAAAAAATTATCAGAGCTCCGAAAGTGCGTGAAGTGTGTACTGTGCAGTGCTTGTAAACAAAACTTATTATTCTTAACAATTTGCGAACTCAAAATTCTAAAATGTCCGCATCCTTTGAGGGAGAGCTGCCACAGGAGATTGTAACAAAGTTTATGAAAATAAAATATTAATTTAACGCAAAAATTGCAACTCTCTCGCGTTTCGCCGAAGCCAAGAATGCCGGGTCTAGAACAAGCAGTAACCAAAAAGAAGGCAAATAGCGCAGCCGCTGTCAGTTTCACCCTTATCTAGTACCGCAAAGCTTAAGTAACCTTTTCACTCCGCGCATAATAATATATTCATTTTGGGAGGAAGAGATAAATGTACCAATTATCGTAACCGCAACAAAAACAATAAAGGATTTACTTCTGAGACACTGGTTCTTACCTAGATCAGGTGTCAAGGTTTTGATTATGATGATATATTATGAACATAAACAGTGTTCTATAGATATTCAGGGTGTACCAGCCAATGTACACTAAGTGTACAACTAAGGACGCCGCCCGATCGGCCCGTCCTTGTAATAACGAGGAAATAAACTTGATGCCGTGAGCTGGAGACGGAGGGAGCCGTGCAACCAGCCATTCAGGTTAGTGGAGCACTAACTGTCTCAAAAAATTAAAACTATGTTTTTTTCAAGTAGCTTATATAAACGGTGAAATGTTCTCCAAGTCAGCAAGCGTCTGGAGGAGCGGATGCAGTGCTCGCGCTCAATGAGGCAGCCCGTGTGTTGATCTCGACGCTCGCTCGATACTGCCGGTAATGAAGTGATAATCATTTGTCAATGAGCCTCTTTCCAGCGCCACGCCGCGCGGAGCTGACAGCCAGTGCCGTCCGCTCAATCCTACCATTATACACATCCATATTGGCTGTCTACTACACCTACTTGTCTTTTGAATGCACACAAATTAATAATGGCTTTGTATTTTAAATAACTTTATTAGAGATTGACCGTTGCGGATGCAGAAGTTGTCGGGAACGGGACGAGGCCTGAGCACATTACTCAGTTAATAATAGATGCGGCTTCCTCATTGAAAAGTAAAAAGCTGCAGGAATTCGGGCGATGACAAATGATGGAAATGTACGTCGGTTTGTAGGTCACTCGCGAGCGGCGAGCGGTGCCCGTGCCAAGTGCGGCGGCACGAGGCGCCTCGCCGCCACCAGGCCCGTGTGGAGTGACCTGGTGCGATCACTTCGCTCATAAGCCACACCGGTGCGATCCATGTTTCTTCAAAATCTCTGTTCAAACTATACAGGGTGCACCTGCCAAGGTTGCATCGCACTAACTGGTCAGTATCAAAATATAGATAAGATTTGTACTGTTTCTATTATTTCTTAATCGACTGCTAATGAAAATATGTCCTTCAACAGCCGCGCGATAATACCAGAGAGGACAATCATATCGTTCATATGTTCAAACAAATATATAGCCCTGCCCATGTTCGTATAAGTACATGCTACATAGTTGCTTTCAATCAGATAACTTCGCTTCATTTGTGATACACTAGAGCTCTGTTTTCTCATCAATACTAGAGTAATGTTAAATTACATTTTCTTTTACTACCGTAATCATATCGGCGTTGTTTTGGCAAGTCCACAAATGATCCTAAAACTTGTAATCTTAAGGAGTCGAGGCTCCTTCGACAACACCTTTGAACCCAAATCCAATCATCCGTTCGGAAGTTCCGATACAACAAACAATAGCACAGACGCGCGTTTTAATACTTTTCATGTTAGCATAAAATGTTGTGCACATCGCGCAAGTGAGGGGTGGTGGTGCGGCCACGCCGGGGGGAGCCGGGGGTGGGGGTGGGGGTGGTACCACTGCCACGGTTCGGTTTGCTGAAAAGCTATTAATATTTCTTTAAGCTAACCTTTTGAAATACACTTTAATTTTCTGAACGTAATTAATCGTTGTTTGATACGACGATCTTTTATTAATCACATTAGATACTTCATACTTAAACGTATTCTATCCGGAAGTAATTCTGTCAGTCTGTCCGTCTGTAACTTGTTGACTCCCAAACTACTGGACCATTGATATGAAATTTGGAAAAGTGCCAGTAAGAGGACATTCTAAGAAATTACTGAATTGTATTTTTTATTGGAGAGAAAATGACCTAAATGGGTAGAAGGTGCTATCATCGTCGGTGTATCGGTTCACTCCGTGCGAGTGGTCTCTACTCTCTAGTCAAGTAATACCTTATACTATTTATCAATCATTAAACTCGATATTGTAGAAATATTGAGCTTAAGATCGAGTAACTCTATTTATAAACACCAAGTAGACAGCATTCGGCGGCGATAGTCAAACATGTAGTTCATATAATATGAGCCCAATGTAAAATTCGTGCGAGATGCCGATATAGGTACCAGTGCAGGTCTACGAGAAGGCTAATCGTTATTTGACTACAACTAACTCGCTAATGTAACTAATGTTGTTGTGCGACTTCAGTTTTCTCAACGTGTGCGTCGTAAACCGTTGATGGTGTGTGTTAGCCCAGGCGGCCGCTAGCAGCGCGGCGGCGAACAGAAGCGGTCCATAAAGGCGAGGTTCGTAAAACCGACCGCTACTCATACAAATTACAAAAGCATGATTTTTTGTTGGCACTAGAAATAGCCGGTCGGTGACGTTGGGCCAACGCGAGCCAACAGCTGGAGCTCGTTGGGCCGCGTTGGCCGGCGTTGGCCTGCGTTGGCCCGGCAGCGTCACATGACCGCTCCTCCGCCCCACTTCCGACAGGTCACGAGCTCCGACTGAACACTGAATTCTTATTTGTGTATTTTATTGTAAATATGCAATGTCTATTTAACACCTCCGCCGACGCGCGCACACTCACACACACACACACATGCACACACACGCACGCACACACACTGCTTCTGTGTCGTTTGATAAAACGAAAAAGTTAAACGCAACACTATAAACTTTTACGACTGTCATTTAATTAAGAAATATTAATATAAAGTTAAGAAATAATATTTAAATATTAATGAGCAGTCATAAATTATATTCGTCCGCACTGCGAAATGACCAATATTACAAAAGAACATTATAAGTGACTATTTTTTACTACCATAAAGTTGTTTTACATGAAATTTAACTAACAATGTTTCACAGCAATAAATAAGTTTGATTTTCCATGAGTGAGTTCGAAATAGACAAGTTTATACACCGACAACTTCGAATTATGAAATAATAAAAATAGGGATGTTTCGCAGTTCGCAGTTCGCACTAGCGCCTCGCTCGCCCCGCCGCCGACCTTCCTCCGCTAATGAACCCATCACACGAGCCTCGCGTAGTTATTCAATAAACAAGAAATAAACACGCTGTCGTGTATTCTGCATGGGAGGCGGAGACGGGAGATCATAATTAATGGTCGTCCGTACACGCGCAGTAGGGACTGATGCCGATTACAGCACTTGCATTCGCGTCTTTAAATCTTGTTTTTTTTTATATACCTTCTACTCTATATGCGACATTTTTCATTGTCTTAAAATATCTTTCTTTAGCACGGTATACCGGAACGGCACTTTATCAATAAAGGAAGTGACGTACGTGTATGGAGTCAATGTCATTGGCTCTAATTGAATTTTGAAAGCACTGAATAATCAAAATATGATTAGCGTTGCATTCAATGTTAAGCACTGATGGCATGTCATAGCCGGGTGCGGGGTTCTGGATACGGCCTATGGGAGGGGGCGCGGGGCGCGGGGCGCGGGGCGCGGGGCGCGGGGCGCGGGGCGGTCACGTGGCCGGCACGCTACCGATATAAATCTCGCGCGAGCAGCGGAGCGCGCCGAGCCCAATCTGTGTCATTTACTAGCATTTCTCGCTGCCCAACTATTTCGGTTCGATTTATTTGTCTCGTGACAATATTATTTTTTTAAGAACTGTTTGTTCAAATTAAATCTGAACGCGGTTAGAATTCGGCGGAACAATGTCGAGTGGTGACGTCAGCGAACTTTTATAAATATGTCTTCCAAATGGATGATTTCGTCGCGTTCTATCTGCGCTGCGAACATAAATACTTTGATCCTAATTTACTGTTTATTATTCTCTAACGGTAAATATAACGTCCGGCAAATATCGTCGTGACACGTAGACTACATCTCAGCCCAGATTCGAGCCTATAACTACGCAGTAGACCCGTTGTCCGTCTGACTCAAAACACTGCACTTTCAACTTAGGTAAAATCTGCCTCATCCTTGTAACTGAGTGGCATTTCTAGGAGGCGGTACCACCTTCATGACATTGCCTTGTTTAGTGCGAGCTTGCTTATGGATGTAGAGTAGCAGAACTGATAGCATTGTGATGCAGCGCGCAGCGCGCAGGCGAGCTAATGGGTGCTAAAGGTTGCCATTAAGATTACAATGATCCGTTATCTCGGCTGCTCTCGGCTGCTCCCGGCCGCCGGCGAATACTGATTAAATACGATATGAGATATGATTAAAGTTACTAACTACAGTACACCGCGGGATAGCTAGTGCGACCTTAACTCGTCCTAGCGTATATAGGCAATACAAAGTGATTTTCTTAACAAGATTAAGAAAATCACTTTGTGTATATTTAATGTTTTTACGAATATTACTTCTGATTTAGAAGCAAAATACAATAAACAGATTTGAGAGTTGCTTAAATACTATTACTATATGTATTTGTGTGGCTCTATATGTGATTAAGCCTCAATACAACTTTTCCTCAAATGTGCAGTGTGTAGTGTACCGCCGCACCGCCGTAGACGGTCGTCTGAGCCCTCACACCCGGCCCTCAGCCTCAGCCCTCAGCCCTCAGCCCTCGGCCCTCTACCGACGTGACCTCGTTACGCTCGCCTCAACTATGTAATTAAGCACGAAATCCTATCATAATTATCTTTGCAAATATTATAATATGAGATGTATGTCAGCTGGTAAATGAGTATCTAAGCAACTACTCGACAAAACCGTAACCTAAGGATGAGTAAAACTAACAGAGTTGTACGTTAACGTTTTAAGAAAAATAAAAGGAAAATTGGTTTAAATACGAGTATGCAAATATTTCTGCTGCTTAAACGTGTCGCTCGGAAGTGTCAGTACAGATAGTGATCCAGCTTCAGTACAGATAGCAATCAGCGCAGCCGTGATACCACGATGTCGTGCAATTAGTGCGAGTTCCACATCGCGAGGTGTATCGCACACACTACTTTATAATTCGACTGTCTCCCAACCGCTGGGCCAGCAGCCCACGCGAACGCTCAGTGATCCGGAACACGTGCTAACACTGCATTCCCTGTGATAGACCCAAAAACCATCTCGGTTAGCTTGACATTAAATTGAATACAATTATTAGAAATACTACTCAATCGAGAAGATAGAACTAGTCAAAATCTAATGTAACTTGCATCATAAATACTACAAATGTGTGATGTCAGCCGCGACCGATGCAGATAGGCTGATGGCTGGTGGCTGGTGGCTGGTGGGTGTACAGAGTGCAAGTGTTAATTAGCGAATGGTGAATTACTCGCGATGTCTGAAATAGCGCGGTGGAGTGTCGCTCGAGGACAAGGTCGGCTCGCGCCGCCGCCCGCCCCCGACCTGCCCGCCGCCCGCCGCCCGCCACCCCCGCCCCACCACTTGCCAGCCTGCCAGCCTGCCAGCCTGCCGGTCTGCCAGCGTGCCAGCCTGCCGGTCTGCCAGTCTGCTAGTAAGCTAGTGTGCCGCTGTGCCAACGCAAGGTTGTATTCGAAGGGAAGGTCTATTGAATAACTCCATACACTATTTGTGAGCTCAAATGAATACATTTTTTTAATTATAGCTGCGGTGAATACCATTTTGCAGTTTTTAATTAGTAATCAAGAGAAACTATTATTCAGCGCCCTTATTATTTACTTACTGTTTATGTACTAAATAAAGGTCATAGTTAAGAGAATATTAGATTTATCTATATCTATACTTTAATATATAAAGCTGAAGAGTTTGTTTGTTTGTTTGTTTGAACGCGCTAATCTCAGGATCTACTGGTTCGAATTGAAAAATTATTTTTTTTTTGAATTGATCATTTATCGAGGAAGGCTTTAGGCTACATAACATCATGCTGCGACTAAAAGGAGCGAAGATATAATGGAAAATATGGAAAAACGGGGACAATTATTCCTCTTTGAATACACGCAAAGGAAGCCGCTGCTTAAGCTTTGCGTGCGCTGCGAAAACGCTTCAAGATACAAGAATAATATGTGTGAAAGAATTATTCCTCTTTAAATGATCTAAAAAAAAGTCCGCGACAGTTGTCTATCTTCTAAGATTGAGTTACTATAATATAATAATAGAAATAGATCCGACGGGGACGAAGTCGCGAGCAACAGCTAGTGAAGTACAAGGGCGATCTGCCCGTAATATTATTGTACACAATTGACAGTGTAAGCCTGTAATCGAATGGCTCGTTGCTTGTGCTCATATCGAAGAGAGCTTTAATATCGCGCGCGTGTCTCGTAGCGCGGAACGTGCGGGCGGCGTCGCGGCGCAGATCAGCCCGCGTCTAGGGGCAGACGCAAACATCGCATCGCTTGTGAAACCCTGCTGCTGCTGCTGCTGCGCCGAGATTGAAATGAAATGAAATGAAATGAAATGAAATGAAAATAATTTATTCACTTAAATCACCTTGTGATATTTATGAACGTCAAAACTAAAAATATAGATCAATACAGACATGTCGTTGCAGCCACACAATCTGCTTTGTCCAAAGCATTACGTTATTGCAAAAAAATATAAAATAATTTTGCCGTCTGTCTGTTTCAATCTATAAACGCCTGTTTCCAAAGGGTAAGGTGTATGAGAAGAATACAGGCAAAGAAACTCATACACTACTTTTTTAAAAAATCATTTGTTACAAATTGATAAAATATGAGCAATGATGATTTGCTGATCTACACTATCTAAACATTTCCTTCGACCGTGCAGCCGCCAGAGAACTAGGCTAGAGAGAGAAGGCTAACAGTGCCAATCAACTTCGTAATTACTGGAACCCATCACGGTGTAAGGTGCTAACTCCTCTTGGCTGAAGAAAATGGTATTAAGTTACTTTAAGCACTTCAAAGTGAAAACACAAGCGCATTATGATATAGTTTGTTTGAGATACTCAATTCGGCTCGGGGACCGCCCCCGGTCCCGTAATGACACCTAGACACTAGACCTCATAGAAAAACTATGTTGACTCATTTATAAATAAATGGTACAACCATTTCGAATGCTGTTATTCTACCTCGATAATATTTAACGATATTCGAATAACTTTAAACCCGTCTATTTTATTTAGTTCATTCTATTTTAGTGAACAATTTTCAGCGTAATAAAATGTAAGTCAACTATATGTTGCGACTTGCGGATTAAGGGAATTTAATCTGAGTGTTCGCATTGTGTGTCGTGTGTCGTGTGTCGTGTGAGATCGTGTCGTACTTTGATTGGACTATTAATTTGGCCGTCAACAGTTCAGTTACAACGACTACTTAGTTTCTGGACTTAAAGTACTTAATTTTCTATACGTCCCCAAATAATCAATAAAATAACCACTAGTAGTTGCATAAGTGTTGATACACCACTTTAATATCGTACATTAAAGTGGTAAATTGTCACGAATGTCCGACCACGACGCATTTCGCGATTATTTAATATTTTTCTGTTCAGATTCAAATTCGAAAAGCAATCATAAAATCGTACGCTGCTAAGTATTGTGACTGTTGAAGCATTTGCATATCGCCCGAAAATGTTAAAATTTTAATATTTCTAGAATGGCCGCTCGCCTTGAATGATTTAAATGGTAATTAGTTAATACGACCTTACTATTAAACGTGCGCATTTAAATATTTTTTGTCAATGTGTTTAATTGAGTAATTTGTAATTACGAGCATATGAGCCGTGTAGTGAAGTGGGTTAGTTTTATAATGGGTCGTGTTGTCGAACGCAGCGTGCTTCGGGAGCGACCGCGGCGCAAGCGTATCTCCATCGCTAGGTGTAGTAGACAGTTGGCGCACACACACACACACACACACACACACACACACACACACACACACAC
>JADANM010005835.1:215275-235180 GCA_026213755.1 Eurema hecabe
CGATCAGCTGACCGCCAGCGTCGCATACCTGCCTGTGACGTCACTTGAACCGTTATTTATACACCTACATCGCCAAACAGATTGACCACAACTTCTTGTACTATCGATTGAGCTAATCCGGAAATTAATTTGTACAGAAATAGATACCATCCTATTTATAGTAGGTACGATCATTTGAGTAGCTATTGAAGGTCACTAAACGCTTGTAAACAACAGAACAAAAGCGGTTTTTATACTTTTTCCTCGTGGCTTAAGAACGAGAAATCCATCAAAACTCTCAACTCAGACGTATTTAATTTTGATTTGCTGTTGAGTAATGTGTGCACACAATTATATTCTGTAAATAATCTTGCGCTATCAACAACAAAATGATATGATATTTTATATCGCAAGCTTATTCGAGATTGGAAATCGCTAATCGCTGCAAGATAATGACGCTCCCGGCCCCAGTCAGGAGTGAGATTAGAGAGGAGGCCAGCGAGCGACTGCGACTGCGACTGAGACTGCGACTGCGACTGCGACTGCGACTGCGGCCGCCGCGCGCCCGCCCTCGATATGTGAGCGGGGAGGACGCTCAAATGGCTCATACGAATTTTCATTTCAACTTATTCGATGCACACCGTTCAATTCTGTATGAGTAATTATTATGTATTATGGGTAGCTTTGCTATTATACATAATGATTCTGAAATCCATACCACATCATTAGTTTGAGCTTGTCCAGAAGATCTTACCAATAGAAGACCAATAGAAAGCCACATTAATTAATTATAAGCGAGTGTCACACACGATATTGTAGACGGATACGAGAATCCTCTCCGGGCCACGGCTCAAGTAAAAAGGCGCACCTCCAGCACATTTAAAATATTTATTTCAAATTGACTCGAATTCGACACCCGGTCATCCGTTACTTAATCGAGCATTACCCATATATCGTATCGTTTAAAGGCTCGGGCTTTAATGCAATTAATAAAAACATATTTTATATATAAGTAAAAACTGTTTTGAATAACATAATAAATGCGTCTTGTATACGAACTCGTTTTAATAAGAGCTAGCTGGATGCCGCACTTAGTGAAACTAGTGCTTAAAGCTAGATCTTTCTATATTTTTTGAGTTTTTCAAATAAGTAGGTACAGAAGGTAACCCCTACGTCAGCACCAACTTACAAACTCTTTACAGCTACAAGATACGGGTATATTCTGCAAATGCGTATATATTACATATTTGACACATACAGAAAGAGCTGTCCCGGCCTCGAGGACTCCTCGGCCCAATATTTTAAGCTCGCACGAAGCCAATACGTCTAGATTACAGAACCGCTCGGAACGCAATATGAGTAATGTCAGCAAAAACTTCAAGTCATGGTGAATATTATTAAACGTAAATAGTAAAATAATTGTATGTGCCGACACGACATGACACGAGACGGTGCTTTCCAGTTAAAAGAGTTCTTGAGGTTTATATATATGTACTCATTAATTGTTAATCTGTTAACGCGAAGAGACAGGCTGCAGCTCGCAACTCGCAACTCAACGACACTGTTCGCTCTCGCGACACGAGCGGCAGCCGGCAAGGCGCACGTCGCAACTGCATTTCGCTGTACATTATACATTATAAAACCGGACTAATTTAATTAACGTATCTAAATGTTAAAAATATCAAACTAATTAGCCAAATGGAAGGGCTACGCTAGGTCTAGTACTAATTAGTGTCAAGAATTACAGATTTTATGAAGAAGAAGTAAAAGATATAAGATAAAAGGTAAAATGTAAAAGATAAACGGTAGCTCGTGCTGAGTACACTCACCCTGCTTCAAAACGACACGAGAAATCCAAAGCTCACCTGAAACAACACAAAAGCATTACTACTCATTCAAAACGTTTACAAGTAGAAGGTACAGTCTATATTCTTATTTAAACATGTTAATAAGTTTAATTTTTATTTTCGTCCGTTTTAAAAATGTTTTAAAATATTAAAGTAAGGTTTTTATTACCCAAGCTCTTGAAAGAGTATTGCAGCTTAATACAATTTTTTCATTGTGACCGACATAATAGTTTTCTATTATAAAGTTGTTTACAAATAGTTGTTTAGTAATTTAATGTGATTGTGTATCATTTATGATATTGTCAATAATAACATGACAATTTTTGTAGCCAACGCACATACATGTACATAATAACAGCTTTATGAATTTTATCTCGTATTTTATTTCACATATACGTCTTGAAATAAATGAAGTACTTATTGAGGATATAAAAAACATATAATTTTCGTTGTGAAAAGTCAACATTTTCGTGACATCGTGCTCCGCCCGGACCGGTGCTGTTCTTGCCAAGTTATATTTTCCAGTTGATCTGTCCGCAATCTTGTGAGTCACGTGAACATGATTGAAAAAAAACTAGTGAACATTTCTTAATAAAACATTTCAATTAACTAAATTGTGTTTGAAAGTTTTCGTCAAAACTGAAGATGATTATAATTTTGCGTAACAAGTTAATTGTTAAGATTAAGAAAACAGCTATCGCACAGGATATATTAGTCTCGAGTGTTCCGACCGAAATACCTCAAGGATGCTCGGCCGGCGATCCCGCATGCCCACACCTAACACCGCGTTAGCATAGTTTCATAATTGCGAAATTGAGCCGAGATGCACCATACACATAGACAGGATACCCCATCCGCTGCACACCGTGTGACTGTTCACACTACAGCTGCCGAGGGCCACACACAGCTACAGCGGCTATTCCCGGCCGCACAAACATCAGCTGATCCAACCCAGACGCTCGCTCGTCGCTCGACAAAAGTCAAAACACGCCTTCCACTTCCCATATTTCTCTCTTAAACACCACCCATACTAGTTCTGCCGCGGTAAATCTCTTCGATATACTCGGTTACTAATAGACTATAGTTACATTGTCAACGACTTGATAGTCGATGTGTTACAGACTGCAGTGCATCGTGCTACTCGGTGCACTCTGCACACATTATACCACGTTACTGAGATTTAAAAATATGCTTTTCATTTTGTTAAGGTTTTAAAGATCTTAGAATAATTACGAATAAGCAATAACTCTCAAAACGAGAAATAAGACGTGTCGAATGGAATAGATAAGTTGTACAATGACTATTGACATAAAACCGTTTGTGCGTGATGATGTTAGAGATGATGTAGGACAAGAGTAGAAGGTGTCCCTCGGGAGTCGGGAGTCGGGAGTGGAGCCTCGCGCGGAGTGACCCAGATGTCGTGGATATCGAGTGCGGCGCGCCGAGGCGAGGGAGGGTCGACAACCCTCCGCCGAACGGTCGACCCCGCGCTACCTATCTAATATTCATTGTTTCGTAAACACGATTATCTATGTAAAAACAACATTTTATAATAATAATATAACAGTAGTGAAAATTTAACGTTAGCATTGTAGCCAAAAATTTACAAGAAGTATATTTTTAGTCCTGTTGCCTGGAAGAAATCACTTTGCAGCGATTTGTATTTCGTGATAAAATTATTGTCTTGATTAAGATTATTCAAATATGTTTGTAAGTAACAACAAGGAATTAATAAATTAAATATATAAATATATCCGAATGCCAAGTCTATCCTCATAACTCTTTGCTATTGTTAAATATTTAGTAAAAATATTTTAAGGTCTATAATTACGACAGCAATGAACCCACTCGTAAAGCAATTTCGAACATCGGCACAGGACAGATTAGTACAATATGTACGCGCTGCTTCGCTTCAAACACTCCAATGTCGAGAGCTCTACTACCTATTTTCGTATTAAGTTAGCACTCGACTTCGAGTGACGTGTAACATTGTACAGTGTACCGTGTACGGCAACGGGCAGGCGACAGCCGAGACATGCCCGCGTCATTAACCACTTACTAAAAATATAAATAAATAAATAAATAAATAAATAAATAAATAAATAAATAAATAAATAAATAAATATTTTCAGGAATATGAACTATTCTTATATCTTTCACGAGGAACGCAATTACTAATTGCTTATTATATTTTTTTTAGCACGTCAAATTTCATAAAAACTATTATACTGCTATTTCGGATTAATATAAACTATTCAAAGCGCCGCGTCGGTGCAGAATTACCTTTAAAGCGACATATTTAATTACATATTACACAGTCGATTGGTGACGTGAAGTCGTCCTTAGTTTTAAATAACTTTACGTATTAATTGATAGATTCAAATACATATACTTACATATTTAATAATATGATGTATTACATTAATCGTATGATATATGGTATCAGTACTCATATTTGAAAACAAAGTCTGAGTGAGATTTTCATGCAGTTTTGACCAATACATAAACTGATTTTTGAAGAGTGACGATTGTATATAATATACGAGTAGATACATGCCCCGCAAATTTGTTGTGTCGAACTCCGTTTTATGGAACACAGTCGTTTTATAACAATACATTATCAAACAAAAAATATAATTGTAATTGGTTCCGTATGTATTCGGTCAATGTCATCGATATTTGCTTATCAGCGATTACATGGAACAATAGGATCGATTGTACAGCTGCTCTACCGCAATTACAGCGAGCGCACGTCCCACGGCCCACGTGCCACTAAATCATTTACTATTAAGTGATTGCAGGGCTCCGGCGCACTTCGCGCCAGGTATTATACTTATAGTTATTTGTTTCGGGAGAACCGTAAAGTTCTGCAATAGCAGCTCCTTGCGAGAGACTTCCATCGACACGTGTGTCACGTACTGACTAGATTTCGCGAGCGACGCAAACACAAAAAGTATAATTAACTCTGTACCTAGTTTCAAAGGTTAAGGTGAGACTGTAGCGCATAGAGACAACATTTTTATATATAATATGTAATGGGTCGTTACGCACGAAGCGGCGGCGAGAACCGTTACACTATCCATATCAACAAGATTGGGTGGACCCTTGGGTGCTTCGTCTCATGGTCCCGTGCTGCCGTGGTCCCGTAGTCCCACGCTCCGTGCTCCCGTGGACGGACGAGTCGTAACCCGATAGTGACGGACAAGGTGGGAAGGCGCAGGGCGTGCGGACGGTGGCAGTCCGAGCCCTGCCGCTCCGGTCCATCATCGACAACCTCAAAATATATTGCTTCAAAAATAGACCATCTTTCACACGCGCCGTGCCAACAGCCAGCGACACTCCGTCATTTCTTGGGACAAAAATATTGAAGATATTATTAGTTCCACATCAATAGTAACCCTCAGTCAGCCTGACTCGCGCCCCATGAATACTTCAAAGCTGATCCGTTTCAAAGTTAAATCTGTTATCGACTTTCTCGTATATTCATATATAGGTTGTGAGTTTGAAGAACTTAAACAGTATTAGCAACTTTAAAACACCTTAACGATAAATGAATGTAAAGTAATAGCTATAGATCATATGCTTTCTGAATACGTATTTATAGATTTCCGATTGTTATACAGCACATGATACTCACAAATATTCAAGTAATACAAGTTGTTTAATTCAGTTCAGTGGGTGAGAACGTTATAATTCGCTTGTGCGAAATTGAGCGCGGGATAAGTATTTTGTTAGCGTACATTTGTGATATTAATAAAAGATCCAGCAAAGAACTGATATGAGTTAGTGTTGTGGAAGAGAGTTCGCACGCGAGTTCCCAACGTGCGACCGGCGACCGGCCACCAACTTCGCCGCCGCACTGTTTCATTATTATTTGACAATTAATCGTCTCACACTGCGCACCCTGACCTTCGTCAACATAATGAATAATATGGAAAGCTTTCTATAAATCTTTAAACATAACATGCTGAATTAAATTAACATTTTACTTAAAACGACCACAATTTGAACTCAACTGAACGCTCAAAGACAATATAGTGGGTTCGTCGCTGGTGTTTCGGTAACAACCGAAAACTTTTATTGATTATTGTATTTCCTTAAACGATATAAGTAAAAAATACATATTAAAATTTGCTTGTATCTACGTATTTTTTGAGTCTGTCTATCTGCACATAGCTTCCCGCAAGTATCGCGGCAGGCCCGCTACAACCCATTTCATAATTCGCATGGCTATCGCCCATTCACAGCCGCTATTCACTAACTCCACTCGCGAGTCACGAGTGAAGCGGCGCATGTACGCGCCTATTTTTACCCGTCGCCTTGGAATATATCGTGGAAAGTTCGCAGCCAAGTAAATGGTAAGAGCGCAGCGGTCTGCGCGATGCCTTAAGGGCTGCGGTGGCCTCGTTGGAAACGGGTGCGTATGGAATAATACATAGCTGCAATAAATACAACTTCGAAAAAATGTTCGGTGCCAAGAACATTTGAATATTTTCCCTCAATCGTTGTGCAGCCCACGTATACGTGTTTGTTAAATGTACTTATTACAACATACGGGTGGATCTCAGTGGCCGACGCGACGCCTGACGCTGGTGCGGTGACGTGGCGCGTGTTGGGTAGTGTGTAGTGTGTATTGTATGGTGTATGGTGCGGGCGGCCGCGGCTGCGGCGTTGTGAAATGTGACAAGGTCGCGATTTGCGAACTGCTTCGTGCTGCTTTCGATCGATCCTGCTGTCCGCTCAGCGCTCGCTGCGCTCTACTGCGCTTCCATGCCATCATACAACACTTTATGACATGCGGACGAATATAAGGTGCTATCAATTGAAAACTCAAGCTTTAAAGAACCATTAATTGAAGTCAAGCCCGTAAATATGTAATATAAATATTTTTCTCTAAAAGTAAAAAACAATTTCATCAAATAACAAGCAAAGTCAATAAACAAGTTAGAACAGCTCGCCGGTTTCCATGGAGCTGTTCAAACGAAATGCAAGGTCGCTCACAGCTCGTTACTGCTCACGCGCACTCATTCACTCACTCACTCACTCACTCACTCAGTCTGTCACTCACACACTGTTGCTCGCCAATTTATCCGTCCTGTGTTGGTCTGTTAATTGTTACAAATCCATTTCTCGGTAACGACTCATAAAATAAACTCCATTCATAGCTTATACTCGTACATGGGTTGGCGTCGTTTGGTAATTTTTCACTAGCTATTCTCTGTCGCTCGACCGCTTATTTGGTTGAGTTAAATCTTTTGAGTGATAACTTAATTTATAAAAAAATATATTTTATGAATTTGTACGCAACATTTTATTACACTTATTATATTAAAGGAAACAAACTTAATATTTCTATCTGTCTTGCTATTTTTTATTTCTGAAACTGGTAACTCCCATGAGGGTGTCATAGAGAGATCAATGAGGTGTTGCCTCCATACGTACGTACATCGCGAGATTCTTCATACCAACTTGTTGTCCCGGAGTGCCCGGACAACCAGGGACCAGACCAGAGTTTACCAAATGTAAATACATCAATACAAAGCGGAAGTGAGTAGATAGTTAGGTATCATAGAAACTAATATTATGAAGAGGTTTGTGATATGCTATATATCTATATAAGAACTGAATACTACGCGGCCGAACCCCGGCCCACAGCTAGGAAAAATAAAATGAAACAATATGCGTCACATACGTGATGATAATAATATTATACTTTTAACAAAAGCACAGCAAACAATAAACTCTTAGGTAGAAATAATTAGAAATACGAAACAATTGCATTGATTGAGGAATTTAGACCTAAAGAACAACTCTAAGTGCATCTGTATAGCAACAACTGGTTTTGTGCCAATAGTTAATGTGGACTTGCTATTGGAGCGGTCGAAATGGAAAATAATAGATATAATATATGGGGTATGAGCGCAAGAAGACGAGCATAATTCCGGCGACATACCGCACGTGAGGTGGCATTGAGTTACTGACTCAGTGACATATATGCGTCAGAGATGCTTCGCAGCGCTTCCGTGTTCTTCGGCAAGGTAAGGTGACGCTCTACATTCCGCCGCGAATTGTGGGCACTGGGCACCATCTAGACGCCGCTATCATTTAGTTGCTTTGTATCTGCGATATGAAGCATCGACGATTCAAATGCACCTTACTTAACTACCGAGAAGTTAATCAAACAACATTGACATCCTATATTTCTCTAATGTACGAACTCTACAGAGAGTTCACCAACAAAAGTGCACGAAGGGGAATGCCCCTTGCGATTGAGACACACATATACATATTTATTACTTTCTTAAATGTATTCTCCGATGCATAATATACAGAAACACAATTTGGCATAATGAGAAGGTGTCGAGTAAGCGGACCACGTCCCGACGCGCGCGACGTGTCCGGCCTGCGGAGCGCGAGCGCGCACAACTCCTCGCGAGCACTTGCACGAATATTGATCAGCGCAGTGCATCGTCCTGGCGCAGGCCCGGGGCCCGCCGACCGCGCCACACGCCAAACGCCCCACACCACACGCCACACGCCACACGCCACACGCCACACGCCACATACGCTCGAATCTCGATATTTACTAATAAGTGTCATACGACACTCAAAACGCATTCTGTTCGCCGCCCGCCGCCGTAAATAACTGGACGGTATTTAGGTGCATTTAGAATAAACGTAATGAATGAACTAAATTAGAATTATCGATAGATATGTTCAATAGTGGTGGTGAGTTATATTTGCGTGCTGCGTTGGCAAGGCGAGGGAAGCCGACGCGTCCCGTGATCGGATCGTAATGTTTTGGCGCCCGGCTCCGGAATACTTGAACAGTTCTATTTGGATCGCGCTGCTATGGAGATACTCCCAGAATGGGCATGATTGATGTCTCGCTTCCTGCCGACATATTGGATATCTTGCTGCAGCGTTTTCATTTAAACTTTAGCTTTTTGTACCATCTCGACCAATTTCTTATACAAGAAACTTATTCTATGAAACGGTTTTTCGTTAACGAGGATTGTTTTCTCTGTACTCTCGTAGCGTGTACCTGGCCGGGTCGGGCGGGATGAGCGCAGTCAGCATTGAAGGCCGATAATTGAGTTAGCGTCGCGCCGCCACTTGGCAAGCACTCGCGCTCATGTAGGTCACGAATTGTGATCGTTGTGTCATTGCCACCGGCCAGATACTGCGCATGCTACACCCTGCACCGCAACCCTAAGCCATAAATCAACACCCAGCCAACATCCATCCAACCATCCCTAGCACATATACAAAGTCACTTCAAGGAGCAGCTACTAAAACTCGACAAGTCTTTACAATACTTAATTCATAAACGATTAGAATAAAGAACTGCAACCGAAGTCGTTAAAGGGAAAACTCGATCGTCCGAGGGTGCGGGTCGCGGTCATTGACACCACGGATATATTCAGAAATTACATTACTTTGTATCAGAGTTGTACGAACGATTACAAAAATAATCGCAACATAGTAACAGATACAGATGGGTACAGTCGTTGTGAAATCTGACACGAGTTTATACACAACATCTTTAATAATCCAGATTAATTTGTCGCCTTTAGAATATCCTTTGACAACCAGCAACCTGGGGAAATAATAATACCTCTGAATTACAAAATCTGTCTTGGAAATTCATTATTATCAATATAGTAGTCAATTTCAAAGCAAACCTGTATAATAAATGGAGATGACCAGTTCCCATTTAATATAATAATTACACAGAATGGACACGAAATGGGCGGCTTTAGTGAACGTTGCAATGTATCAGCTGAATCCCATAGGTTCGTGTACGAGCGTGTACGTCGTAAATATTAGATAACTACTGATTGAATTAATAGTATGAGGTTATAATAACGAACGCAAAGTATTGAGAACGCAAGCAGGCATCGCGGAGCGCCCCGCGTCCCAATCACAAAAATGGCAGAGTCAGGTGGCGTCACTCAATGGCCGCGGTAATTGCAGCGGAGCGTGCTTAATTGCGATTCGGAGCTTGACAATACGGCGCTGCCTGCCCCCCCCCACCCCCCACCCCTTCCCTCGCCGGCCGCTAGCCTTCTACTGCAACTGTACAAGTCACGACGCCGCTTCATTCATAATAAAACTTCATATTGGATTCAAGTATCACTTTCATGATTACATAGGTGATTGAGTCCAGCCGTCCTCAGTGCTCAGTTTCATTTTCATTTATGTATATTACATAGATAATATATAGCACCAATGAGCATAACGTAAGCCGTAACGCAGAGCGTGACACTCGGACACAAGCCGCAGCCCCTGTCTACAGTACACGAGCCATTAGCGAGGGATCGTGTTACGATTTGTAGTTTTCCAACAAAGACGTTGTTTTCGCCCCCGTCTCGTTATGAGCGTGCTTTATCTGTGGACGTTCGGTTATTAGAGGATTGTATTGGGAGCGCGTGTGCGGGCGGAGGGGGCGGAGCGGGCGCGGCGGGACAATGAGCGCACGGCGACTACAATGGGCTCGCCGGTCGGAGTGGCTGTCATCTCCGACGACTCTCGTAAAACCATTAAGCGGCATTATGACATAATATAGGTCAGTTATCGATGCCTCGAGCCGTGCACCTAGCTACAGGCTTTGCGGAAACACTACAAGTGTGGCAGCCCTCGGCTTCGTTCCGAGCTGGCGACAGACGACACGGGACAGACGCGGACGGATAACGTCAACGTGTTATATTTCTGCGACTTCTCGACACTGGACCTGAACGACTCAGTCTTGTTTATAATTCGGTATCGCGTTCCATTGAGAGGTCTTCTCGAGGCGTACTTTCTATAACTTTATGTAACTCTTTAAGCTGTTGATAATAATGGCTGGCGCGCTTCAACTAACAAGGCATTGCTATAAAATTAGCGATATATCTGTAGTATCCAAGAGAGGCGGTACTAACTGGAAACTTTTAACAAAGCTACAATGTTAATAAAGGCGAATCAGAATCCGCGCTACAGATAGGCCGATAGGGCAGGAGGTTTTGCTGCCGGCACTCTTCGTCTTGCTAATTGGTGCTGAGCCGCCCACACTCAGAGCTACATTTATTGTTAAAATATAACAGATAGCCAAAAAATCGATTCATGAGAAAATAGCCTAGAGTCATGTTCATAGATTTGTTAGACGGGGAATTCTACAAAATTTATAAAGCGACTACAAGTACGTTTCTCAAGGACACGAGCGGTTGTATGTTACTTTTCCCTTTATTATTAGTGATTAGTGAATCAAGCACATTATAAACGCTGTATTAGTGATACATATTTTTCTGGGGTGTGGCCTGTATTTTATATTGACCATTATAGTTCGTCTTATATCCGGCATTGCATAGCTTGAGACTAGATTGTAATAAACAACCTGAAGTATATATAGAACTGACTGGAAACAAATACACTGCAGTAATAACTGACACTACGTAAACGCTTATCGAGAACAGCATCGATTTATGATAGTAAAGCTTGAGAGACGATACTTCGCCAGTAAGATGATTAAAACTCTACAATAGTGAGTATCGGCAGGTGAGTTCCGAGTGCGGTGCAGTCGCGCCCGGCGGGACTCATCTCGCTGTTGAACCCGAGCCAAGCTCCGATAAAAACTTCCCCTTCGAGCCCCGCCGGAGCCGCCACGCGCAGACAACTCCTACAATTTCATTAAACTAACCATCAATAGTCTACGCTGTCAAAAGATTAAACCTACACAGACGCCACCATCAATATTTTCTTTCAAGGTATTTTCTTTCTCTGAAGCTATATTTAGTCTATATTTTTTTGCCCTTCTAATTGGCACTTCCTTTGTAAGTAAAATCTTATAACAACTTCCTGTGATATTATTGGAAGTAATGTTATTTATTGTGTTACATCGAAGAATATTTTCATAGACAGACTTAGCGCCGACTGAAGTTACGTAACTCGAGGGTCTCGTCACTCGTGTGTGCGAGGGTACTTCTTTACTTATTTTAAGCAAGTGAACATGCGAAAACACAGACTTATCTATAATCTGTAGTAAGTAAAACAGTATAAAGATGTTTCTATTTTCAGCGTACCGGTATCCGTATACAGATGTCACCGCGGGACATCGCTAATAAACAATAAGAGTGTTTAGTTATAGCGGTCAAGGTGGCGCAGGCGCAGGGCTCCTGCATCCGCGCACACACACCCACACACGTGCAGTGTAACGTACCCATGAGCACACACACACCCAGCCCAATGTTTACTATTGTCCCCTATCGTGGCCATCAATGGACAATGCACGCGCGAGGCACTCTCATTGACAGCGCACACCTAGCTGCACATTCACTGCCATATTTGCTAGATCGCGGATTCATTTCGAGTAGATCTAAGTAGTGAATGATAGTTGCAGTTGCAAGGAAAAATCATAACGCGGAGTTTGGTTTAGAATTAATAGTATATTTCTTGAAAATCAGACCTTCGAACAGCCCATGTACCTGTTTTATTTAATTGTTAGTTACAATTGTATGTAGAAGAATACTTTGATCATGTCATTTTTTCTATGTCTAATCAAACCTGTCTGCTTCTACAAAAATTATATATTTTTCTGTTTAACTATCACATATTCCTAGGTTAGAGTTGGGCTGTTACTCTCCGCGCACTCAATTTATTACATATTTTAGAGTAATGTGATAGAGTGGACGACGAGTAACATAAAGGTTCCATCAATTGCAGGTAAGTAATAGAGATAGCAAGTATCCGTATGCCGACAGCAGAACAGTGGGTCTAGGCGACCGGTGGGCGGTGAGCACGCCGCAGGATGCCTGCGAAGGGCGCTAATAGCCCTCATTAGCACATCCTCTCGCCGCTACACTCCTGGTCTGTCCTCTCATGAGCGACTACGGGCACGCTTCGCTTTCATTACCATTAGGGAAAGATATTTTGCTGTATTATTAACTATTCTTCCCTGTTATTTATGTTATCAAAACAATAGTAAATCTGTTTATTTGTACGGCATTGTTCCAAGGTTAAAGCGATAAAACAATGTTGATGCTATTTCAGAAAAAAAATATCGCCCGATACAGCTAATATATTACCGTATTGTGTAACGACTTACAACGCATATCTTACAAATGGAATATTTACAATGTTTAATATTCTAGCAGCAAAAATATTGTGTTTGGTTTTATAGGAGCGATGCACGCGGGGCGCGGCGCGGGCGGCATGTAAATTAGCTTCAGATTGCATCGCCTTTGTGCTTTTAGAAAAAGATCCGATAATATAAACGAGGTCACTCACAAGCGGAGCTTCAAACGAACAGTGCTTCATGCGGGGAGCGGACACACGACCGAGCTGATCAGATCTTTAGAGATTTATCTCCGGGGAATTTTACCAGGATCGCTATCGAACTTCAGACTTCATAGAAAAGTATATATCTTAAGCTATAATGCAGTTAATCTATAGCGAAACTTAAAAGTCTTAATGAAAGTCCGAGAAACGATATTGCCAAGCTAAAAAAAAAAAATGCAATAAAGAGTGCGAGTCGTGGGGCGCGCAGCGAGCCACCATTTCTCTTTAAACAATTTCTCTCCTTGCGGTCAACTTCCATCCATTTACTATTCGTAAACTTTCACGCTCGCGTGCAGCGTGTACAATAACAATATAAAATTAATCGTAGTTTACGCAGGTGGCACCGTGCAAGCTATCTTAAACGGTTCTTGTAATTCTTGGGTACTAGTAGTTGCTTTCTGGCGAGTAACATCATAATATGAGAGCATTTATGCTCTTCAGCCGTGCACACTGCTGCACAGCTG
This sequence comes from Eurema hecabe, assembly GCA_026213755.1. NCBI lineage: Eukaryota > Metazoa > Arthropoda > Insecta > Lepidoptera > Pieridae > Terias > Terias hecabe. Next base: position 228,879 of record JADANM010005835.1, read on the forward strand.
AGGTAGACGTGATATCTCTGATACAGTTCCCCTGTACAAACAAAAAAACAACGTTTCAAATCTAAGTACGCAATAAGCAGTATACAGCTCCTAACCTCACTCCCTACCAAGAACAATGACTAAGTGCCAGCGACGCGGCTTCTATAGCAATTATTTTGATATCTATGTAGAGGAAATAAACTTTTCCTTAATAGATTTTATGTAAGCGAAAACAATGTATTAGATAAAGGTGGAATTATTGAGGAAAATAGTAGCCCGGAGCCGGTGCGGTGCAGTGCGGTGCGCATAATATAAACAAGGCGAGGCTTTACTAATTTTGTTAATATTGATGAATGTATGGTCAATTTGATGAGTACGACACTAGACCAACAATAATTAGAACGCTAATAGTTGCGGTATGAGCGGCGGCTGCGGCCGGCACACATGCCTCGTCGAGTCCAGTCCCGACTCCCGACCCTCGCGCGGCCAATCATAACAAATCAATGATGTGACGAAAATTATTTGCATATAGATATATAGTAATAACCACAATGTTTTATGTACACGTCATGTGCATCAAGAGCGTGCTCTGGCTCGCGCTCTTTCCCCGCAACCCTGTCATGTTCTGTACATCCGAACTTATTCTATTTTTTGTTCGTGGGGAAGTGCTCACGCATGCCTACAATCCCAGGGGGGGGAGTAGGTTATGTCAGACTCAAACCGACTAAAAACCCCACGGTGTTCCACTGTCCCGCGTTAAGACTGAGTCACGGGTGCTCTGGCGGTCTCTTCCGCAGAACTTATTCTCTTAAGCTAACTTCCAACGGCCTCAGTTCGTTGAGAGAGATCGAAAATAGAAATAAAGTCTCAAAACAACTGATATCTGACTGACTGAATGGTCTTAAAGCCTCTCAGCGCACTTGCACTGAAGTTTTGTTAATTTACAGGTAGCTCGCTGGAATACATATTATTCGAAACTTGTCTGTGAAACTGTAAAGTTACTGGAACTTAATGAATGAACCCCGCACGAGGTGCAATGTACAATTACATTTATACCTTACAAGTCACAACTCTAACAATTATTAAAGTTATATCTATATAAAGCAGAGCAAGGTTTTGATTGCTTTTATGGTATATGTGTAAGCCTGGCATAAAAGCAGCAATTGCTCCGCGAAGGTGGCGTGGCGTGGCATGGCGCGGCGTGGCGTGGCGTGGTGTGGTGTGGCGCCGGCGAGGGATCAGCGAACAGTCGACGATCAGTTAACGGGTTTATGACACTGCCATAAAATAGTTCCACAAACTCTTGGACACTTTTTATTAAATCGTTAAATGGAATAACATTTTCTGGGTAGCTAACTTGTTTCCGCGCACAATGTACCAGTAAACACGACGCGTCGTTTTATGTGTTAATAACATTAAATTGGATGCTTTATTTGTGTTCTGCCTCGGCTCCGGCCGTCTCGGCTCTCGTGAAAACTCTATTCAAATATTTTTTAATATCGTTACGAAAGTTTAATATGTATTCATTGATTAATAATGAAGACTAGTGAAAAATACCTATATAGTACTAAATGAAATGTAGGTGATGTCGGAATCTTTTTGTCCTAGCAGTCTTCAGAGTCCCAGCGGGCGGCGATACACGACGCTTTGTCAGGCTGACCTAGCACACAAGTCATTTCATTATTCCCTCTAATGCTTAAAATGGTTACGAGTAGTGTCCTGTGTCTTGTCACGTTTGTGAGCTGAGCAAGTGCAATATACATGATTGACGCGACGACGAGAGCAATGCAAGGGCTCGCCGGCAGCAAGTGGACAACTATTATGTATTGGACGACTTTTCAGTTTAGCCCATTATATTATCACGAACGCAATATGCTAAAGAAATATCTATCGAATCTCTATATCTATAATAGAGATTTTTAAGGCCTATCTTTATATAAATTAGTTCGTCCAACGTAACCGACGCACTTCATATAGCAGGGGTTTAGATACATCCATAATAGAGATATACAGATTATTAGCAGGTACTGCTCTAGCTTATAGTGTCGGTGCAGTAGATACTAGGTACGACGACACGGCGACAAAATTAATCTCACTGTCTTTCTTAATCCCCTTCAAACATCCACGATTGCTTTCTAATGGTAGTCCTATGCCCTTACTGAAGCGCTTCTCAAATGTAAGTAGGCTCCTTGTAGCGTTACTTTGGCAGTTTACAATACAACTGTAATAGCTGGACCTGACACAATACGACGAGTATTATATTTGAAGAGGTCACACCCTACAACATGACAAACTCACAAACTACTTGTACAATATAACTTATAAGCGTGGAGGTGGCGGCAACTCCGCCTCCGATCGCGGTGTAATCTAATCACTATCGGAATATTTTGATATTTCACAGTGAACAGGCGCGCGCTATCTCGTCAGTCGTCACCTCGTGCGACACCGAGACTGATTCATTACCTTATTTATTTTCGTAACTTTCATAAGATTAACCTATATATCGATCATTGTGTGTAGATGGCAGACGCGCGTTTCTCTGTAATATAGATTATAGTAATTGATATCTGAATAGGTCATAACGTAATGTTTAAGAAACATTGTGTTGCTGTACAATTTTTCTATGATATGAACAAGCTGTTTGCGATTGTACTTGGTGCTTTATTACAAAGGAACCTCACTGAATTTCAGTGACGAGTTCTACTGACGTTAATATAAGTATATACATTGTCCTCAATCGTCACGTCTATTTGTTTATTTTATAATAAAAAAATCTTTATTTGCCAAACACATTAAGATAGATATGATAAGATCCAATGATAAGTAACTCTAGGCCACTCGGCTGTGAATCTTCCGGGTAATTTATTTTGAGAAATTAATTGTTTCCTAAATGCAAATTCATTATAAAGTATATAGAATAAAAATACTGTTTCTTCAAAACACCTAACAGGCATTTTGGTAGCTAATCTAAAAAATTACATTTCGATATAATACATATAAATAAATATATAACATAAATAAATATAAATATTTTCAGGACATTTATACACAGCGCTATCTAGTTCCAATTTAAGCAGAAGCTTGTGTTATGGCAACTAGATAACAGAATAAATTACATATTATACATACTTTTCTTTTGTAAATACATACATTCAATACATAGTTACCCAGACCCCAGAAAAATACAAATGTAAATTAGAAATATATTTTTCCCTGTCGGGGATCGAACCCACGACCCTTCGCGCAGAAAGCAGTTGTGCTACCACTCCGAAAGCGGTCGTCAATGCTATAGATTGTAACTATTACATTAATCCGCTTGCGTGTGCGTGTGTGTTTGTTAATTAATTTATATCTGTTTTTAATTAATAAGATTATACTCAACTGCATATTTAAAATTTACTGCACCACTAATACTCACATAATATTAAAATAACATATGTATTCAAAATGAAATGAATGAGTGTGTTAACGATGATGACACGTGGCTCTGACCGAGAGCTCGTCACAAATCACAGGAGATGAGCTTATATGTTGATTTACGGCGGTTCCCAATATGCAATCTCAATCCGTTTTCAGCTATCTACGGTTGAGTTTTCGATCTAAATATGAGAAAAAGCGTTTCAATATACAAACCATAGATGGGATAAGCAATCCGAAAACGCAAACTATCCGTCAGAGGGCACCGATCTGGATTCAAGTGTTTTTGGATCGCCCTCTGTAGGGAAAAGTCAGTAGTTGGGTTTCAATAACCAATCTTTTGACTTTGACAAATCTATTTATGGCTATCTGCAATCTATATTTACGATCCTAGAAGTTTGGGCGATTGCAAGCAATCTTTCGGAATATTTATTGTTTAAAAAATATTTATTTAGCTTATTAATTACTAAAATAATTAAAATGGTACATATTGGCCTAAATTTCAATGTCTTGTTTAGTCGCGAGCCGTAGGGTAACTGGTTTACACTAATAATGAGTTTAGCCAAATGCCTTAGAGTGGCGCTGAAGGACACAGGAGGCGATGTAGCGATGTATAGGTCGCGTCACGAATGTTTAGCGCTGGACGAGAATAGCTGCACATCGGTAGAATCGCGCTCGTAATTGACGTATTGGTGCGAGAAAGACAACACGACTGGGGAACAAATCAACGCTCGCGCACCTGAAGATCACGCGCCCCGCGCGCCGCGCCGTCCCCTCGATGCTGCTAGTAAATAATAAATGACTGCAGTGCAGTATTGTAGTACGCTTACCGTACCTGAAAAAGTAACAAATAACGCGGACAACATGCAATTTTTATGGTATTTTATATAAATATAAAAGCCATATTATAATATTTTAAATGCGAAAGTAACTCCGTCCGTCTGTCTGTCTTTCCATCACGCTAAAAGTACTAAACCGATTAGAACGAAATTTGGTACCAAGATAAAGCTTTTACTACTTTTTTTTTAAATCAACCCCCAAAAGTTTGCGGGAGGGGTTGAAATTTTTTATAATTTCACGCTTTCACGGCCAAACCGCTGAACCGATTGTAATGAAATTTGGCATACAGATAATCTAGAACCTGAGATAAAACATAGGCTACTTTTTAACTGGAAAAAAGGGTTATAAGGGGGAAAGGGGGGAATAAAATTTATATAAAAGTCCACGCGGACGGAGTCGCGGGCAACGGCTAGTAATATTATATCTTCAGAATCGATGTCTGATTGCATCTCCAAACGCGTTAATCTTTGGATTAACTTTTGATACATAATAATGAAAATCATTAAGTTTGAGTTAAAACATAGTAATAATAAAAACAATACACCGCGCTGCGGGGCGCGCTCCCACAAACTTTTATTTCAAACAAATTGTGCGTGAAATTCGTTGTATATTATGCAAATGCGGTGACGGCCGTGGATCCACATTAATTAGTGCTCGTGCATTAACCCTGTACTCAATAATCCGTTCATTGTCATTAACGCAACTAGAAGAAAGCGTTTCGTCACTTCAATATAAATATTAAATAGATATTATAAATGATACTCGTATTATAACACTAGCGAGCCCGACGCGACTTCGTTTCCGCTGTGCCTATCCTACAACACTATACTTGCAAGATTATACCCTACAACTACCCTTTTTACTTTGCGTCAGAACCTAGAAATATTCTAATAAAAATCATCGAAATCAGTTCCGCTTTTAAAGAGTAACGACTTTGCAACACATTAGGCGATTCATTTTCATATTAATCTTAATAAAAAAATTGCTTTTAAAATGCGAGACGTATTTTAGAAGCAAGATGAGATTTCCTGGTGAGAGTTAGTTCTGTGTTAATTGCACGTGAGTCCAACTTGTTTGACACTTGACAGCGCGCGCCGGTGGCCGGTGGCCGTCGTCGATCGGAGCGCTGTCCCCGCGACCTTGACATTGTTTCGTTATAACAACCTGTATAGCTATTGGCGAGGCCATTATTTGAGTAGTGCTAAGTGTTAAGAAGGTGAGCTCACTGCAATAAGTGCTAATCGAGCTTAGCTTAAAGGATTAAAGCCTACACTGAGGACGGGACTAAGGGCCGAGGGGCGCGGCAGCGACACGCGATGTGTCCCACAGTCGCGCGCCCGTCTCGGAAAAATTCACTCCAACGAGATTAAAACGATGTCAAGGCAACACATTTATGAATAGACGCGAGTCGCTCGAAAACATTCAATTGGTTTGTTCCAATGGTTTTTATTAGTGGAGCCGCGCTCGTGACGTCATCCGACACGCCAGCATCGGCTACTAAATGTTCTCAACAACTTGCATATTTTATTGCTGTGCGGTTCCGAGCGCTTGGAATTTTCGTTAAGATGTTAGTTTATTGAAACCGCATTCTGAAATTAAAGCGATCGGATAATCTCAATATCTAAACTTTACTGACGAATAAACATTTCTGGAGTCCTAGTTTTGTTGCTGAACATAATTATTGTTTTCGAGACCTAGATAAGACTATATATACATCGCAATTGTCTATTTAAAACAAAAATAAAGTATAGACGTTTGCAGGACGAATGCAGTCGGTAGACAAGAGGCGCGCGATCAGCTGATCTCAACTACGCCTACACATTCTGCAGAGTCGACTCATGCAAGGACTTTTTTTTCTAGCTTTTGATGAAATACACCGTTTGTCTTGTATAAAATTGACACGTGTCGTATTACATGCCAGCCTCCCATCAGGAATTAGACAAAAACGGTATTAAGAAAATTCTACGTAAAAAGTAAAGAACGTATAAACATAATCGACGAGGAGTTAACACAAACTGATATTAAAGTATTAAGTTATCGTTGATGGATGGTGTCGGGGGGGGGGG
>JADANM010005835.1:235871-251891 GCA_026213755.1 Eurema hecabe
GCACCCCGCTGCACCCCGCTGCACCCTTCCGCAGCAATCCCGACAATATGTTCGTAAAAGTTTGATTTCTGCACTTTTCCCTTTCTGGTTTCAGAGCCTTGAAACAGTTTGTCGTAATCGAGAACCTGCGTCTGTTTTAATAAATACATTCCTCACGTAGCTGGCTGTAGGTACTCGGTACATCCCAGTGGAACGCAAGCCATTAATATTATAATGTATAGTTAGTACGTATAGTTGTAGCGTGTTTCTAAAACATACATTTAGGTTTTCATTCAATAAGTACCAGATCGGGTATTATGTTATAATTTTGGCATTAAAGTGTTAAAAAGTCCGGCGTCCGGCGCGGTCGACGTCTAGAAGCCGAAGGCATTTCAATGTCAACACAACACAAAACCTCTTAACAGTGTGGGCGGGATGCCATTGTTTCCACGTTTTCATACTAACTATTCTTTCAATGGATTGACAAAAGGTAATCAATCCTTTACATTAAAGCGAGCTATTATTAACGAGAACACGAAACCCGAAGACGGTCGGTACACGTTACTCGAACAGAAGATTTTATAGTCGCACGCGAACTCACTAACATAAACTATCCGGAATGCTATTTAAAAATGTTTAATTGAGAAAGATATTTAGATCGAGGCCGATCGGTCCATCTCCCGCAACCCTCGCTACTGCAGCGTGCAACTCGACGCCGCGCCGGCATTACACCTACAGCCACACTAACAACACATCCATTTGATAAATACAATGCGGCCAGCCATTCCCAATAAAATAGCTCTTTCAACATGAGCTCAACTCATTCATCGTTCATGCTTAAAAATACATACAGTGAATTTACTAAAAAATCATAAAGTATTTTATCCCTTTATCTGAAAGTGACCTAAAAAGGTATGTATAGGTCTATAAAGCATATAGATAGCTCGTCAGCGCGTTCAGCTGCAAAGTTCTCCGTAAAGCCTGATCAGAAAGAAATCCATTAGCGAGTTGTCAATGTGCGGAGTGGTAGTGTATTAGTGCAGCGTCGAGAGATCATTTGTTTTGGTTCACGTAGAGCGGCCAAAACAGATAATCGACAAACATTTAATCTAAAATAAACTGCGGCGGCCTTTGGCTGTCAAACACGTATCAGCCGGAGTTCGGGTGCCTCGGAGCCAGCATTTAGACTATTGTTTAATTTAATTTAACTCATACGAAATTTATGTATTTCAACAATCTTTACGCGGTACGCAGCAAAGTAGCTTCGCAGTAAATAATGCGTAGTCGATCATTTGTCTTTGGGACAGTAACAAGCATGTCTGCATGCCTATTCCCGTACAGCGCACGTGTGTTATAGTCAGAGCTTCGTACTTGACAGTACCGATAGAGTGGCAGTAGCGGGGAGTTACGACGAAAGCTCGGGCCAATTACGGTGGACGTGTGGTGCTCGTCGGCGCAACGCGGCAGCCGCGATGAATTACTGCAGAGGCCGGGACTGCCTGGCGCCTGGCCACAGTAGCCCCGCACACTGACGGACTTGCAGGGGGCTGAGAGCGCCGCTACCCTTAGATGCGGAGGGTATTTAGAAGCCTCGTTGGTTTATTTTCATTAAGTAAAAGCGTAACTTTACAAATGTGTTTAAGGAGATTGTTAAGCGCCTGAAAACCTACCGAACATCCTTTCACATTACCTAGTATCATCGACTCATCGTCAGTTTCTCTACACATACACACAAGTGTTGTTCGATATCGGAGTCCTGAGCGGCCGGGCCTGCCAGAGGGCTAGTCCGTCGCAGCCACACATGCGATGTTAACTAATCACATGTGGTGAGCACGAGCAGTAACCAAATGAACTCGCTTCTCACCTTAATAATGACCGACTTTATCTTTTTGATATGAAATATACATCTGCATCTGTCAAACAGTAAAAGTAATCGATTTTACAAGGACAAGTACGTTAACACTAAATTTAATTCACTACATAAGTACATTTCTAATTGAAGTATAGGACATTTAACTTATGCCATTCAATTTAAATCGGATCAACTTCAAACAACAAAAGGTTTGGGTTACACGTTTTAGACACATACATATCTGAGCTCGTATCTGTTTGATTTGATCGGATCGATGTTTTAGCGCGATCATTTGAGAGTTTGTAACAATTTATCTGAAGCCTACTTTTGCAAGCTTTGTGGAACACGAGACAGCAGACAAGGGAAGGCATCGGGCTTTTCATACAAGTGTCGGGTCGCAAGTCGCAAGTCGCACCGATCCAATAAGTTGGGTATCACACGCGGTGCCGCGACACGGCATATTCACACTATTTGCCGATCTCGGAATTATTGTTCAAATAAGACGCAGCTCATATCGTAGCGACGCAGTGAGGAGGTAAACGGACAGCAGGATATTGTACGTTACACAAAACACTGGCGTTGTCCTGCTCTGACCCGATTGTGACCGCTCGCTAATCATTCATGTTTATTTACTTGAGATACGCTAACGAATAAATATCCTTATGAAGCGCGCAGCTCGCACGGTTTCTAAGATGTCCCGGTTAGGTGGAGAATACAATGATCAACAAACGACGGATCTATTATTAAACATCTCAATGAACGGTATTTATATCGGGTAGCAATACGCATAATTGCATAACGTCGATGGCCACAATGAGACACGTTGCCGTGGTAGCGCCGCGCGCCGCCCGCCGCCCGCCGCGCGCCGCGCGCCGCCCGCCCGTAATTGACTTACACTCATACATTCCACGGACTTTTCCCTTTCATAATACTCTTATTTGCGTAATCCGTTTGAATGAACGCGCCGTGGGAATGACTCGCTTCACTTGTAAGGCAACTATGTGTCGTTTACAGTAACTTTTTAAGACTAAGATCCTGTGATACATTATATACTCGTATACTCTTTGCGAGCAGCAACATTCCGCATACAGATATGAAAAAGTTATATTCATTGAAGAGTTAACTTTATACTAGCAGCTACTTCACGCCTGCACACACTGTGACATTACACTGACCTTTTTATTCCTGCATTGCTCCAACTGCTAGCTTGCTAGTTTGTTCTCAAAAACAAAAAGATGTCCCAATCTCAGATCAATATTTAAACATAAACATAAGGTATCAGTTTGAGGAAAACTCAAAGTCGAAATGTTGTATCAGATAATCATGTTCTTGCTTACTTTATTGAGTTATATTATTTTAATAAAAATAATACCTATAATAAGTGATCGGAGGCAGTAATAAGTTTAATCATATTTTATGTTTTGGTTAATATTCTGTTTTATTGTTGTAATTAATACTTGCGGGGTGTTTTATCAAGTTCCAAAGAACTCTACAGTATATCTGTAGGTAGAAACCCCCGTAAAATCACGTTATAGCAGATAAAAGCGAGTAGCGAGATTGTATAGTTTGTATGTTTTCATTTTGAATTGGACCTCTCTCTCTCTCTCTCTCTCTATAACAACTTATGTTATTCTTCTCAGTGCTTAATATCAGTAATTGCCAGAGCGCGGCGTGAACTTATAAAACTTCTTACAATAGCACTTATTGTTCTTCTCTTATCTAGCGAAATTTCATAAAAAAGAAAACTAAGAGGTATATCTCGCGAACCGGTTAACTTTAGTGGAAGAGATATTATTTCAACGATGGATTTATTCCGTTAAATTAGTTGTTTAATCGGAAGCCGGTGCTTGCGGTTTCATTTACTTAATGACAGAGATTTACTAGGTGTATTTTGTGGCTTCACCTTAATTTCTTTGTTCCTATATGTCAGCTTTAATCTGAAATTGTATTTAATCTATTGAAAATTCTATTGAACATGACACTCAAGTCCTGACACGTCTAGTTTGTTAGATATGAACGCGTTCAAAGTTAGTTAGTTAGTATTAGGTTAATCTATAAAAGTCTTCACCAAAATGTTATCTCGTCAAATTACAATACAACGCGACAGAAGTTCCCGAGGTATTGTGAGTTGAAGACGAGCGTATCGCTATAGGCACGAGAGTGTGTCGTGTCGTCTCAAATAGAACGAAACAAAAAGATTAGGAACACAAATAACCGGGCTACAGTCGTGACTCGCGAGTGACCCACTTGCCCACTGACGTCACAAACTCACTAATGAGGTAATTGACGGCGCGCAACCCTTGCAATTGAACTTATACTTCATTTTTAACTGTAAACTTCGTCGTAACACTTCGTCTTGAAAAACTAGATAGGCAAACACAGTTCTGAGGATCAGTGTGTTTGTTTTGAGCAAAGGAAAATAATGTTGAGTTGTTTCTTGTGAAAGTTTTTCATAGCTGAAGAGTTTGTTAGTTGTTTCTTTTAAACGGGCTAATCTTCGCAACTACGGGGCGGGTTTTTAAAATACAATATGATTTAGCTGCAGTTGTGATAAGTTCTGTAGGGATTAGCTTTGCGATAATGTATGTAGGTACGTGGTCACCGGCGCGGGACGGTCATTTCTCGCGCTTACAATTGGTAAAAAATATTCAGGCCAATTAGTGGATCAAGACATTATGTCCCACAACGTCAGTAATCACTATCAAAATGGTTAATTTGATAATTGAAATCTATAAAAAGTGATCTATAAAAATTATTGATCATATAAAAAGTGCGCGCATTGAGCCACGCATGGAATAGGGGTCTGCAGCTTTATCAAGTTCGTTTTTGTAATTAGTTTTCCAAGTTAGCCAATGTTCAAGTTAGGCCTATAACTCCTCTAGTAATAGAAGTATCAAAGCCACTATAAGTTTCATTCCAAGTTCATTACATGGACTAGCCTCATAATTTTCTTCAGAACGAACTAGTTTTACTTTGCGCTTTGACTTTATTGGATGGAGACCACACAAATAGTCGTCTTATAATCCTCTCAATGGTTTTTAAAAAGGTACAACTAACCAAGGAGTAAGACAATTTCTGTCTTGTTGGTTTTAACCATTAGGTTTACAGCCTGAGGAGAAGACAGAGGAGAAGCATAGGACGGACATAGAAAAACTATAAGGGTTTCGAGACGTTAAAAAGGGAGATGGACACTACATTATATTCGAGTTGTCGCACTCCAGTCGCACACCAGTCGCCGCACAACGCAACGTCGCTCTTTTTTATATGTTAAGCACTTGGCAACCGCGCTGGCTCTCGTCGTATATAATATTTATGATGACTCGCACCGAACATAAAATGCATGTATGTACTCGAGTACAGTCAACTACAACAGCTGATTAACAAGAGACTTTATGAGTATCGTGGCGATAATTATAAGTGCTCAGAGTCATCAGTCAAATGTCCTTTATACTTAGAATCGATTTTCGTCGATCAAGTCGTGATTCATGTCGCAGTTGACGACACTGACAGCTGTCCGTGGCGGCCGCGAGGTCCACTATCGAATCAATGCAGAAGCGCTGCTCCGAACGGTCAACATGCAGATTTTGACTGCTTTCGATACGGTTTTTGAGCGACTTCGAATTAAAATAAAAACTTATTTGTTTATGTTTCGACAACACGATGAACTGATGTTGGATCCGATTCTTTATAAGAGTAACTCACGTTATTGATAAGAACGGTTATACAATTAGGCCAAAATTTCAAGGAGACTTCGTCTTATACTTCATCACATAATATCTATTATACACAATTCACGTCTCATCTAATCATCTTTACTAATTTGCGAAGTATCTCACCGTTGTCAGGGGACAGTACACCACACTGAGTGACAGTACAGGCACCTAGCACCCACTTCCTAATCCTGTACCTAATAAATAGTAGGGTATTTACAAAATACACTTGTCTAAAAAGCGCAAATACAGGCAGCCCGAGACCGCCTCAGCGGGTTTCTTAATCAAATGAATGACACGATAACGTCGCGTTTTATTATCAGTTTAACTTAGAATTCTTATCACAGAGATTGTCCAAATCAAAATTTTACAAATACAAAAGTTCTTATACGATGAAGAGGTAAAATAAAGATAAACTTGAATGTTCACCGGAATGTGACGCCCCGCCGACGCGGACGATGTGCATATTTTTCAGGAAACATTCAATATTAAATTACCTTGGAACCGTTCGGGGAACGCGCGAACATTGTAACCGAACCTGTTAAGAGGATCATTCTGTTCATTTTGCGCAACATAAATACCACCATCGCATTTAAAAACAAATGTTACAATGTCATATCTGTCGTTTCTGTCGTTTTATGAGTTCTAATTGTTAAAAAAATGTTCTAAATTAATAGAAAACTCTATAAGTACAAAAATGTTGGTTACAATAACGTAATTTTTGTAGATTTTTCTATTTCTCTTTTCATTATTACGTTACATTGAGTTTATAGTTTTTTTTTTTAATATAATTATATTTGTTTAGTAAGTGTACACCTATACATATATAAGAGCTGCACGTTTACCTTTGAGAATATTGTTTTAGTTTGTAAAATACATATTGTTTGTAATTATAAATGAATAAATAAAAAAGAGTTCGTTATTATTGATATAGCACTTGGAGTAATCACAAAGTATTCGTGTGGTTATAGTGCCATTTAAGAGTAATAGTGGGCACGGGGTCGGGTCTCAAAGGGTCAGGCGGGGAAAAGCGGTCTACATTTGAGTCGGCTCAATCAGTTGTGGGCGGTTGAAGCCGGTGCCGGAGCCCGAGCCGGAGCCGGAGCCGAATGCGACGTCTGGACCGGAGCCCATGCCGGGTGCATTGCGCTCGGGACCATCTCATTGTGGCATTTGGACGCATTATCTACTTAGTGCGCTAGAATTAACCGGTTTGGCGAACCTCTGAGCCGGATTAAAACCAATCATTGTCTGTTCGCCTAATTCTTACATTGCACAGATCTACGTAATGGTTCAATAGGAGCGAACTTCTATACTACATTATAGTTGAATAGGGTAGATATGCATAGGTGTTGTGGCGGCGGGGCAGCGCGGCCGGCGCCGGGGACCGTCAGGAGGTCAGCCGTGTGGCGTGTCCTCCTCTCGCCCTCTAATGACTTGCGACATCCTCCAATGCGAGATAAAAGCTCAATCTATTAATTACGCTTCGGCAGTTTAAATTTCATTTTGTGCAGTTTTACAAAATACGCGATGCAAACTTTTAGACGAAACAAATTCCCACAGCCGCCACAGTCGCCCTGTTGTGTTTCTACTGCATAACTTATTATAACTAACTATATAAATCGTTCGCATTTATATTATGCAAAATGAAGTAAATCGAAAATATTAAAATATTATATTAAAGTAAATATAAAATTAGGTAATGAATATCTAATCTTTTACAATAAAGAACAATGGCTTCATCGACATCAAATAATACGTACAGTGATAGTGAATGTAACGGAGGTTCCAAGTTCCAACCGGAGGGACTGCGAGTTCGCAACAGTTCCCCGGGCGGGCCCGCGTTACGCGGCGACCTCAATTGTCGCACTAAACCAACAAACGCCATTCATAAAGTGGATAAAAACTGATTGACGAGATAACGCCTGTACCTAAACAAGACGGAGCGGAGGAAAACTGTGAGTTGTGACAGACACGCGGCCCGCGGCGGCGCCTGCACGAGATGCAAGCTTTACTCGCTTCGTCGCATGTGTCGGGCGCGGCGGGCGCGGCGGGCGCGGCGGGCGCGGCGGACGGACCGACTCAAACTATGGCATTTAAATTAATTACCTAACGTTAGAAGCGTGTCATTAAAAGAATGGTTCGTTTGAGCGGACATTTGATTTTAAATTGAGTGTGGCATATGCCGGCGTGGGGCATGTGTGCGCTCGGCCCCGTGCAGGGCGAATAATAGTTTATATAGTTAAGCGTTAATAGACAGCGGTAAAAGATTAAAATTTAAGTGGCTTCCAGTAATTCCAAATTCAAATAAAACTAATTCTGAATTAAAATCTTCAATGCTCACTACTTATTTTTAACAGTCGTGTATTATTCATGAATTAGTTCTATTTATAATTTGACACGCGACATTCAGACGATTTACCAATAGACTACGGTCGTCAGGTATGTTGAAATAGATACTCCGTATATGTAGCTCTATATCAAACTTTATTAATCGAAAAATTGAAAGAACTTATATGGAAGGGGCAGTTTTTGTTGCTTTTATTTCATTGAGGCGGATAGCGGAGTGCGGATCGCAAGCAACTCCGCGAGGACATGTGCGAAGTTCGGGGTGTTCGGGTTGTTCGGGCGACGCCGCGAGGCAGCACAGTGCAGTGAGCTACACCCTACACGCTACACATTACTGTCACTGGACACATTCCATTCTCCTCTACCATTACTATACAGTTGACACATCATGATATTTTAAAAGTTGGTTTCTCAATGACCTGTAATTACCTTTGTAACACTAGCACATATTACGATTAGATAAGAAACATTATGAAATATTACATATTGTATAGATTGAAAAAAAATAAGACGAAAATCGATTATGTTGCAAAAATAACTAAGTCTCCTGTAGCTTAAGGTTAGGTCAGATGAAAGTCAATATTGAAGTTAAGAAAACGAGCTTCTGGAGAAGGCTGATACGATAACCGCGCTCCATACATTACACGCCTCGTAACGTAGTAGCGTTCGCTCGACGTAGCCGGCTCTCGGCAGCGCACAGCCAGCACGCCAGCACGCCAGCACGCCAGCACGCCAGCACGCCAGCCACCGCGAGTACATGACGCTCGTATTGTTTATAGCCTGTACTCAATAACTAAACCACCGCTAGTTTCTACATACGCATAAAATTAACCGTACTCTTATCGTGCAATGTGCGCCCTTGAGAATAATTTCAAGTCACTGCGGACTATCTGTGCGTAGATATGTTATGAATATTAGGTCAAACCTTAAGCGAGAAAAACGTTTATTAAGAAATCAGTTAGATATAAATACACCGAGATGACAACACCATAAGGATAACTCGACGCGGCGGCGGCGATGTCGACACGAACAACGCACTTAGATATTTTTATATCGCAACGATAAGATAGTTTAGTTAATATTTATATAAATGTATCGTCGGCCGAGGGACGTAGCCCATTTAACGGAGCTCTAGATTTGCCGCTTTATCGAGGATTTAATTACTGATATCGAAATTACAAATCCGCAAATCACATGACGGTGGCGACGGCCGCGGCGGAGGCGCATCTCGCGGCCGCGGCCATGTGATGTTACCGCCCTCGCCGCCCTCGCCGCCCTCGCCGCCCTCGCCGCCCTCGCCGCTAGCTGCAGTCATATGACTGACGGCCGAGTGCCGACCGCTTGCCAACGCGCGCGCCTCCACCGCTCGCCACCACACAGCACCACCCAGCACCGACTCCGCACCACTCCGCACCACTCCGCCACACTCCGCCACACTCCGCCACACTCCGCACCATTCGGCATTTAAAGACCACAACGAACGCTCCACTATATAAAGGCCTAGCTGCGACGATCGACATAAATCCAAACAAACTCTACGTAGAGATATTCTCGAGCAAAAACAGGAACAAAAACTTTTGACATCACAACAGCGCGTATATTGCGTAGTTATTTGTAATGCGGAAGATTCTACACTTGCAAAAAATCTTTGGAAAAGTTCTAATCTGAGTCTTAAGGTCACCGGGTATCGATCGGCCACAGCTGAGTGCCGTAGTCCGTACCACGGCGCCGACTCGCTCTGCACCACTCGTCGTGGTGGCGGCCGGCACGGGCACGGCACGGGCGCGGCACGGCACGGCACGGCACGGCCCGGCGCGGCATGCACTCGCCCACCACCCCGCGGCTCCGGGCATACCACGGCACTGCGCCACCGGCTGATCGTCTCCGATACATCCACATTATGTAGGCCGGCCGTACTACGTATACTTGTGTGTTTAAAATTCGGTGTGGGGAAGTCGGGACGGGTCGATCGAAGCCGTAGCAAATCCAATGCGGCAAAATGCGCGTCGTCAGATCGGTCCTCGCGGGCGGCTCTTCCGGGACAGGTTCGTGTCCTCGTTCTGAGGTCCCGGGGTCATAAGACATATAGTGATCGAGAGTGTCACGGAAGTTTAAAGTTGACAAAGTTGGTATACATACCGTTTCCGTTTATTAGGGGGTAGTCGTCGTCGTGCCGGCCGATGTAAGTCTTAAGCGGGGTGTCCGTAAGGGAGGGCGAGGAACGGTCCCTGTCACTCATACTAGTCACTTAACTACGACTCGAGCAACGACAACACGCACGGGGAGACGCCGGCCCCGCACTACGAGCGACCTCCGGCCCGCGGCACGCGCGGCGAATGAATAATAATCGCGACCCGCTCGGCCCGCGCCGTGCCGTGCCGGCCGACCCTCGCCTCCCCGCCCGCCCTGCACCCTACACTCTACACACAATCCTCCGGCGCGCCCTCTAATCATTACTAACAGATCTACTTAATGAAAACTAGATGGCGCTTATTTTCCTTTTAAAAATATAGAGCCAAGTTTTTATTTCGATTATTAAAAAACCTAAGCTCTACATTTTGACCGAATAATGTCTCTTTGGTAATAATCAATAATAAATCTCACGTTACTGAGTAATATTTTGGTACGTATCAATACAAAGTGTGGATAAAAATGTGTTGACAAATATATTGAGGTTGTATTATTTATTGTAGAGCGTTTAAAGTGAAACAATATCGAGAGCAACAACAAACCGGAATGGTACAAGTTCCCGCAGCATTTAATGACTGATACGTGATAAATAATGAAGACGTATAATATTGTAAACATTGTATTAATGCTAAAAAAGGAATAAACATAGAAATAGTTGTTGGCGTGGTTCTGTTGGCTAGCACGAAGTGGTTCCAGGAGACCTGCAGCGCCGGCTCGACGACGTTTGGGGGGAAGGTGGTGCCGTGCGGGAGGTGGGGCAGGTGGGGCAGGTGGGGCAGGTCGGGCAGGTAGGTCACCGGCGCCTCTTTGCGCTGCCGGTGTCCTAACAGGACGTCGAGCTCCCGTTCCGCCAGACTGGTCGTGCTCACCGTCGTGTCTGGACCTGTCATCAATTGAATCATTATTAAATGGATCATATTCTTTAAAACCATTTTGTTTGCTATTTGCATCGTGGCAACAGCCTCCACTTAAACAATTAAATGTCAGATCTGGTGACGAATACTCATCTTTATGTCTTTTAGGTTAAAAGATAACAAATAATTTCTTAAAATTGAAGCAATTAAAATATTTGGTAATTCAAGTACATAATTAAGACACTTATAACTCTAAATAAGTACTTTATTAGTAAAACATTCAATATCAAAACACATTTAATGCATGCATTACAAGACGCTAAGGCACAAAGAATATGACACCACAAAGACACACTTAAAAACACAAAATAACACAAGTAATGATATTATTACAATTTACAATAGAGCACAGAGACACAATATGAGTACACAGAGAGCGGTGGTGTGCGTGTGCGCGGGCGCGCCGCTCAGCAGGGACACATCGATGTACTCGCACACGGTGTCGTCCCAGTTGTCGGTGAGGTCGCGGATGCTCTTCGCGTCGGACAGCAGCTTGTGCCGGATGAGGCGCTTGGCCTTGGCCAGGCGCTGCGGCGAGTCGTCGGAGAGCTCCCGGGCCGCCATGCGCTGCACCTCCCCGCCGGGCGGCTCCACCATCACCAGCGTCTGCATGCGCTGCGACACCTGCATCAGGACCGGTGGCTTGGTAGTTACCGTCCCGCTCTTTAAATTCTCCTTCCGCTGCGCCTTTTTTAGGATGGATAGCCTGGACTTCTCCGCCAGCGATAGCTCTGAGCTGCTGGCTGGTGGTTTGCTCGTTTTTGGCGTTGTTTTTTTCCTTGTCGTGGTGGGGCTTTTGGTTGTGGTTCTCATAGTTGGGGCCTTCGTTGTGGTTTCAGTGGTCGTGGGACGTCTGCTAGTTTTGTAAGTTTTTTCGGTTGGAACTGGCAGTGGTATCGTATCTCTTTCTAGTTCGTCTTGTTCGTTGTTGTTGTCTTGTTGTTCGTTGTCTGATTCCTCTCGCTCGGGGACGTTAGCGCGGCGGTACCATCCCTCCAACCGCTCTGTGGTGGTCGAACTCGCTGGGCACACATACAAGCCACACGTTAACACTAACGCACTAAAGTTTGGTGTCTCAAACCTTATGAAATAACTTGAGTCTTTTATTCAAAATAACACAGTGTGATTGTCTCAATATCAATTTAATTGTAATAGAATAAGAGCTATATATAATTATATTTAAAATATATGATCTATCAAGGCAAGAATTTACGGTGAAACTATTTATTAAGAAAAAATTACAGTTACCTTTTGTACGACGCATAAGCAATGGCAATTTATTTTTTAAATTAAGAACTCTTTGCATGTCATAAAATTCGTCAGAGTAATCAGAGTAGCCTTGTTTCGGTCGCTTGATGTTAGCTTTACTATCAGTAGGGTCGACGTCGGGCGGAGGACCGCCGCTCCGGGAGGGGCTCGCGACGCGCCTGTGGGGCGCCAGCTGCGCCAGGTCCTCCTCGGCGCTGTCGTCCGTGTCGAACACCTTCTCGGCCATCAGCATGCCGTCGCTGGGGCTGTCGTCGAGGATCGGCTCCTCGGCTCTGTCTCTAGGCTTCCGCCGGGCCTTAACCGGCACTCTGCCATACCCACTGTTCCTCGAGCTTTTTTCAAAATTTCTGAACCTGTCCCCATTCAATCTTTGAAGCATCTCACGCGATGGATTGCTATCGTCATATTTTCTACGATCGCGTTGGGTGAAAGCTTCATCTTCAATGTCATTTTTTTTCCTCTTGAAATTGGGCCTATTTCTTAACTGTACACGACTAGATTTTGCGTTTAGTTCCCTATCCTCTGTAATGGAATCCTTATCTATATCTTGATTATATTCATGGTCTACATCTAATAACCTATTTCTCTTCTTTTTCGTTCTAAGCCATGACTCGTTATCATCTACTATCTTTTCAGTGCTCCTTTCGAGTTTTCCTGTTTAATAAATAATGTGTTATGAAGATGGACTTAAAAACAGATTATGAACTGATAAAAGTGAGGGCGTGTACCGGGGGGGTCCTCCTCGTATTTATAATCAAGTGATACGGAGGCGTCCGGCGAGCGCTCGGGATACAGGTCCCGGGCGGCGTCGTGGGAGTCGTAGTCCATGTGGTAGTGCGGCATGCGCGCGCCGGCGTAGTCGCTGTAGGCGGAAGCCGAGGCCATCGCGCACGCTATCACCACCGCCAGCGCCCGAGCCCGCGCCATGCCCCCGCGCCCGCTACGCGCCACCACCACGACCACACGCACCGCTATTGTGCCCGCAAACTACACTCCACTGCGCTATTCCGATTTGGCATCATTTAAATGTTTGTAACTAAAAATTTGACATTGAAGGCTTAATTGAATTACTATCATTAAGTGACATATTATGTTTTTATTGCTAAACGTCAAAAATTATAAAACCAGTGCGTTTTAATGAAATTATTATGTACAGCGCTTAAATTAAAATAGTATCTAAACAATTATTGATACCTAAATAATATTACACTGTCGATGTACCAATAGAAAGAATAAAGTTTATTCTGAAGAAAGGCCCCATTTTCGAAACCAGATCCCTACTGCCTGGAAAGCATTGTCCAAATTATGATACTAAACACTTTGACAACGATACGTCTATCGACTGTCATTTAAGTCTTTTATTTAAAATATGTTTTAACAATGTAAATATTTCCAACTTTACACTTACAAATTTAAGATGAAATAGTATTTCATCTTCGTAATGAGTGGGGCCAACAAAAATGAAAAAAAGGAGGAGGACTGTAGCTGCTACGCAGAGTCTCGCAAGAAGAAGACTTGTCCTCCCGTCCGCAACGTCACGCACCCCTTGGTCGGTATCAGGCAGCCATTACCGCCGCCACGCCATTAGCCGTGCCCCATGTGTTCGGCGCCAATATCTAGTTTAGTTTGTTGCAGCGGTACTACGAGTTTTCTCCCGACGAGTTGAAAGCGCTGGAAGAGTGCGACAAAGAGAGCTTCTACCAACGTTGCTTGCCGTTCAGCACGCTATTTGCCACCTTCACGTACGCTGCTATCAAGTATGGTAAATGTTTCACTTAAATGTTTCGATATTGGTAGGGACGCCACGAAAACTTCATAGAAGTAAGACGTTTAAGTGATTTACAAATTTGATGTCCTTTTTTTCGTTGACGTTCCTTCCAATACCTTACTTCTGTGAATGTTTTCTTTTAGGGTTCGTGAACAAGAACCCACACTTCGGTGCGGTCCCTAAGGTCGTTCTGGCCGCAATAGTGGGCCACATTTACGGGCGGCTCTCGTACATAACGGAATGCGAAAAGAAGCTAAGAACTAAGTTGCCCGCGAATAGCCACCTTGGAAACGTCATGCGAAAATATTACTTGGAAAACAATCCACCACCAGATCCCAAAAAGAGACGCTAATTAAAGGAAAGATAATTTAAGATTAATTTATTATTCCATTTTGATGAAAATAGTGCATTGTTTTAAATCCATGTTAGTCAGCTTATTTCATAAATGATTACAAGTTTGCAAGATTTGATTTTAATAATAATAAAAATGGCAAGTGGTTTATAAGGCAATATTTAATCCTCTCTTCTTTATATTACTTTAAAATTTAATAAAGTTTTTATTTAAAAATTATTGAAAAATCAAATTTTATTTAATTAGTGTAAATTTTATTTAAAAAATATACATCTATAAATTTAAATAAATTATCTACCTATTCAATATTTCTAAACAGTAAGTGTCAATGTGTCAAAATTAAAAGTCATTGCACCGTAGAATGTCATGATCTCAAAGCAGGGCATTATCAAATCAAGATTAAGAAAGAGGCTATAGTGTAGACCGAATGGAATTTTGTTTTAAGTTTTAACAAAATAGTTTAAATTAGATCGAATGAATGAATCCAGTCTATATGGGGACGATAGTGGCGGCCAGGCGCCCCAGGCCCCGGCCGGCCGCTCGCCTGCGGTAAGGTTATTACAATTGGTCTTATGAAATCAGGCTAGCGTTGGATATAACGATGTAGATTTTTAGGCGCCGTACAAATTCTCTCCGGATGAGATGCGCGTCCTGAAGGAGTGCAACAATGAGAGCTTCTTTCAACGCTCACTGCCAATAGGTACCTTGCTCGGTTTGGGCGCTTTCTTCGGCGTACAACAAGGTGAGGACTCGTCAATTTTGCCCAAAGCTTTGTGACGTGATCTAGGTGGTTATGGTTACATGTTGAGTTCAGTTAGATCTTATGACACGTGTAATGGAAGTGTTCTTGTTGAAAGTGTAAAGGTTTGCAGGTCACTTTAAACCCAACCCTCGGTTCGGGGCGTTCCCGAAGGTGACCCTGGCAGTGATCATGGGGTACTTTTTGGGCAAGATATCCTATCAGCAAGCATGTGCTGAGAAGCTTATGGCTCTTCCTGGTAGTTATATTGGTCAACTCCTCCGAGAAAGAAAAGAAGGCAAATTTGAGTAAGTTGAGGGGGAAAATTATTATTGTTTATAATTTTAGAGTTACTGTTTACTAGTTCTATTAATATGAATGATATAAATATTTCAGCATGTCGCGCACACAGCCGCCTCCAACAATGTTTGGTGCGTCTCCGGGCGACATCTACTCTGATGCAGGCCCGGGCAACTCACTGGACCTCGACACAGACCGGCCACTCTTCACCGAAGATACCTATGTGCCTGGCTCTGAACCTGGTCCGTATCTTATATACTAAAATCTAATATTAATAAATATAATATTCTTTTGAAATATGGTAAATTTTTGTATACTTTTGATATACACATTTATAGCCTGTGATAAACGCAGTAAGTGCATGAAGATACAATTGCTTAGTAGAAAAAAGTACCTTGACTGGACTGACTTGAAATTGAACCGTCAGCCAGTGTAAGAAGAGGTGTGACAGTAAAAAATAGTAGAGTGGGAGCAAATGCTATATCTTGTTTAATAACGTGTCTGTGTGTGTGCGGGTGCGGCAGGCCCGCGGCCGGCGGAGCCCGAGACGGTCACGCGGCCGCCGCTGTCGTACGACGAGCTGCGCCGACGCAACCGC
>JADANM010005835.1:260614-282465 GCA_026213755.1 Eurema hecabe
TACATACATACATAGCCTGTCAAAATCATAACCCTCCTTTGGCTTTGCCGTAGTCGGGTAAAAAGAGGAAGATAAGAAATATTTTAATTATTTCAAAGTACAACATAATGCATGACTCAAGAGCTCCAGCTAAGAAATCAACGTAATAATAGTTTACATGAACATAAGACCATTATATCATTAGGTATAAATAATATGGATCTATTCTATTATATAAAGAGGAAATATTTGATTGTTCGTTGGAATTGAATAGATGGGCACCAAAAGTACTGGAGAGATTTCAAGAAAACAGATTGGGAGTAGATTGCATTGCATTAATGGCTTCTAAACAGTGCTATAACCAATCAAATCAATACAAGATAACATATCACGTAAATAAAGACGCATAGAGCTGCAGGTAAGCACTAGGTAATATTACGATAACGTTAATTATAGTAGAACGCCGGTCGGCCTTGACATTGGTCTGCGCGTCTTATCGCGATCTTCCACTAGCCGGCGCACCAGCCAGCCAGCTGCACACGTACTATGAGTACGTATACGTATATGACAACGATTAAATAATATGTAATCATTATGATACTTACAAGTACTCGAATGAACGACAATTTCAAATCGTTGATGTTGCTTATTTAAAAACTGAATCACACCAAAATGAAATTAGTCAAATGTAATTAAGTCCAACGCAGTTGTTGGACTACTATTCTTATTTATTTAATTGCTTTTTGATTTGGATCCTAAGACAGTCGGATCTAGGTTGTGTATGTGTGATAATGTCGAATCGAACTATAAAACTGTACCTACCTATAGCATTTAAAACTAATCGACGCATTCTAATAATTGTACTGCTGTGCATGTTATAAATCGCCAGTTTTAGCTTCTATGCTTTTCCTTGACCGATCGAAAACAACGGTGTTGAAATATAAGCAAACAATCCCGCCCCGCACTCCTGTGTAAACGGAACGTGAAAACTACTCAGCGATATCTGATATCACACACAAATCCGATCCCGATACGTTTATATAAATTATAATTTTGCAGCGAATATGAATTGCGAAATAATAACATTGAATGCGTGCGCTAGTGTGCGTGCGCGCCTACGAGCGTACACACGAGCTAGCACGCACACGCACACGGCAACGAGCGCGTCGCGGGCGCGGGCGCGGACGCTACGAGGAAATGCGCTCGGTTCAAGTGCAAGGAAAATGACGTAACCTACTATTTAATGTTTACGTCGTACGATCTTATGTAATACTTTGAAATAACTTACGATTCAAAGATACCTACTCATTACGGAGTCATTAGCGAGTTTATCGTCGTTAGCACGCTCTTTTACGGCCAAAATTATCATCTTGGTAATTCGCATCGTGTGACCATTATTTGTTTTGACGGTATGTTTGTTTAGCGATGGACTTCGAGTGAGTCAATGAAGCCTGATAAGGGATGCACGCTAGGAAAGCCCGCTCGCTGAAATCATAATATAGTTATAAGGAAAATCATCATTTAGTGTTTATTTACATTCTATGAATACATACACCATGGCCAACCGGAAAGTTTACAAAAGAGAGTACGCATTTGTTCACATCTGATTGTTTATATATACATATTACTTTATATGTATATTTCATTTAGTTTCTGTAGCTTTCTGCGAACCCCATTAATTTATTTGCTCTTTATAACAACAAGTGAGGCATCTATTTATAATTAGAAGTTTATAATAACCAGCTTGGCCTTGATACGCAACAATGTTACGCGCTAAGCTAATAGCAGCCTTACAAGTGTCTCACATCAAATAACATTAAGTAACTCTCGGCTTAAGAAAGCAGACAAGTTGTACGTCACAATTAAATAAATCCTGTTTCATGTTTAAAATTATTTATTACTAGCTACTGCCTTTTAACCCTTTTTTCCATTTAAAAAGTAGCCTATGTTCTTTCTTAGGCTCTAGACCATCTGTGTACCAAATTTCGCTCTAATCGGTTCAGTAGTTTTAGCGTAATGGAAAGCCAAACAGACAGACAAAGTTACTTTCGCATTTATAATATTAGTATAGATTGTTCTTAACTTCACGCGAAAGTTACTTACCTATTTCGAAAATTTAATTACGAGAGATGTTTAAAATAATAACTGGATTCATAGGCTTTGTGAAATGCGAAATTAACTTTGTCTATCTGTCTGTCTATCTTTCCATCACGCTAAAACTACTGAACCGATTGTAATAAAATTTGGTACACAGATGGTCCAGAGCCTGAGATAGAACATAGGCTACTTATTAACTGGAAAAAAGGGTTATAAGAGGGGAAGGGGGGTCAAAGTTTATATGAAAGTCCAGGGGGACGGAGTCGCGGGCAACAGCTAGTACCCAATATGTCTTAAACATCTTTTACTTAACTCACTCTTTTTAATGTTTGATTAAGTGTTATACTTAATCCGTATTTTTTTTCAATTGCAAAGTGCAAACTTCTACCAAAATGTTGTATCGTTCGATTAAAAAGAAAAAGCGTTAGATCGGTGCCCTCTGACGGATAGTTTGCGTTTTTGGATTGCTTATCCCATCTATGGTTTGTATATTGAAACGCTTTTTCTCATATTTAGATCGAAAACTCAACCGTAGATAGCTGAAAACGGATTGAGATTGCATATTGGGAACCGCCGTAAGGAAGTTGAACTGTAGACGTCGTGTAGTGACGAGACGACTGAAAGAGCTCTAATAAAACAATAAAACTACATAAAACTTCAATTCATTGATTCGACCATCGCCACCTGCACCTCATCAATACACAACATTGACATTTAGAGTCTCCCCAAGGAAAGGAACGCGGTACAATCAACCGACTACTAAACAATTTAAAGAAATATGAAATTCATTTCCCCCCGGTTATTGGACGGTATTTTGTTAAAAACGGAAAGAATCATAATGTATTATTTTATTATCTGGCAACATTTTCAAATGGCAAGTGATGAATGACTGTAATCTGTATCGACCGCTAGCAGCACAGGGAATGCTGGCATCAGGTTGTCTTATAGAAAAGTAACAACCTCCGCTCATAAGCATTCGCAAGGGTTAGCTCTTTTCTTAAAAGTTTGAAGGTGGTAATTAACTGGAGAGACCACCGATGGGAGGGCGTTTCGTGGCGTTAAGCGGGGCGTTGGTGGAATCGCGCAGCAGGAATCAGCTCGGGCAACTCATCACAATAATGCGGAGAGTATAACACAGACGATAGAAGAGGCAAAGTGATGCGATGACTCTGCGCAGCGTCAGAGTCCAGCCGATCAGTTATATCATGTTATAAAATATGAGTCTGTTTTGCTTTGATGAAAAGTAACGGAAAGAAAACATTTACATATTCAATTGTTTATACGACAAAATGGCGGCCGACCTGAGTAAACTCGACTCCTGGATCGGCCCATAATTCGAATGTGACGTAGGCAATGTCGCAACGCGTTACATAAGGCTTCTTCACTTAATATGCGGATGAAAACAAACGTTTCTATAAATAAAATAAATAAATAATCGCGGAGTGGCGACGTGTGCCGACGTGTGCCGGCGCGGGGCGGCGCGGGGCGGCGCGGGGCGGCGCGGGGCGGCGTGGGATGACATGTGACGGGTCCGATTACCCGTCCCGTCAGCGGTCAGCTACTCCGGTTCGGCCTGACTCGGCGTCATCGTTGCATACACACTACACACACACCTATTTCGAATATTTTTACAGTATTGGAATATTATTAGAATTTGCTTAGATTAGAAATTTATGTTGGTTGATGGGAGAAATTGGCCGTTCTTAAACTAAGTATATTTTTGGTCAAAGGTAATGTTTGTGATTCGCTTTTAATTAAAATGTATATATTAACACACCTGTATTAATATATATTGTATGTGTTTAATAAACAAGCAAGGTTTTAAATTACTCAACCGATTTTGTAGCTCTCTCTAAAATGGTAATCAGCATTCGATCTGGTGAAGTATATATAACAAAGCTTAAATGTTTATAGCAAAATAAATACACGAGCACGAAGGCTATATGAACCCTTAGAACGAACTTACAGGGCATTGACTTTATGTAGGTATATCTAGTCCAAAATTAGCTGTTACTTATCCACGACGATCCGTCAAGACGATAAGGTACCTACGTATAAATAGTGATCGAAGTAAGAGTCGAGCATCTCAGCCTGGAGTCCGTAGGGCGGGGCGGGGCGCGGGCGGGGCGGGGCGGGGCGGGGAGCGCGGAGCGGTGGGCGGCGCCGAACCGCCCCTTCGACTTAGCATACTCTTACAAAAATTCAAACAATAGCTGATCCAAACTGATCCAAACACATAATAATGATTCACCCAAAGGTTTGGTAAATGTTTGGAAAATTAGGGAATTAATTCGAGTTGAAGCCGTCTACTTCGTTAACGCAGTGTTATCTCAGCGCAACGCTAAGTCTGTTTATGTCAATAGAAGTAGACCAAAGGCTACTACTACCACTAATAGATAGTTCTACATAAAATAAAACAAAATCATTCGCTGCGTCCATCGCTCTGTCAGCGTGCACAAATCATCAAACGGTTGTCATCATTAGGTAAGAAGAATAAAAAAAATTGACCAAATAATATGACAAGCAACAATAGGTACGTACATACATACAGAAGTGTACCTAATATATTAATATTGTAGAATGCAGAGTCAGCAACAACCAATTGGGCTCATACCGATGCTAGTAAGAACCAATTTGATTATTACAATTCAATACAATAATTAACGATTAATTATTTGTGAGAGCAGTTTTTACAAGCAGACAGTTTTATTTATAAGTGTCATCACCTACAATTGAGCCCGAAAATTCTCTAACGTACCTATTTATAACATAAACAAATTCATGTTGGCATCGGCTCGGCAGTCGGCACGGACTAGCGAGTATTGGAAATCGTTAGGTGAGCATCATTGTCGACGTTGCTGCGGCTTCGGCCCGATGCTTCGCGCTAATACAATAATACAATAAACGTAATTAACTTTACCCTCCCTACCTCCCCTCCATCACCTCCCCCCCTCCTCACCGCTAATTCCCCCTCAGCACATGCAACTACAAACAACTTAGAAGTCATCGTGCTAAATGCTAGACCCAAATATAGGTGTTAAATGTGGCGAGGGTGGGAGGGAGGGAGAGTAATTACCGCACCGGTTATAGCTCTCACTTAAACTTGAACTTGAATAGAACAAATTGTTTGTATAATTATTAATTACCTAATCGTTTGAATGTTTAGTTGGCAACAGTAATCATATACACGGTATAGCTATAAAAAGAATGTATGTAGGTACCTAATATACAGTTTTATATTTGTATGTATAAATATATTACCTTCTAGTGACCCGCCCCGGCTTTGCACGCATATAAGTACATATATTTTAAAAAAATACGAATTAAAATTCGTTCCATACTTTTAAAGAAGCAGCACTACATAGGGACAGACAGACGACGGCAAATGACTTTTTTATACTATGTAGTGAAAAAGAATTGTCAAAATCGATCGATTCAAAGATTACTCCGTAAAATTTATATCACAAAAATTTCCTTGTAATACCTAAGCGTCAAGTCAGTAAACATTGTGAACATTAAATAAACATTTATAACAAATTGAGCTAGTTCTAAATACATATTTTACTCCATACCATACATCACCGGTCTAAAAAAATAAGCAAAACAAATCTACGCTTTCTTGTCAAAAGTTGTATATTTAACAACAATATAAAATTAGGGAGGGCAAGGGTTAAAGAGGGTAGCAATTGTTGAAGTTTTGTCATTTGCAAGGTTTCCTCAAACGACTTGTTCTGGGACGTGGCTCTTTTAGGGTTTAAGAGAAATTTTGTTTTTTAAGATTTTTTAAATACTTATATAGAGTTGTTAAACGTCTATCGGTATGATTTTGTACGTTTTAATTCCTGATTTCTTTCAAATATCATGTTTTGTATAACCTTAATTATGGCCAGTAGCTAAAATGAAATAAGTCTTCTTTAGTTAAAGCTATGTTACCGACCGCCGACTTACACTTACCCACTAATATTATAAAGAGGTAGTTTGTGTTACGTTAACGTTACCTGGATCTACAGAACCGACTTTAATAATATGAGATATTAGAAATTATGCCCTCATGTACAAGACAGAAGGGCAGTGCGTCCAAGTGCCCGCTCCGTACAATCTGCTAGCCGATTCTAAGTCAATGCGGTGCGGCCTTGCCGATGCGTATATTAAGTAATGCTATTCTGTGTTCACACACACCATTACAATGATGTCCAGACTGGCCAGACATACATTCTGTTACTATGCAACCACAGCGCCGGGTGTGCGAACAAAAAATAAAACCCAACGCAAAAATTAAAATATTGAAACAAAGGATATAGGCTTCGTGACATTTAATAAGTTTGAAATTCAAAAGGAAATTTTTATATAATACACTTAGGTATAAATTTATATACATATTTTTAACAAATTTTTGTTTTTACCCTGTCCAATGGAAGGCAAAGAATAGTCCTCAGGACCTGAATAGTGATGCTGTTGACATGACCTTGTGACAGCCACTGCCTGTAGGTACAATCCTTACTGACCACTGGACTAATTTGGATGAATTTGCATAATATTAATGAGTTCGGAGCGGGCAAAGACAAGAGAAATAGCTAGTAGTCAAATATAATCCATACTAAACAAAAATGAAAACAGATCAGATATGTCATGAATATTTGATCCATAATATCAGTGTAAAAAATGCTTTGGCGATAACAATCCTTTGTTGCGCCAAAATAATTCGCTGCGAACATGCTTTAATTGAAATCGAAGATCGAAAGTCGTTAGCGATACAAATATTTTTAATTGTGAAGCCAATTAAAAGTTAACTCACAATTTTCGCATTTTAAATAACTTTTTTATAATTTGTCGCATTGTATGAACGGTATGATAATAAAAGCAAAAGAATTCTAGTATTTTTAATTTTAAGTTTTTGGAAGGTATTAAAAAATACCTTAGAGAATTTTTATGTCGCAAACATCGGGTAACAACCGCCGGTGGTAACTAGCAATATTATAAAGAAACGTTCCAAGTGCGCAGTATTGGAGTTTGTTTGAGAAACTCTCTGCTACAAACAAGTGCACGTGTTATCGCTTATCAGCTGAGCGCTGAGCGCTGTTACCGAGTGTTACGGCATCGAGGACCGATCATCTCACAGGCTTATTCTCTTGGTTATTGTGTAACTTTCACAATATGCTGTATGTAGATGTATCTCTTGTACGTGCACAAACCTTGAATGTTATCAAAGCGAATTTACCAAACACTGTTAACCCTAAGGGACAGGCTTAAGAGGACCCCAATTAATCGAATCCACGCGAACCCGAGCTGAGGCGAAGCTGTAATCTGCTCGCTACATTTTACGTGTTTCGCTTTATCTGAGTGCTGGACACTACCTCACTAGGTAACACGTGTTTTTTTTTGCTGAATTACTTGAGAATGACAATGTTTCTTACAGCCAATTTATTTTATTAATTAGTAAAACTTTACTGAGACATGTTTTAAAATGAAATAAAGACAAATAAGTCAATCAAAATAAAGTACCTACTGACGCTAAGTATATGATTCAGTAACAGTATCATTTGTAATGATCCTTAAATTCGATTTACGACTGAAACTATTTTCCAAAGACTAAATCACAGTACGTAAACCTAGTTTTTAAGAGAAGAGCTTATAAAACGGAAAATCAAATTAAACGAATTCCTTCGTCGGCTTTATCGGCCGAAGTGAAATGAGCCGCAACACGACGTGCACAATCCAGCCTGTCAACACACCGCCCTCCGCCCGCGCCCTGCCAATGCAACAATCAATATAACTTTCAATCGTAATATAACGTTTATAATTACCTGAATTTTATTTTGTTCTCACGTTGACCTATGACGATTTACGGGTAAACATTCCTAAGTCTTTAACAACGCGACGCGAAAACATTAAGTGTTATTAATTTATCTAGGATTTGAACTCATATCTAGGGATGGTTAAGAGACTTATTAACTATCAATTAAAATGCCTGTTTATTTCGTGGATAAGCAACACGTAAAATAATAATATTTCTTTTAAGATCCGTGACATTGATAGCCGAAAATAGCGCAACTGCTTGCATTTGCACCAGCAGCCGTGCGTCGCGTCGCGGCCGCCAAAGCAAACACCTAACAAGACTATTACTGAGAGTGGAATGAGGAAGCCTCGATGTGGTTCGCCTGACCAAACGGACCACGAATCAGCAAACGTTGACGAACGCTGATTGAAAAGATCTTAACGTTAATGAAGAACACGCCTCTCTAGTCTCTACAACGAATCAGTTATATAGTATGCTAGCTGCATAGAAGTAGAGCGCTAGGCTGTTTAACACAAGGCTTTAGTACTTGTTTACACGGACGACGCCTAAGTACAGCTTGTCGTATAATATTTTTGGTTCACGTTCACATCATACGTTACTTTACAAAAAACTTTCGCGATGTTCGCAAACTCAGTGCCGGGTATCTTCGTGAACGTCCCAAGAGTAGAACGTCCTACAATACAAAGTGGTAAGACACCATTAATCGTATTCATAGCTCACTGAAATAATCTTCATATGACCTTGCTTATACAATCAAACGACAACAAACAAGTAAATAAATGGACAACACCAAGCGGAATAACATAGCGACAAGGATAACTTAAAAGTTAAATTTATGTAACTTCCAGAACTCTCTACGAACAAAAAACTTGTGCTTTAAACGCGGCTCGTGTCAACAAGTTAATAAAATAATAATTCTTGAATAAACTTTATATTGAAGATGTCTCCACTAAGCTGTTAAAATCTGTGGTCTGATACGAAATAGGTATTTTTTTAAAACACACTTTATACTAAGGAAATAGTATAAGCGACTTTTCTTTGACACATTGATTGTATCTGGGGCGACCTTATCGCTAAGAAGTGATTTCTTCTAAAAAAATAACAAAGGAAAACATCCAGATAATAATAATCATACAAGTGGTATAATAAATTATTTCATAAATTACCTTTTCAAATAACTCCAGATTGTTAAAAATATTTGAATTCTATGTTTTTTATGTCAGAAATACGTATCGCAAGGGGCCTCGTGTGAGGTAGGAGGAGGTATTTTGTGTAACAACTAGGATTCACGTAACATCCAAAAAGCAATTTAGTAACAAGGTTACTTTTTGTATGTTCTACGGTCTACACACACGAGTCGGACTTATATTCGTATCAGTTTCACGATGCAAATTGCAGCTTAATAAAGTGATAACAAGTAAATAATAAGAATATTTTATTACAGCAATTATAAATTCGAATTAAACAAACGAGTTTTTGCGGCAAAAAACATCCCGATACGTGGATTATGTCATACATTGAACGTTGTTTATTTAAATTACCGCCAGAGGCTGGAGGAGTGACCGTGTGATCCTTGTGTTGTGTGTGGGATATGGGGATATATGTATAATATTTGTACCATTTAGGCGTCATCACGCCCCAATTGTACTTTTTGTCTTTTATACAAAATCCAATATAAGTCATTATCTTCTTACTTTAAACACGAAGGTCATTTAGATTATACTTTTTATGGTTACTTTTTAGAAGAAAACCCTCACATGTAATAATTAAAATATACTACCTACTAATAAAAAAAAATTACCGAAACCAGTTTATTATATTTAAAATATAATAATTAAAGAGATTACTTGTGGAACGGCTAAAAGGTTTTTATTTCTTAGATTCATGTTAACTCCTTTTTGAGTTTGTTTTTAAACATGTATTATTTTGTTTAGATGAAATAAAAATAAGTGATCATTGTAATATTGATTAGCAGATGTTAGATAGTTACCTACATGACATTTTCAGGTATGTCAATATTTACATTTCAACTTTACAATAAAAGTATGTACACACGTCGCCCGGCGTAAGGCTCACAAGAAGGTATATTATACAATTATACATACATTCGATTTCCTGAACATACAAATAAAGCAACAAGTGTTTGTCCTAAACAGCCTAGTGTTGCTTATAGGTATTTAAAATAAATTATATAAATGATAGCTAACGGTCATATTTTAATTCATTCGCAATCTCTTTTTTTTTATAGCAAAATTAATAAGCACAACAATATTTTAATAAATTTAATAGTTTAATGTTTTGTTAATATTCTATAGGATTAGAGATTTAGAGAAATTGTTGATAATTAATGTTAACATGTGAATATTTTATGAAACATTATTTACGCGTAAATGTTTACCGCTCTATATTATAGGGTCAATAAAAACTGGTACCTACCTATTAGGTGCAAATGACAAGACGTAATGCATTTTTTGGGGCGAAAATAATTATTTTAAGAGTGAAACTTCAATGATTCGAAGTAAATATTCCTGTGATAAGCACAGGAAGGAAATGAAGAAAAACAAATCGCTACCGAAAAATGATAATCAACTTTCCGCCAACAAAAACAATAACAATCGCAGCTTACTTAACACCTAACTTAGGTATATAATCTTGAAAAAAGGTACAGAAATACGTATAGGTTGATGTCGAGTGAGTAGTGATTGGTGACTCACTGTATGTCGAAGTGGTGGTAGTGCAGGGGCGGCTGCAGCTCGTGCAGCTGCAGGTAGAAGTCCTGCATACGGGAGTAGTCT
This sequence comes from Eurema hecabe, assembly GCA_026213755.1. Taxonomy (NCBI): domain Eukaryota; kingdom Metazoa; phylum Arthropoda; class Insecta; order Lepidoptera; family Pieridae; genus Terias; species Terias hecabe. The sequence goes on from JADANM010005835.1 coordinate 271,283, forward strand.
CGCGTCATGGCGGCCGGCGGCACGCGCACTACCTCGCGCGACCGCGGTTGGCCGACGACTGAGAGACGAGACACGAGAGTGCGCGCTGAGCGGACTACCGACTAGTGAATACCGAATACCGACTGAGCGGCGAGCGGCGAGCGGCGAGCGCCGAGCCGCCGGGATGCCCGAGCACTGAGCAGTGGGTACCAAGTACCAAGTACCAAGTCACTGACGGTGACGATATCTCGATACGCAGTACGATACTACTAGTCACCACTTACCAGTAGTGCGACGCGTCACGCGACTCGCGAGTGCAAGCACAGAGCTGTTATAGATTAGATAATGCCTATAAATGGACCATAGTAGAGGTGCCACCACAGTAGTGTAATACAACAGTAGATACAACGACACTAATAATTAACAGTGACGACGTATTGACAACCAACAGGCACCATACAAACACTGCGGTCTGGGGTACGCAACTGGGTAGTGAGTTTGAGGATTTAAGTCTACTTAGTTAAAGAAAAGTCTTCTTTTTGTAATATATCCAATTTTCTTCATTTTAGCTGGGGGCAGTAAAACACGTTAAGACGAGGTACTTCTTGTAAGATAATCCATACTTCCATACTAATATTATAAATGCGAAAGTAACTCTGTCTGTCTGTCTGTCGTCTGTCTTTCCATCACGCTAAAACTACCGATTAGAACGAAATTTGGTACACGTACAGATGGTCTAGAGCCTGGGGAAGGACATAGGCTACTTTTACATCAACTTTTTATAATTTCACGTTTCCACGGCCAAACCGCTGAACCGATTGTAATGAAATTTGGTACACAGATGGTCTAGAGCCTGAGATAAAACATAGGTTACTTTTTAACTGAGAAAAAGGGTTATAAGAGGTTAAGGGGGGGTCCAAGTTTATATGAAAGTCCACGCGGACTGAGTCGCAGGCAAGAGCTACTTTGTAAATAAATCTGAGTAAACTTTCTAAATAGAGTTTGATTAGGTACTATGCTAACAAATAAGTCGACCAAATAAAAATAATTGTTTTTAAAAAATGATACATAGACTTGCAAAAATCACATTGAAATCTTAGTATGTGTATATCGTTTGTCACGGCCGATTTTAGCGAATCTAATTCAACACAAGGCTGCAAAACATTGTCATGAGGAATAAACAAATTATATTTAAGAAAACAAATTCCATGCAAATTCAGAGTTTACGATACAAATTAGAATCCTTTCAGAAGTTGTCCTGAAGCCGTACACTAACAAACTTTCCCACCTTCCAACGAACTTGGCAGCCATTGTCCAGACGAGGAAAATTTACCTTTAATTTTTTGTTATAATTTAATTTTTGAAATAAAATCCTTGTATAAATAAACCTAACATGTTGTATTGTACCAACGAAAAAATAAAACCAGAAACGTTTCAAAACCAAAGACGTCCCCTTACACTGATACGCTTCGCTAATGAAATGAAAATACGAAAAAAAGATTAGCATCACTCGCATGTTCTCGGAAGCAAACATTCACTTTACACATTTCGTTGCACTTTTTTCGAAATTTTTCTATAATTGTTCATTAATCCTTCTGTGCTGTGGCTCCCACAGTGAGCTTGGAACGGACACCCGATGTTGGATGTTCTGCTTGTCGAAGGGCTAATAAAGCAAAGTTTCAGCAAAATGATTGCTTAAACTGTTTTCGGTACGAGCATAAATAATCCTTAGCCGGTTGCCATGAGATTATCGGTTAATAATGTAAATAAATTATCACGACTAAATTACACAATGTTTTTATTAATTTTGAATTGAAATTTGTACAACACCGCGGAAATTAAGCCGAGTGATAAAATGTTTTGTTGAAACTTAAAGTATTACATTGTACTGTTTAAGTCGTTAGTTAAAAAAACAAATACAGACTCAATTTTGGATAGTTATATCAAGGCCTTGTAGTGTGTATTTAGCCTGCTGCCAATTTTTTTTTATGTACAGTATAAAGTGTTTTATTTACAACCAGCTTTATTTTAAGCGGATAATTTAAAGTAATTATGATTTAATTAGATTCAATAAATTATATTAGTCAATTTATTTCCCAAGCCGACAAGTCCAGGGTCGAAAAGCCAGAAAAACAAAGTTGTTGTGTTTTCGTGAGGAGTTTATGTTTTTAACATCTTTTAGATTAGATTAAGGCACATACAAAGGAATACATTAGGTATATATCAATGCTAAACTGGGGTGTCAGGGGACACCATATAGAACGAAGTTCCTTTGTAATAATTATTATAAAATATTTATTTTTTTTAAATAAAAAGACGAAACGAAAATAAGTGAGCTGCTTTCTATGAAAGAGAAAGAGAGAACAACTATAGCAATAAGTGTCGTTACAACTATTGATCTTAATTATTTCCGTCTAGCCCCCTTCCGCAACGCGCGATATGTTACTACTAACCACGTTCCAAAAGCTAACCTATCAATTCACAAAACCCCATCATCTCGTAGTACGCAGCAGAGTACTAGGAATACATAATATATTAGCAGTTATCGAATGTGATGCAACAGTAAAGTAAAGCGTAGATATACATATACAATATGCATGAGCCCTACATCTTAAGTCGCTGCGTCACTAAGGACAGCGACCACGTAATCGTCAATTGTTCAATATAAACAAGCAAGCCATTTTACGATATAAAAATAATACTGATCTGCTATTATGTAATGGTCCGAAATGCAACGAGTTATGCTATATGATGTACCTAATTTTACACGACTGATGTCATCAGTACAGGTAAAACTTTCAGATTCTGTAACTATGTACGTAGTATAGGGCCATATTACAAGCATTAAGGAATTTACGAGTTACAACTTTTCTACAATCTTATGGAAACTAATTCGTGGAGGAGTGCCATTTTTCAGTGCGTTTTTGGACTTGAAATAGATAAAATAAAGTACTGATAATGTTAGAACGTCTTTCGTAATCATCTAAGAAAGTGTATATGGAGGTTTGGTATCCGCTCGGCCCGGCCCTCGGTCTTCATCCGGTAACGCGAAAAAACGTCATATTAAAAATACAAGCCACCTCTATAAGTATATCCGCTACCCTAATCAGCAAAACATATATCATTAACTTGGAAAGATATTACATAAATTTAGGCTTTTCACATGCAGTGTCTATGCAATTTGCATCGCTCGAGCACGCAGCAAAGATCGGATGTGTTCTTATGATTGATCTAACAACGCCACGTAACGCTCGACTCCTGAAGGGGACTGACTGGACTGCACTCGCCGATACAGGACGTGCGTCGTCTTCACTCAATTTGATCAAATGCGTTTATCCTTGGACAACAGACAAGTTATCTGGTATTCCAATGTTTTGAAACGTAAAGACGTAAACTCTCTTTGTTAAACAAATTCTAGAGCTTAATGCGTGCATGGTTTCCGTTAGTACTTTCAGGGTTACTTAATTCTGAACGATTTAGCATTATTATCTATTTCGAAGTTTCGGTTTACTAGTAAACGTGTGTTTAAGCAGAGGACATAACACAACATGACATTAGATTATTATTATTGAGTTAAATAATACATTTACAAATAACCATCATCCGAACGTCCGCACCATTCAGCATTAAAGAATCTAATACAAGAAGGTAATTAAGAATCATTTTCAGGAAATGAAATGTTAGGTTAGTACTATGTAAGGCAGCAGGCAGCAGGCAGCAGGCAGCAGGCAGTAGCCACAGAGCACTCGACACCGGAACCGGAGCCACGCACCTAATTACTCGCTCACCGCTCACTACACCGGCGCCTTTGTCTTTTGCTATCATATTAAGATTTACTTGGATGACATCTTGAGTAGGTACTTCATTAAACAATCGTTTTGTGCTATCTAGTTATGTTATAAAATAAATAAAAATAAAAAAATTGGTAGAATTGTACCTACCGAAATCAGCAAGCTATTTAAAATTACGCTCTTTCCGCATAAAACACGATCCCTAGATAGAAAACTACTACATAGATAAAAATAATTTAAAACAATCATTGCGCCTGGTGGTAAGATCTGTATATCTGTCTGTATGTCTGGCCCTTTATTTCAGGACGCGTTAAGGTTAAAATTTAAAAAAGTAAGTAGCATCGTATCAGTGGTCTGCCATGTAGTGTGTCAAGATAACGCCGGTTAATTCCTGACCAGTTGTGGTTATTGTATCTATAGCGAGCGCTCCCCCTCATCGATTGCTACTTAAATTTAGTCCTATGGGACCTTGTCTCAAAGGAAGTAGACAGTAGACTTTGTCTCTGACTAGATCTCAAAACTTTTGTCAAATAATTTGCTTCCCTTAATTTATATAACTTTTGGTTATCTTCGTAAAGTGTTCAAAACTACAGAAAACTTCAAGTATGCTTATGCCAGAGGCTTGTTTGCTGAAAACGGATAACGAACACAAACACTAACATACTATAACATATAATAGCATACACTGTTTGTGAACAATAACCGCGATAGCCGTTTATTTGAGAAGAGCCGGTAAAATATTTGAATAGTGTTTATCGAAATATTATCATATTGGCTACATAGATAGATAGGCTGATAGACGTTCTTTAGAGAGTTGCTTTCTTCAAGTGCAATGAGTGGAGGCCCCCTGAGGCTCATATCCTCACATTCGATATCTATCGCATCGAGTTTATCCTGCAGCGACTGCTACTACAGCAGTCAATGCGTCGAATTCTAAATCGCGCTTATGATATTTTTTCGCGAGTTAGCATATAAACAACTTCTCGACGTCGAAAAGTTCTGTATAGAGAAATTTTCCAGACATAAGCGCGACAAACAAACTAACAAGATGATTCTATGATATTTCCTAGTTTAAATTTATTCTCACATACATGTATACACGTGGAGCGATTTTTTCGATATGAGTGATCATTATGTATGAGTCGCCGTTCACGTCCATCGCCTTAGCTACAACATAGCTTTATTGTACAGCCAAATATCATATTACTGTGAATAATTGTTGGAATTTTGAATATTTTACAGCTTGTATTGAATTTGGTGTAGTTAACATGTACTCGTATTTACATATTAAAACTTATTTACTGTTGACTTTTCACCGGGGTTTTGTGTGATGTGATTGTCTCGTATTAAAAAAATCCAGAGTATTGATATGGTGCACATTTTACGGCATTATTGAAATGTCATTCTGCACAGCATCTCTATCGCTGCAGATAACGTTAAAATTTCGCAAGTGCAATCAGCGGGAGGTAAATAGTACCTGTTGCGTGTATCTGACAGACCCCCCGCACCGGCGGGGTGGCGCCCCGCCCCCGTGCACCCCCCCGGCCACTTGTGCGGATCGTGTACATCCGCTCGTTTCCATATCGCGATTTGTAAGTAGTACTTGTGACGTCTCGTAAGATAGGATATGTATCTCTCCGTACGGATAGCTACGACTCGTTGGCCGTATTAGTTTCAATAAAAGCGATATAATAGCAACACGAAAACATGTAATTTGTATATTTGCATAAGGACCTATGAAACAGAACTTACGGTTTTCATACGATTAAGGCAGTCAATTAGGCAATCTTTATAATTTTCCTAAGCATATTTATTTAGGGCACTAGTTTATAAATTTGTAGAAATATTGTAAGGAGGTATAGTTTTTTTAAATCGTGACGTTGTGGGACAGTGAATCTTAATCACTGTGCCGCCAAATTTTGAAATCGTCAAATATGTTCCGAAACAAAAAAAAGGTTGAGAATAACTGTTGCAGAAGGTGATCTCGAGACCTAATGAACTGACACATTGTCTCTTCACATATATAGATTATATATAGACAGGGGATGGTGTTTTCTTCCATCCCTGAATAACCAACGTCTCTAGTAAGGAATCGTCACACCTATCGCTTTCTAAACATCCGCACCCTCACCCGCGCCGCACACCTCAGCTGGAGTCGCGCCTGAACGGTTCGGGCTCGTCAAATTGTCATCCATGGACATTCAGACAAATGCTCCCTTTGTGAAGGACTATGCATATGTCTGTCACACGCATCGCTATTGCCGATGGGATGCAAATACAGGGGAATGACGATAACATATTTACCTTTATGATTAAAACAAAAAGTCACTTTCTATAACCTCAATTCACAATTCGTATTGATAAGACTTTTTTTTCAATTCAACGACTTATCACTGAAAATGAAATCTATTGAGAAACTGCAAACTGCTTGCAAAAAAGCACGCAAAATTTTACAATCTATCCAAAAAGCAGAAAGAATTACTGTACGTATGTGCATCAAACTTTCCCTAACATACACTCTCGATAAATAAAAAAAAACACTATCAAGTTGAATTATTTCGTGCATCCCTCGGTTTTGAAGTTAACGAGATTCTGGCGTACCAGGTAGAACAATTTTACTTTGTTACTGCTAGCTTTTAAGAGAGAGCTTTTTAATAGATACAAGAGCTTAAACTGACATCCGATATATTCGGAATATTTCATGGGCACTTTTTTACTCTTAAGAAGTGTTCCTTCCGAATGTCTTAGATATGACTAGATTAAGTTGACCCTTCTTTATTATGGTTTACTGATACAGCCTTGCGTAATTATAGAGGTCTCTGTAAATTGATTGCAACGAATCGCTTTTGAAGCCGTTGCCATTAACTGGGGTCAACTAATCGATGGTCATTTGAAACTTCATGCGTCCCCCGAGCGTTCGCCAATCAACGGCTCCTCAACTCGAATTAACTAACTCTACTGCTATAGCTATAAACACATACTCAATCTTACAAATGATATCGAGCCACGCGCGACATCTATGACGAACGTCTTCATGTAAAATAGTCACAAAATGCCTTAAAAATAAACTATCGTCATTTATTTTAGCGTACAATTAAAACTAAAGCTTTATGATTATTGCTAAACATTTAAAATTATAAAGAAACAAATTCACAGCCATATTAAATAGCATTAATGTGTTAATAGGTTATACGTGGCCGGGAACCGGTGCGGCGACCTTGCCGCTCGACTCACTCATTATTGTGTAATGTTACATAAGGATCTACGAGAAAATGTTGATAATCTGCTTTTGTATTCCATTTTATACTTGCGTTAGATTTGTGATGGCTAATCACGAGATCGCTAAATTAGTTTGAACATTTATTTTGCATCTCCATTCAAATTTACTACAGTAACATAGTCCACGTTCATATTATTAACTTCTACTTTATTTGGAATATAGAAGTTGCGAATTTTCGAGATAAAAATAAAAGAACCCAGAAACGACCATTTCCTGTGAGTCATACGTTATCTCCAAACAAAGCCGGACTTCGGAAATCGGCATTTATTATTAATAAGTTTCGACACGACCTAGGATTTAGACCGATGTTAGCATTCTAATGTTCTATGCATTTCTGTAACACGCCACAGCGAAGCAAAATGAACCCACTTCACGAAATGTTATATAAAGACACTTTAATAAATAGCTTTTCCGTAACCACCTCTACTATTGATTACTTCTTGAATTTATTATTTGTCATACATAATATTATAAGTTTTTATCTGAAAATATTTACATCTTAAACAAACAAAACATCATTCTTGCGTACAGCTTCGATTAATCCTTTAAGGTTTCACCAGGACGACACATTGGTATGATGGTTAAGTAGGTAGCATATAGAAATATGGTTGGGGTTCACCAAATACCTGATATGTCGGAAGCGCGTCATGAGTAGCGCCCGCCGCCACACCGCCTCCAGGGCCTACCTGCAACAGACCACTCGCTCAAACCAGATAGATTCACCTCCATTTCCGAAGCTCAGGTTAGTCAGCTCCGAAACGACACGTGTACGAAGCCAAGCGGTGTTGACGTTGAGGAGACGTTAGTGATGAATGAGCAATAACATGATTGAGCTACGAGCGGCTTGCAATGACTTGAAGACGTCTGTCTGTTTGTTTGTAACGCCCAGTTTACTACGACACAACTCGATAGACACTGACACATTGTGCAGTGGACACAATGGTGGTGATTTTTTAAAGTGGTCCAAGCGAAGAGACATTTTGTGAAATAACCGACATCTAACGATGAGAACCAATTCACTTACTATTTTGATTTGGACTAATAATAGACTTTTGATTTGGACTTGATAATAGATTATTTGACAGCATACCTAATTAGAAAGATAGTCTTTAAGAAATAAGATAAGACAATCATAGATTACTTCGGAAGGAACTATTTTTTACGAGACCCTTTTTAATTGTCCTACTTCCAGGTAATTATTTAAAATAGTGTTATTATTTAATTTTATAGTTCACCAATCACATTCACCAATAAGTTCATAAAGTTTTCACGAAAACCATTTCGCCTAATGGAGTTCAATTCCATGTGATGCTATATTTGCACTGGAATAATAATAATGAGACTTAGTGTGTTAGACGCAAAACAAATATCAGTTTTAACAATATAGACATATTATTACTACGACTGGCGCCCCCCATTTACTCCTATATAATTTCCTAACAATAAAAACAAAAGAAGGATAAATTATATACTAATACTAATGTTATTTTATAGTATCTACTGATCTACACAACAGTTATCATTCGATTTTATTAGACCACTTAGTATTTGACAGTAGATAATTTGAACAATAATTGTACAAATAGAGGTATAAGGCTGGTTCGGCATTGATGTTTTGTGCGTCATTTTTCGAACAAAAATTGAGGTAAAAGACGCTCGGCCTTGGCGTGACATACGTGTGTATGTGTACGCGGGCTTAATATTAACAATGCCAAGATATTCGACTATGTTAATTATTTAATACTTCATTATTTTAGAAAATATATTTAGGCAAATGACCTTCTTTTTATAAATATATCAATCATAAAAAAATATCGATCATATTTACAGATTTGAGATGTATTGAGTCACACCAATTTTATTTCTGTAACTTGATTGGAATAAGAAATCCTTAACTAAGCCGACCTCAATACTCATGGCAAAATGGCGATGTTTTATATAATCGTGAAACGAAGAGCGTTTCGTATGGACCTGTCAAACTATTAAATTCATTGTCGTGTTTGTAAATGTTAAGCGAAACACGAGAACATTCGCCACCAGCGGCATGAATAAAAAGCTCTGGCCTCGGCTCCAGAAATGTTTCGATTATCGAGACATGATCGTATCGGGGCCACGGAACCGCCTGGAAACGGGAACAGAAACGTCAAAATATGCACTTACAAATATGGACTCATGAATGTACCATTTGATACGCATTTATCATACTTATTCAAATATTGTTATGCGAATACTTAACAGATCTGTTTCGATGGAGCGCGTTTGATACAAAATAATAATACCCACTATGTAGCCAATAAAACTAATAAAACAAATGCCTTCGGGGCAGTTCACGGCTCGCTACATCCCTCAGTGACATTTTAATGATGAGTCATTATAATGGTTAAACTGATTTCAATACTAATAATAGTCGACTTGTTTCATGTAAATTAGATTAGACTAGTTAATTTGATTGCTTGCTTCTGTCTGTTCCGACAAAATAATGTTATAACGAGACACAAAAGAATGACAGAACGTGTGTACGAATGTGAGCTGATAACGAGCTTAATCGCTCGCTAACTAGCGGCCGGCTCGCTCAGATTATCCCGACAAAGCGATGCACCTACACACAAACCCTAAGCAGTAAGCACACGTATGCCTACTACAATTAAATCAGTATATTTTTATACCAATAATATTAGAAACACTTTAATGCTAAATGCTCTAACGGAATTGTCAAAACAACAAGAGTGCGTTCGATTCTCGCCTGAAGACGCTATTTTCTTTTTGCTAATTGTAATAGGATTTTAAAAGTTTAATTTAAATATAAATTAATGTAGTGAATCAAATTATCAATGTGAATTCGATATAATGTTCAGAGAGTGGATAGTTATAGTGAAGCTAAGCTTTTTCCTTGTCATTTGATCAGCCTGATATCCGATCTTACGGGATAATAATCCAACCTGATGGAATTATTTACGGCGACACAATTGATAATTGTATTGTTTAACGCATTATTTAATATTTATTTTTACGTACATTTTTAATTAAAATTTTTGTAACATCTCTTACTAATATTATTCTGTAAATTATATGATTACATTTTTTACGGCACAAAACCGAAAAATACACAGGTAAAACCACGGGGCTAGTTATTCTAAATGGTTTTAATGTTGATCATCGATAACGTGGAATATTGATTGTAATAAGATCAAAATTACGAATAGATAGTATAAAGTTAAATTAGTTACGATGTATGTATGTAATTAATTAATAGAACGTGAATCATCAATTCAGCCAACTTCAAACTAAAAAGCAAACAATATTTTTGCTTCGCACAAAGTAATACGTATTTTTATTTTGTATATTGAAATGATTAAAAAAATATTTTATAATTTAGAAGTCGGTTGCAAGTACAAAAATAACTGTTTAATTATCAACGAGTTGGAGCTAGTTTTAACATAAACTATAATTTAAAAGGACTAGTATAAAAAATAAAAAGCTATGAGATAGGAATAGAACTCGAAGCAGCCAATATTGCGATGGGCTCACAATGTTTAAGAGGTCAAAAACTTGTCAAGTACGCTACAAGTGTGTGCAAAGGGGATGGGACCCTCGTAGTGTAGAAATGAGATGATACTGTGCAGTTTAGGACTATTCTGTGCAAAATGATTTGTAAATGTTATAATACGTATATTTTAGATTTATAAATGTAGTAAGTTTTATAGTTACAATTTTATATTTCAGAGATATGTATAAATTATTGTAATGACGTGTTTTTTTTAATATCGAAAAGGGAAATGTTATATTTACGAAAATAATATTTTACTTCGTTTCTTTATTGTCAGATAGTAGATTATAGATTCTTCATTAGATTGGAGACTGATGTTTAACAATATAGAAAAAGCAAGCACTTTGATAAATTAAACAAATATATAGAATACAAAAAGCAATGAGAGCAATATGGTTTAAAAATTATTAACATCTAAATGAAAACATTTGTTTAAAATTTTGTACAGTTTCATAGCAACATGAGGACTATTAAAAATCAAACACTTTTAATAAATTATACAAAACATAATATTGTATGTCTATTATTTAAATTATATGTATATGAATCATATATATTTGGTGGGGTTGCTTTGAAAGAGTCAAAG
>JADANM010005835.1:282565-296526 GCA_026213755.1 Eurema hecabe
AATTACATCATGACTAATTACTACTAAGATAATTGAACAAGGTAGCGACATACAGCATTCAAGTTCAGTATCGATGTTACTAACCGATTATGACGTTTTCTTTTTTCGTTATGTATGAGTTTTCTTTATAATCTGAGGAAGAACATATGCAATTAAATATTTTTCAATACATTCACCTGTGTACATGTGTGCGTATACTCACATATGCGATATCCATAAACAGAATTTCTAGACCATGTATTACAAGTAGCCTTAGAGACCCCATAATTTATTGAAATTGATAGTATTCAGAAATGTATAATGATTATATCAGAATGTTCTACACCAGTGTTTTTCAACCTTTTTCGTGGTGCGACCCCCCTGGAATAAAAAAATATTTCGCGACCCCTTTCGCATTTTTTAATTTATGTATGTGTACGTTAACTACGTTAGTGTTACTAATATTAATGATTTAGTTTGTCGTTATAATTAGGATTCACATATAATTTTACCAGTAGCTTTAAATATAGCTGAGATTATGTTTGGGGAACAAGAGGTTACAAAGCTCAAAAGTATACCACCTCTCTCTGACAATACCATTCAACGCAGGATAAGCGATATGGCCACCGATGTTGGTGATCAAGTCGTAGGAAAAATAAAGGAAAGTACTTTTGTATCTTTGCAATTTGTTTGTAGCAATTGTGCGTTTTGAATCCAGCGAAATAATAATGGAAGAAATACTATTTAGCAAAGCGCTTCCATCAAATACTACAGGTCAGTGCTTGCATAACATGTTCCTTGAAGCTACTAAAGATGCAAATATCGATTGGACAAATAAATGTATTGCTATTTGCAGCGATGGAGCAAAAGCAATGACTGGTGCGAAGAGTGGATTTACTGCTAGACTGAAAGAACAGATCAAACGCTTGTTGCATGCATTGTTTTCTCAATCGCCAAGCTCTTGCGACCAAAACCTTGCCGCAAGAATACAACTAAGTTCTAAATATTATTAAAAGATCTTGAATTCTATTAAAGGAAAAGCGCTGCAGACACGATTGTTTCGCATTATTTGTGAAGACATGGGGGCATTACACCAAAATTTACTTTACGTTATGGAACTTCGTGCTGAACTTTTAATATATTTATTTAAAGCAGGTTAAATCAGAATACTCTAAATTCATTTGTGATCCAAAATTTATTATAAAATTACCTTTTTTCTGACTTATTTGACCATTATATATCTTGAATAAAAGCCTTCAAGGGCCAAAGACAAAATATATGGCTTTAAAAAAAAATTGACTTATGGTGGTCTATAAACCCCCCCAACTTGTTCTTGCCTTGTCGTGGCGGGGGGGCTTAGTACCCATGAAGTCTGTGACTTACTCAATGAGTCATATGGCTTCATGCGGGAAGCTAAAAGGAACAACCGGTGGGGTCGCTCCCCGTATCTCTCTTTTTATGCGAGGGAACGGGTAAGCGGCCAGTAGGGCGCGCGGGTTGCGACGCAGGGGGGGAATTTTGCGTCGCAATAAGGAGTCTCACCTCCCGCAAGGGATGGTGATGTGGAGGAATGGGTTGAGCCGGGCCCTGGCGTACTGGCCCCCGACGGTTTGCTTAGGGACCTGGCTGCCCTGATGGAATCCTCCTCTTGAGTTGGGGGGCGGAGCTGGATCGAGCGGTCCGCCTGCCCGCCTTGACTCGACGGGAGGAAGGTGCGGGTGGAGAGGGCTGGGAGGATTTGAGCACCTCACCACCTTTTCCTACCTAAGCCGAGTAGGGGTCCGTGGGGCGACGGGAGCGGGGGATCGTACCGAATCGATCGTAGCGAAGGTTGTGGTCCGCCTGTGTGTTCCGGGTGGACCACGACGCGGAGAGGGGCGGGACGGTGTACTCCTGCTGTCCTGCTCCTGGGGAGGGGCTGCAGCAATGCGGCCAGCACTGGCGGGCTAGTGGGAGAGTAGCTAAGCGCGTGCCTGTTAGCCCGTCGCGGGGTGCATGGAGGAATACCGAGGAGTTTTAGTCGGTGTCTGCACGTTTTTGAGCGTGTGAGTCCGACATAACCACGTTCGCCCCCCCGGACGAACGGGGTTCCGAAAAGAAATTTTTTCCCCCTAAAGAAAAAAAAAAAAAAAATGGTGGTCTATAAACCAAGATTAAACTTTGATTCATTTTCGTCAACACAATTTTTTATTGAAGAAATCGGTTGTAAGATAAATATCCAGGCATTTATACCTGGTATGAAAAAGGTGCTAGAAAGCTTGAAAGAAGAATTGAATTATTACTTCTCACTGCAAGAGACATCGAAATATACTGGATGGAGATGAGTCTTAAATCCGTTTTTAAATGCAGCTGTAAATTTGTCAACTAAGCTCTGCTTGAAATATCTGCCGATAGGATGTTGCACATGGAATACAAATTAATTGATTTGGATACATTTTGGTTAAGGAGAAAAAAGGAATATTCAAAATTGATAACTGAGGCTTTGAAGTGTTTGATTCCATTTACTACCTCATATTTATGCGAGTTGACATTTTCGTTTATGGCCCAATTAAAAAATAAGCAAAAAAATCGCCATAATTTGGAAAATAATTTAATTCTATGATCCACGATGGGAGAAAGTACTAAATCAAAAACAAACTCAACCTTCGCATTAATCTTAGATATTTTTTGGTAGATATTAACGTAACAGTATATATTTTATGACTAGGTATATAATTTTATTGTTTTTTCTCAATAAATAAATCTCCTTGATCTTTATTGATTTTTCTAGCGACCCCTTATAAAAGCTTCGTGACCCGCCTGGGGGTCGCTACCCACAGATTGAAAAACACTGTTCTACACTACTCTTATTTGAAAGTAAAATATTATGTTTTAAACATTGTGAAAGCCTCACCAGACAATCTATGATGTTAGGATTTTGTTACAAAATAGGCACATATATGTATAAAAACAATATTGGAAAAATAGTATGGTCTGGCAAATTTATAGGAGTCACTGTTACTTATTGCACCACCATAATTTTTCAAGTTTTGTAATTACTAGAGATGGGCCGAGTACTCGGTTGATACTCGGTACTCTGCGTACTCGGCGGGTTTTTGATACTCGTACTCGGCCAAATAACTCAGTTAATCTTTGTTATTTGATAACGAGTATATTTTATTTTATTCTAACAATTTTTTTTTATCTAATTATTTATCTACTATGACATGCAATGTGTTACGTGACGTGTCTGTTTGCAAACAATCAAGCGACTGGTAGTTGGAAGGTTTGGGTGAGGACCGGGGTGAGGGGTGCATTAACGTGAGCCTACAGTAGTTGAAACATTTATCATTTAGCATTATGTCGCATAATGTGCTCTATTGCTAAACATAATTAGAAAACTAGGCCTTTTGATCTTGTTTACATGCAAAATGGGAATTTGATTGAACCAAGTTACTTGGTCAAGTACTCGGTTGAAATAAAATTAATCCGAGTAATCCTTGGTACTTGTTACTCGGCACATCTCTAGTAATTACTATATCATTTGAACAACTGAAGCTCATTTCCCTCTCCATAACCTACTTTTGCCTGGAGTATTAAAATGATCTTGTAATTTTTTTCTTTTTCAATAGTTAAAATTTATTTAAGTTCAAATTATATCTTAGTACGTTATATCTTGAAACCGTTGGAGGACATCAATATAACTATAACCAATGGCATGTAATGTAATGATATGACACAATAATAGACAAATATTTACATTGTTCTGTGCTCCATTGCTAAATTATTGACACAAATTAACTGTGTCGTGTTCGTAGTCGATCACATGAAGTTAAAACAGACTTAGATTGCATTATATCACATGCAAAATTCTTATTGGTACAAATAATTGAAGAACACTACTTACTGGTCCCCGTTGGACGTGCTCGGTTGATTGAGGAAATCATCCATCCCGCGTGAAAAAGCATGGAAACTTCAAGAAGTTATATCTAACTTCTTTCGACGACCGCAACCGAAACTTTAGGAGTTACGACAGCAGGCAAACTCGCTAAAACTATTTAATACGTCTCGTCCTTTATCACAAAGTAACGGGATAAACACCATAAAACAGAATTAAAACGTAAAAGTTGCTGGTTTAAATATAGATAAATGTTTCCTATCGCACTCTAAATTAGAAGACACAAATAAACTATCACGAACGCATTACTCAACAGTCAACTGTCAAAAACTTTTATTTGGTAATGTTGCCAGCTAGTTGCGGACGATGAAAAGGCCACAAGACCGTAGAATGTCAAATATTGCTTTCGTATGTCAATGCATGTCCATTTAAATTAAAGGAATAATATAATTATATAAATACATTAACAAAAACAGGGCGTTGGTAATTTAAACAAATCTTATCCACACAATGCTAAGCACTGTCGATTTGACTTCTAATAAGATAACAATAATAATCGTCAACTTTATATTTTGTTATCAGTAAATCCATAGAATGTATTTTATGAATCAGAAGAAAATATGATAATTTTTACTTTTCACCTTCAAAAAATCTTCAAAAAATCGCCTACCTAATTTTTAATGTGTAAATTCGCTAGCGGCTGTTTTTTTATGTTTAATCGACTGTTATAATATAAAAGGTAGTATTTATAAACTCTTTGCTGCCATATTTTCTTAATAAGAAAAATTAAAAAGAATACATTTTCTCTACATTAATGTAATTCACATCAATTTTGCGATCGTCGATATCTACATATAACTATATACCTAACTCGAACTTACGAAAATTACGAGACTTTTAGGTTCCGTACGTAAGGCTAAACAAAAGAAGGCACTTGGATGTCAATTGTCAGTCTGTCTATTTTTTTTCTTGTTTGTCGAGACTCTTCATTTTGTGACGCGTAAAGCTCATGAATTAAGACAAGCCCTATACTCGAGTCTTCGGTCCCTCAAGTTGCATTATTCATTTATTTTATTTATGCAGTATTTTTTCATTTGTTTGTTATTAGTAATAATCTGTGTACCAAATTTCATTACAATCGGTTCAGCGGTTTAGTTGTGAAAGCGTAAAATTAAAAAACCCCTCGCGCAACCTTTTGGGGGTTGATTTTAAAAAAAGTAGTCTATGTCCTTCCCCAGGCTCTAGACCATCTGTGTACCAAATTTCGTTCTGATCGGTTAAGTAGTTTAAGCGTGATGTAAAGACAGACCGACGCGACAGTCAGTTACTTTGGTATTTATAATATTAGTATGGATTATCAGAATGCATAGTTTTTATATTTTTAACTTCCTATTTATATTAATGAAACAATTGAAAAAACAATAAAAAAAGTCTCGAAGGTCAGCGCGTCAATCAAGAAATTAATATATTTTTTTTTGTACAGCATACGTACATAACATTTTAGTGATTATCTGTGATATATATCCTCCTATAGGGAAGGTATATACCCTCCTTTTAAATAAACTTATAGTTTCCAGACCAGACTGTCAATACTATGTTCTCATCATTGATTTTTATTAAATGTGAATAGTTTTGTGTTCATCTTACATAAGTACACGAAAGTGTCGCTAGATGGCGCTAAACTAAAAAGTACCACCGCTGTGCCGGTCGGAGTGTCTCCACGCTCAAGGCCCGCGATAGATGCTAAGCAATAGCTTAAAAATCTATGCTTATAATAAATCTGTAGAGAGGTCAATTCTGTACATTAAATATATTTCGAAAATAACTATCAGGGGGTGATTTGGGATCGATACTGAAGCCAAAAATGCAATTATTAAAATTTTTGTCTGTCTGTCTGTTTGTATAACCGTTATAGAAACAAAAACTACTGGGCGGATTTTAACGAAACTTGGTACAATAATTCTTCATACTCCGGAGAAGGTTATTGTATACTTTTCATCACAACAATGAAAAATGTTGGGAAAACGGGAGAAGTTATTCCAATTTTTAACTTTCCGTGGCGTGTACAACCTTAATGGTTAAAGCTACACAGAAAGCATGTATGACAGAAATGTTCTCCTTAAAATAATGTAAAAAATATCCCATGACAGCATATGTCTATCTTTTATGGTTGACTCATAATAACACGTGTAACTCCTGAGTCCCGATAGCTCAGTAGTTCGAAGCTTTCGGATTATATTTGTTTACTCTTAGTTTTATAACACTCTCAGTCAATCCTAATTAAGAAGCTAACATTATTAACTATTGAGAATCATAGAAATCGGTAAAGAAACACCAAAGTTATACTTAAGTTTATTCAAACATATTTTATATCCAGCTACAACGAACAGTCGATTTTTTACGAAAAACGACGGAAACGCGGACGAAGTCGCAGGCGACAGCTAGTATATAAATAAAAACGTATTTCTCGTTAATCTAACTCTGCGATATGTCGATGAAAAAAGGTATAATATTCAGATATAGTATATTTTGGGGTATTAAAAAAACACGTAATAAATGAACGTAGTTCCTTTCGACTAATTGGTAATAGAATTTTTATAAATAAAATTTTATTAATTTAATTCATTCACTAAAAAAAGACAAAACATAAAAAATAGAAAGACGCAACGAAAATAACTGGCTTCTGGCGTCCTGTTTCAACTTTCAATAGCAGTGTCCTGTGTCCCCCATGCGCGACGCGCGTTATGGAAGTTCGTTCCAATAAAGTATTTTATTTGTTTAAGCTCCATCTAGTGACTTCGACGAACAAATAAAAAAAAAATGGTTATGAACATCATTGAATATGTCACACATAGATATAGAAGTAGCGAAACGCATTCTAAATCTATGATGTCACATCTTGTTTTTTACATTGACATACTAATATTGTTATCTAGAATGCTTTTTGAAAAGGGAACAAAAATAAAAAACGCTCATTTTGAAAATTAATTTAATTATAAATAAGAAGCCGGTGTTAAAATATGAACAGCTGGTCATTTGTACGCACTACGAAATAGAACCGTGTACTTGTTCGATTAGATTCAACATGACTTATAGAACACAAAATATAGATCTTTAACAGGAGCAGTAACCGCATAACATTGCTTTCTGTACAATTATTCATTAGGCCTAGCTAAGGGCAATCATTGTAACATTTGAAACAACAATGACAGCACGATTTTATCCCTATACAGTACCCGGCGAGAAATATCGCATATCGATATTTGAGAAGAGACCAACAACTAATCTAGGTTACACGGATGCGATATCTCTTTCGCACACTCACTATTTGCCACTATGTGCCAGGTTGTGAATAGTCCATGAGATAAAACCCTATGAACAACTTTAGCTGATGGTCCATTTCTAAGGACCTATGTCCATTACTTCTCTCTGGGTATTGTATATCGATTTTAAAATTTTGCAACATCCGAACGACTTAATTTATCACACTTACTGGTATCACCAAATATATGTACATCTTTATTTAGTCCGTTTACTAGACAAATACATATTTTTGAGTTCGAATCGTTAACGCGAATACACCTACGTTACCTACTTGATCAATTTATTGTAGTTTGTGAAAAATATGCTTTCTTAGTGAGTATAAATAAACTATGAATGTATACGAAGATATTTGACGGCCGTTACAGTTCCACGAGCACCGAGATGTAAATAAATAGCAAAAAGCTTAAACACTATAGAATATAAATTATGAGTACATTCCACGATCTCCACCGACAGTCGAAGCTCTGCGCGACTGAATGTAACACACCGACACGTATTTTATTACATTTCGATTAATAATGAAAAACCTCAATGTATTATATTTATAAAAATGTAGCGTAAAGTTAAAATTTAACAACGTTTTAACATTCTCATTTTATTCT
Source organism: Eurema hecabe (assembly GCA_026213755.1). Lineage (NCBI taxonomy): Eukaryota > Metazoa > Arthropoda > Insecta > Lepidoptera > Pieridae > Terias > Terias hecabe. The sequence goes on from JADANM010005835.1 coordinate 290,348, forward strand.
ACAATTGCTAGTATCTCAAAGAGTATACAATACAATCACTTTGATATTTTATCGGGTATATATAAATTTAGTTAGTTAATTATTTCATTATTTATAATTATTTTGGCACAAATATAAAATTAATGTTAATTAGCAGTTCATTTAAATTCATTTAACATGATTTTATATACTTAACTAATTAAAGCTAACATTATTTAATGTTACTGCCACATTAAGATTTAGCATTAATGTTATTGCGCATTTTCAGAAAATGTGACATACATTGCATACATATTATTAACACATAATTTTTTTATTAGTACTACAAATATTATAAAACATTCCTTCGCTGTGTCTGTCTGTGTATCTTAACAGCAGCAGCCAGGGCGGGCGGCTAGTGTAAATGTGTTTATTTATAAGAAGTGATATTCATATTACAATACATGTGAAGTGTTACATTTCAGGGCAGATGAATATGAAGCTTAAATTAACTTATAATAATATTTCTAACAAATAAATCCTTTCAGCCTTTACTGGAGATACATATTTTATTACATAATGTTAACACTTTTGTGCTTTTAGACCATTTCAAGTAATATTTTTCCATCACATTAGACCAACATTGTTTTAAATATTTTGCAATATAAAATTAGACCATAGAGTAATAAGAAATACAACAGACTGATAACGCTAAAAATAACTCACTTTTCCGAATAATACTTAAATTATTTAGTTAAAATAGACACCAACTTGTGTTTAACATCCAACTTTGATTGAGGCGAACATCAGTCAGTCATACACAACTCGACGATCAATGTTGCACATCGACCTTTGGAAAGTGACTCTCGGCTAATTTCGGATGAAGTCGGCTACTAACCCCGACAGTTAGTGGATCGTGCGAAAGAGATAACGCTGTACAAAGCCGATATTTGTCGGTTGTCTCCTTCTAAAGGTCGACGTGCAATATTTCTCGCTACGTATTACACATGCATTGCAATGTTATAACCTGCTTTTGTAATAAAATATTCGAGTTGTTACAGAAATTTAAAATGTATGATAGTAAAATATTCGATTTTTTTTATAAAATTAAGAAAAGTATTAAAATTGTTTGTTTCCTAGTTAGCCTCACTAATAAAATTGAAAATAATTAAGTATAAATAAATTATAAACATAATAGATTTTTGTTTGTATCTCTCTTAATTTTCATTATACATACTTCATAAATTTAAGTAAATAGTGGTAGCCAACCTTTTATGGAATTTTATGAGATAGATAGGGATTAGAGATATAGATAAATATACATACAATTACAATAATAGAGCACATAATATTATAAGTACTCGTTACATTTTCATGCAGCGGTTGACAGATCAACTCGAGGTTGGCCACTTTTAGTGTAAAGTATTCGAATTTTTAACCACTATCCATACCAGAATAAAATATTCTACGAGAGCAGAATAATGATGATAAAATGATTTGTTTCAACAACAACTCAATGATCGTATGTTGTTCTTGATGAAGTAAGAGTAAAAACTGCAAAGTTACTTAAGTAGTTACTTAATTGACGAAACATAAGAGAACTCAGATTGTAATGTGGCGGGCGGAATTGACGGGAGTGTGCGGTGGGAGGGGCGCGGGGCGCGGGGCGGGGGCGCGCGCTTACTTCTTCGGCTTGTTGGCCGGAATCTGAAAACATACATTAAATAAATAAATAAATATTTTCAGGACATTATACACAGCGCCATCTAGTTCCAAGCTAAGCCGAAGCTTGTGTTATGGCAACTAGATAACGGAATAAATTAAATATACATACTTTTCTTTTGTAAATACATACATACAATACATAGCACATAGCAGATACATTATCCATACTTATATTATAAATGCGAAAGTAACTCTGTCTGTCTGTTTTTCCATCACGCTAAGACTACTGAACCGATTAGAACGAAATTTGGTACACAGATGGTCTAGAGCCTGGGGAAGGACATAGGCTACTTTTTAACTGGAAAAAACGGGGAAGGGGGTGGTCAAAGTTTATATGATAGTTCACGCGGACGCAGTCGCGGGCAGCAGCTAGTACGTTATATACTGGGTTACTTATTAATTTATAGTGACTAATTCATGAATAGGAGATATCTAAATAGTAATATACTTGTGCCTATATTTTACTTATTTTTTATTGACCATTTTGAAATCGAAATAGAAAACTACGGGTAATTCGGTGCAAAGACACAATATTTTTTTTTAATAATATAAGAATAATGTTTTAAACGACATGTATGAGACATATGTTTCATTTAATAATATAATGAAAACGGGGCCTTCGATATATAGGTATAATTGTAAATACTAAGGACTACTAAATAGATAATAATCCATTATATCTCAATGCTTGGTATCTTAGTTGACAATGAAACGAGAAAAAAGTGCTAAACATTCTCGATAAAATTAATATTATATAGTTTCTTTAATATTATGACGATACAAATGTAAAATATAGTTGAATCAAGATCACTTTGACTGTTTCAAAAACTTCTCACAACTAATACTTTCCATAAAGTAATATCATTTGTTAACTATTTTTTTAAACTACTACTGCTGAGGATAAGTCTAGTTAATCCCGAAATCACAACACTTGTACGAATTCTTTTAATACTACGATGTTTTGTAAGTGACATTGTTCAACGAGTTCTGTAATTGTCTGTACATGTACAGTACACACACAAATAGTTATTTGACCGTGACTACGGCTCAGCGGACACGCGATGCACTACACTTGTCATCGTTTACAATTGTCGCTCATCGCTTATTTCTTTGTTCGCTTCCGCAAGCAAATAAATACTCACATTAGATTATTATTGGATCACGTTTGACGCAACGTTCGTGCGATAGATAATAGTCTTTGTTCTACGATTATCTCTTCTTTATCTCTAACATGCCCCTCCCCGCCGTGTCACCCCCGAGCACTTCCCACGAAAACAATATGCCTACTATACGAAACATAGGAAAGCAAGATATTTACATAGACTGACAGTCCCTTAATAATCGGTCTGCCGTAAGTGAAGCCAAAACTGTATATACCTATGCAGGTGTAAAAAGCACCTTCTTATACTCAATGATACGTAACTCAGGCCCACCGTTAAATGTTGCTGTTATAAGATATTTACCCTATAAATGTGGAAAAACTGAAATATACGAATTTTGATGCGATACACTGCGGCGACGATCTTATATATGTATATTGTATATGTATGTGAGAATGTGTGTGTGTGTGTGCGTGTGTGTGTATACCTCAGCGCGCTGGTCGTCGAAGCGGCCGGCCTGAGCTTTCATGAGCTGCGCGAAGAAGTCGTCGTCGGGCACCGTGGACGGCTTCGGCGGCGCGCGCGGCAGCTCCGTGCGCTGCTCCTCCAGGCGCGAGCCCTGCGCCACACACATACTACATAGTACATACACAATCATTTAGATGTTAGACTGTCTGTGCTATGCGTCGCACATGTCGCGTTTTCGGGATATATAGTCAGTGATAAGGTCACCTGTTACTTATATTGTATCCAAACAGTCACAAACTATATGTATCAGTATCAGCGTATAATTCTAAAACTATATATACTATTAGTAGTAGGATTTCACAGGTTTACTGACTCCATTTCTCTAGTTTACAAGTTGACCTGTCTGTCTAACCATAATAATCATCCCTTGTGACCCCAATAAAATATTCTGTATTAACTGCATCATTGAAATATACAACCAATTAACCTTAATAAAATCATCTTTTAAACAACTTATAACGATCTAAACATTAAACAACAGATTCACGATACACGTGAACCAAACTCGACGGAATACGATCGAACCTCAACACCTTACGATGAATAAGACTTCAACGAGTGGCCCACACTTAAGACACTCAATATTCTATCACTTCTTGAGATATCTATGTGAATTTATACCAATAGATTTAAGTGAGTTCCTAAATATGAATATTTTTGTAGCAGACCAATAGATAGATGAAAATACAGTGATCTCGACTTTAAGTTATTATTCTATACGAAATTAACCATAGCGCAGGGTCATGGAAATTGAATCTAAGCGGGCGCGGGACACTTGTTGCATCCCATATATAATACTATGCTGACTCTTAGTTTCGATAGTTCTATTATTTTATTTAAATAAGGCTTAAGGCTTTATTTATCAGAAAACGGGAGCAACATAACTTGCACCTTTGTTATACATAAAAAATATATTTTTTGGTTACTAAATAGTAGACAATATACAGACTATCAGAGTTTCTTGCCGGTTTTGTCATGGCATTCCATGACGATTCAAGTGGTACTAATGATGTAGCCTAATTGAATAAAGATACGTTTGACTTTAACTTTGACACGAGAAAAAGACCGCCTAGAATAACAAAATGCGTCCGATGCGTCCATCCGTCACAAGTTATTTGCCCCGCAACTTCTAAATAAAATCGTCTATGGTGAAAATATCTCAACGTCAATACAATTTGAAAGCGAGCCTGACATTGTTTTGAAAATCTATATTACACAATGTTTTTGCACAAGAGATGTCCGTCGCGTCTGGTTTTCGTGCATTTATTGGAGCCGGCACGTGCTCCGCAGAAACAAAAGGATTGATTTCAAAATAATACGAATATTCACTTTAACCGCGACCAGACAGTTTTTTGTTTATTTGTATTGTATTTGTATGCTCGTGTCAATATGACGGCAGCGCGCCGAACATTCGGATTTCTATTAGTTATTGTAATAACGAGGCGTATTGTGGAAAGGACGGGTTCTTTAGTTTAGTTACAGATATTGTAATTGTTTTATTGATCAGTGACCGTTTTATTCAGCTTCCACTGAATTCTAAATAACGGTAGATCCGAGATGTAATATAATTATTTTTTAACGAATATTTTGACATACATATTTATGGAATCGAATGAATCTTAATTTAAACTTGTTATTATCCTCCATCGCTACTTCATACGACTCGAAGTTTGTCATGACCCTGTGTAGGACGTACTAACCTGGACTCATAGAATAGTCTGCGGACCACAGTAGTTTTGTCTGCTACAAATGCAACAAAAAAAAGAAAAAAAAAAGTAATTGACCTGGACCCTGGCGATCATGTCGAGGAAGTCGTCCTCGGGCTTGGTGCTGGTGGTGTGGTGCGTGAGGTGCGCGTGGTGCGCGCGCGGGCCCGGCAGCGAGGCGCCCTTGGCCGCCGCCGCCTCCTTGCCCTTCTTGAGCGGCCGCAGCTCCGCGCGCTGCGAGTCCATCCGCTCCGACTGCAGCTCCGAGATCAGGCTCAGCATGTCCGACATGCCCTCCGATTTCCTTAACACACATTTACCATTACAACATACAATATTTACAGCGCTTTCCAATTACAGAGTCGCACTACGCGACATTTCAATCAATGTCAAATTAAAGGAAAAACATTTGTTCATTTTCGGTCACTGCATATGTAATTGCACGCATCAAGCGAAAGCACTTCTTAGTACTTTTGAGAGTACTCGAAATACTAATAAATAAATATGTAGTTGAAACATTCAACGTTAAGCATTATGCCATTATACTAGTGCTGCATATAGCAATTTATTACATTCATTTTTTTATTTTAAATCAATGGGTCAACACACATGGAATCGAAATAATAATCCCTTTTAAACAAGTAATATAATTTTATATAAATAAGTTAGACAATGGACAATCATTTATAATTAGCGAATATTCAGTGCAAATTAAAATGTTCTCAGATGAAAACGTCGAGACACCGGGCGTTGAAATCGTATCCACTGACATATTGAACCAATGCGAATTCCAATTACATAAGCTCAAGTATTATAATTTCAATAATCGATAAAAAAATACACAGGCTACAAATAGAAGGTAATTGACCTTGCACAAACAAGCAATACATTATTAAAAAGATCAACACGCGATCGAAAACTGAAATGAATGCAATATATAATATTTCAATAAAAGTGAACAAAATGAGAACTTAAACTATTGGATTAATTGTATACCGCAACTTTAATATGAATACCAGACTTCAATAGAATATTGCGTTCATAATAAAATATCAGATGTCTATAAAACTCGATGACCACTTTCCATTAGGTGGCTCGCCTGCTTGTTTGCCCCCTATGTTACAAGATAAAGTAAAAAAACTAAAACCCAACTACGACAAAA
>JADANM010005835.1:296926-339925 GCA_026213755.1 Eurema hecabe
ACATACATACATACATACATAGCCTGTCAAAATCATAACCCTCCTTTGGCTTTGCCGTAGTCGGGTAATAAAAAAAAACTCAATAGTCTTAAAATTCTCTTGTTCGTGGAATATTTAACCAACAATATTTTATAACATACATATTAATAATAATATATGATGAATAGTTATTATTGGTTGCTATGAGATCATTCAAGTTTATTTTTCTTTAATTTAAACGAAATTGATTAACTACAAATATAGAGCTAGATAAAATATCCGATATTGTAATAATGTTTACTACAAAACAAAAATAAATATCTACATAAGAGAATAATGCAACATAAATACATTCAAACTTAAGTAAAAGAAAAGTACAAACATCTACTACGTCACGAGGGCCAAATTAACATACAGCATGGCCTTGCGCTCGGCTTTGGTGGCGCGGGACATTTTGAGAATTAGAAAGTGTCAAGTGTCAAGTGTCGTGTGTACGCGATCGGGGGCGGCCGGGCGAGTGTCACGACACAAGTGCAGCGGCGGGCGGCGAGCGAGCAACTGATAAAGGCTCCCAAATTAAATACTGCCTGTGTAGTATGTACAATGTACATGCATTTCCCGGTTTTTCGCCGCTCTTTCACTGGATAGAGCTACAGGCGATACCGACGGTTGGACGCTGCTCGATTTGTATGCTATTATATATGTTTGACTAATGTCATGGAAGAGATTAATATTAGTTATAAGCTTGTCATGTATAGATTGTAGTTGATGAGTATTTCATAAATGACAGTCTAAAATTGTATATATGTAGTTAATTTCAACTATACCTATACTAACATGTTATAAGGTAATGTTAGATGGTTTGGTTATAAAAACCTACTATAAAAACAACGACAGATATTTGAAAATGAATTCTAAGTTATAATAAACCCTTATCTATACTTATAATAAATCTGAAGAGAGGTCAATTCTGTACATTAAATATATTTCGAAAATAACTATCACTGATTAGAGATCGATACTGATGCCGAAAATGCAATAAGTAAATTTTTTGTCTATCTGTCTGTTTGTATAACCGTTATAGAAACAAAAACTACTGGCCGGGTTTTAACGAAACTTGGTATAATTATTCTTCATACTTCTGAGCAGGTTATAGTATACTTTTCATTACGCTACAATCAATAGTAACAGAGCAGTGAAGGAAAACGGGAGAAGTTGCTCCAATTTTTAAGCTTCCGTCACGTGTACAATCTTAATGGTTAAAGCGACACAGAAAGCATGTACGAAAATTTTTTCCTTAAAATTATGTAAAAAAAATCCGAGTACAGCATATCGCACATCTAGTTCTTAAAAGTCATAAATGTCCAACAATCCAAGATTGAGTTAACACTGTCAAAACTTCCCTTTTATGAATGCATTGAGTGCTTAAAAATCTTTTTTTTAATCAACTACTATACTATACTATACTTGGGCTTTACAGCAAAGTTCCGGGTAGCACTGCATTGGCTATGGGCTGGCGTTACTCTTACCATCAGGAGTGCGTCCAGCTCGTCTCCCTTCTTCATACATATTATAAAATAAAAACGTTAGAGAGCGCCAATGTCATTATTCAGTGCAAAGTTATGACAAAAAAATCTTTAATACGCTCTAGTGAAAAATTTAGATAAAGGCATTTATGACATTATAGAACTAGATGTGCGATATGTCTATCTTTTATGATTGACTCACAATAACACGTGTAACTCTCCTCGATTCGAAGATTTCTGATTATACATATTTGTCTACTCTTACTTTCGAACACTCTCAGTCAATCGTATTTAAAAAAGCTAACATTATTTACTATTATGAATCAAAGAATTTGTTATAGAAACACCAAAGTTATACTTAAGTTTCTTCAAATATATTTTATATCCGACAACAACAACAGTCGATTTTTTACGAAAAACTACGGAAACGCGGACGAAGTCGCAGGCGACAGCTAGTATATGGATAAAACTGCTAAAACCGCGAGTTACTGCTAGTACACAATGTAATGTTATCAGACTTACTGTCAATTACTAAACATGATTAACAATTTCAAAGTTACAACTAAGGAGTTTTTAGACTAGAATGTTCCATAAATTATAATTTTCGCGAAAAGAGGACACAATATTGTATTATTAGCTATTTTTAAAATACAAGCAAAACAAATGCAAATGGGTAATATTAGTGTGAAGGATACTTTTCCCGACGACCGTAAGTACCTATGTTTTATTTACCCCCAAAGTAAAACCGTTAAGCTTCATAGTAAAGTATCTATTAGGCATATTTGTAAGCCCCACAACACTTATACCGATGTAAATTTATTAGGCAAATATCAGACCCTACAAATTACATGTTAAAACACTGAGTTTTTGGGGTGACACAAATCAAATCAAAATCAAATCAAATCAAAAGTATCTTAATTCAATTAGGCTACATAAAGTAACACTTTTGAATCGTCATGGTATTACAAAACATTTACACAATTTTTTGTATATATTTCGGTTTAATAAAAATATAACACTCACAAAATACTTTTCGTAGTTTCAGTTAACACACCCCCATTAATTTTTCCCCTTTTTAGACCTCCTTGATGCTCATGAATCGCTTTTTAATATAAGAATAGATGAATAATATAACCATTCAAATAAGAAATAGCAACGGCAGTACATAATACAACATAAGGCCGGCAACACACTCGTAACATCGCGAGTGCTCATGGGCGGCGCTGATCACTTTCCATCAGGTGACGCGCCAGTTCGTTTGCCTCTCTTATATATATAAAAAACACGAGTTTTTCGAGAATGTTGGTAATATTAAACACTTCTCGCATCTCCTCTAGTAATGGGCAGGTAACATGTACCCACGATAATTACACGAAGGATTAGCGTAATTTATGTAATTACGGCTAACTCTGCAATTGTGACATCGCCATTTACTAACAACTCGTGATTCGATATGTAATTAATATTTAATTGGTTTCTTGTCATTTATAACAAAATATGCATAGCATGTATGAAACGGTAGAATGTATGTAGAGCATTTAAGATGAAAACCAACAAAAAATCAAGCAAAATAATTGTAACTGAAAGAAGATAATTGTTACTGCATTATTGGCTCAGAGCACCCAATTAGCGGTGAGCTTATTACATGGACTGGACTCACTTCCTTATTACGTGAAATATATTTTTTTTTTTATCTTTATTTTTTTTTTTAGGACTTTTAGCTCTGAAGCCATGTCAGCCCCATCATCAAAAAAATTACAAATGTACAAATAATATACATCAATTAAAAATCTAAATAAAAATTTTGCCCGGCTTGATGCCGGATACGTGAAATATATAATACCCGCGGACCGCGAGATCAAAGAAGCATAGCTTCTACCGACCAAATCCCCACTATTCGGCCTTATTGCATCGATCTACATTTTAAATTAGTATCAAATGTTCCGTTCATAATACTCCGGTACATAAGTTATTAAATGTAAATCATGTCTTAATTATTAGCAGTTGTGTGTAGCGCCAAGTGTTCTGTCACGATTGAAGCAAGGTCGGGGTTTGATAGACGGTCAAAACGAATCATCCCTATACTGTATACTAGCTGTTGCTCGCGACTTCGTCCCCGTCGATTTCTTTTTCCATTATTTCTTCGCTCCCTTTAGTCGATATGTTATGTAGCCTAAAGCCTTCCTCGATAAATCGTCTATTCAATAATAAAAATAATTTTTCAATTCGAACCAGTAGTTCCTGCGATTAGCGCGTTCAAACAAACAAACAAACTCTTCAGCTTTATATATTAGTATAGATATAGATAGATGTATCGAAACATTTACTGGAATTAAAAATCCAACAATAACGTTACCTAAATTTTGGCCGTCAAAATTGCAGGCAGAGCAAAACAAGCACAACATAACCTATTATGGAGTTATTAACATACTGCAATTACGAGAACCGAACAGTGTTCGATTTCTTTAATATAATATGGAGTAATTAAAATTTAAAATACAGCAATTACGTAATGCTAGATCCGAATACTGTTAGATTTTTTTAAAATGTGCTTTCCTCCGAAGCAAAAACGACGGGGTGTTATAAGTTTGACGTGTCTGTGTGTGTGTGTCTGCCTGAGGCAACGTAGCTTCCAAATGGATGATCCGATGTTAATGCGGTTTTTTTGTTTGAAAGGTATATCCGTCTAGAGTGTTCTTAGCTATGTTTGGTGGAAATCGGTTAAGATCTTCGAGGTCATCAGGTCGTTTGTTAGGTGTGATAAGAATGTTACACGCTCAGTTTGCTTGGTTTATGTTTTTTGTTGAATACGCTTGTTAAAAATTAATTCAAGTGCCGTTGTGATACAGTTAGAATCGTCTTCACTACGGCCATAAGAGTACAGGTGAAATCGATAAGTATGTCAGCAGCGTAACATGTTCAAGGTTGAACATAAAGCAACAAATTGTAAAAAAAACCAGGTAAGTTTTTAAAGAAATTCAATGATATCATGCATCGTTCGCGCCGTGCCGCTGTCGGCCGCGCTCTACTGCTGCTCATATCGAAGTATAACAACTAGCTACTCAACATGACTTCGTTCACGCTGTAACTATCCCACCGAAACCTTATACCCTAAAACTACCATTTTTTTGTTCCAAAAAAATATACATTTAAATTATAGATTATGCTATATCTTCAGTCAGCCATCCGAACGCATCGAAAGTGCCAGAACAAGGGCAGTAGTTCGACTAGCCAAAAAAAAAAGCTAATACTTTTATGATTGGCATATCTTTTACTGGCTGTATCTATCTTTTTTTTAATAATAATAATGATTTCATAGGATGTTTCATCTTGCATCAAAATTATACATTTTACAGTACCTTTTAGTGACAGAACTTGATATAAAATACTTGTTAATTAAAATATAGTATTATGTAGCACTATGTTGTACCCCTTAAAATGTTTACTGTTGACATGCAGATGCTTCATACTTAGTAATTAGTTATTCAGTCTTAACTTTTACAACTAGAATTCTTCTTGTTAGTTCATAACTATAGTTGTTTTGGCGTTTTCTTATAATTTCGACACACTACACATTTATCGATATTCACATTCTACATTCGTAGCAAAGAAAGTTCCATAAACGCATAACACCACATACAAAAAAGCATTTGCAGGCGTAAAATAAAAAAGTCACCATATTTCGCTAAAGCCGACCAACTTACTTACATATTTTCAGACACAGATAATTAATTTTGCCACTTATTCTAAATATAAAGTTTCAATGTTTACCTGTCGTGAGTTCGCGTTTCGCTCATAGCGTATGCGCCGTGTACACACTATACCCTACACCACTGTAAAGTTAGTACCGACTACCGATAGTCGTAGATACGTATGTCGCTTATCACTCGCCACCGCTATCTGATAAGACGTGTCATGCACGGTTCATATATAATATACGCGTCACGTGTCGTTTTTTATCTAATACCTAATAATAGGCTTAGATGCTCGATAAAGTCACTCGTAGTCGTACCTACATGACAATGGACCGAGGTGTTAGACTTGGATCATTAGATCAAATGGCTTGTAAGGCAACTAAATATTTAACTGTAGCAAATGATTATTAATTGAATACTTAAAAACTGAAGATTAAGTTTCGAGTTTCGCGGAATATTATAAATTATGTATTGGTTTAATTAATTGGTGTCTTGTAGTTATTAATCGTGACATTATTGTTATTCGAGATTTATATAGACATTTTTTTGTAATTATTAAGTAAAAACTATATACTATAGTTTAGTTGCAACAGGATATTGCAAAATTCCCACGGGAACGGGAGTTAGCGGGAAAAAACATTTGTATGGAAAAATCTAAACTGAGGATAGGCAGGATAGGTACAGCGTGAACGAAGTCGCGTCGGGACATCTAGTAATATTGTATTAACCAATCTTTTAGGCTTCGTAAATCTGATATGTATATTTGAGAATAGATTGAGCTGAACATGTAAATATTAACTTAATAACATTTAATCGGTTGCGAATACAATATTTAACATCTCCTCTTAACTTGTATCTTATTATACAATTTTATAAAATATTTCAAACTGAAGGTTTCGCTTTAAACGTCAACAAATTTACTATAACAGCATTTTATAAATTAACCTACTCGCGCGCAGACGGGTAATAAATTTAATACCTATTCATTTTACATTTATTTTGATTTGTTACAAAGATGCTACACTTTGAACCAGCGATGCGAAGCGATACGTGAATTTTAGAGGCGTATTGTATAATACTGCCGATTATAATTATTATAATGCTTTTTATACGCGAGGTGTGGCCTCTAGGTCACGAGTGTGTGGCCGGCTCTTAGGGAAAGGTACGCTCTTATTGTAGGACCCTATGTCTGATTACACAAGGTGGTTGTGCTAAATAACTTGTGACCAAATAACAATATCAGTACAAAAGGCTTTCATGGCTGTTTAAACAGGTCACTCGTCAATAACCGATATTTATATTATGTAAACAAACAAAGTAAATTCCGAGCAGTTTCGTGGGAAGGACGCGGTTAATCAGCACATTTGTTGATGTTCGATTTCATTACTATGTTATTGTTAACATAAATATTATTAATTATTTCAGACAATCTATTCTTCATCTGTATCGAGCGTAATTGCAAACTTTTTCTTGAAAATATAACATTCGCAAAAACCATGAGTGTTGTATCGGTAAAATATAGGAAATAGTCAGATAGTTGAAATTAATAACAACAAATTCAAAAATACTACAGTATATAGTTAAGGAGCCCCCCCATATAACATGATCTTTTTGCGCCGTTTGGTTCGATATTGATAAAATAGTACAGAACCTTTCGTGCGTGAGTCCGACTCGCACTTGGTTGGTTTTTATTTTGATCATTAGTTTCGTGTTAATAAATTATGAAGCCATGTCTGTGTGTGTGTGCATGTGTATTGCGTGTGTGCCGGTCCGTGTGCGGGTGCGTGTACGCACGTGTGTACGCGCGCACACGTGTGTGTGTGTGTGCGTGTGTGAGGGTTGGTACTCACTCGGCGTTAGCAGTGTGCGCGGTGTGCGCGGCGTCGGCGGTGTTGGCGCGCTGCAGCCGGTTCTCCTTGTCGAGCGAGGCGCGCTGCTCGTCCATGCGCTGCGACTGGCAGCGCGCCACCAGCTCCATGAACACGTCCGGCTCCGGCTGCTCGCCCTCCTCCGAGCTGCCGCGGCCCACACCCACCGCCCCCGCACCCGCACCGCCGCCCTCGCCCTTCGAGTCGTCCTTCTTCTTCGCGTCCGGTGTTATCTGCATCGAGTATCACGATAAGGTTATTATATGAAAGACTTTATTAAACACAAGTTTGTTATTATATCCATAGTGTACTCCCATTTTGGTAAGATGGGGGTAGATTTTTGGTTCAAACTTTTTAGTTAAAAAAGTCATTTTCAATTTTAAATGTATCTCATACCTGTATAAGCGACAGTTGCTCCATGCTCTGCCTGCGCACGCGCAGCGCGTTGAAGGGCGTGCGCGGCGCGGCGGGGGCGGGGGCGGCGGGCGTGGGGGTGGCGGGCGGCGCGGGGGCGGGCGCGTCCACCGGCAGGCCGAGCACTTTGCACAGATCGCCCACGTTCATTTGAGCTGTAGCCATGCCGAGCACGTCGCCTAGCTATAAGACAGTAAACATACAAATTAATTATAAAATAATAATTCTCCACAAATTGTTCAACTACTTTCTTATTTATTTTTAGTTTATTATTGAACGATGTTTTTTAATATTCTTTACTTATCGTATTATTACGTAAGCCTATAGACTTAATAGTTGTATCATTACCAAACAATATTTATTTTTTGGCAAACAAGTTTTACGCAAATATTTAATAATAATGTAATAAATACATATAAACCCTATTCAAATAAGAATCGCAACTGTAAGCATAAACAATAGCGTGTCGGGGGTAGGTACCTCTTTACTGATGTTGTAGTGCTCCTTGGCGTAGTAGAGCGCCTTCTCGTGGTTGCCGAGCGCGGCGTGCGCGTTGCCGAGCGACCAGCAGGCGCGGCCCTCGCCCACGCGGTCGGCGAGCGCGCGCGCGGCCGCCAGGTGGCGCGCGTGGTACTCCTCCGCGGCGCGGTACTCGCGCAGCAGCGTGTACGTGTTGCCCAGCGAGTAGCACGCCTGCGCCTCCACCGCCGCGTCGCCCAGCTCCTCGGCCAGCGCCAGCGTGCGCCTGCACACGCCACGATACATGTACCGTACGACCATTACACCACTACACCACACATACTCACTATCAATACATTGCGAAAGTCACTGTTTTATCTATTTTTTTTTTCTATATAAATGGTCAGTAATCAGCGCCCCGCATGAACACTCGCATTGTCAAGCAACATGTTTAGGTAATTCACTTTCATGCTTACACCAATTTGAATGAGAATTGATTCAGAGTGTCTAGAGCTCAAGAAAGAACTTGTTGTCAATCGCGATACAAAGCATTAGAAAAGATATGATAAGGGAAGAAGGGAAAGATTTTGTGGGAACTCGTTATTATATTGAATACGCATTCAGCTATAGTGCGGGCAACACAGTTAATTACAGCTCAGATAAAAATTGTTTTAGCGCCATCTTGTGAAGAAATTTAAAACTAGGTTCTCTCAGTAAAAACTCTCATTTTGTTCCAAGTCTGATACTATTTATACATATTATTTACCAAAAAATTCTTATGTGAAATTCTGTAACTGTTTTTATTATAATGGACATTGTTTAACTCTTACTTGGAGCCAATCTAACCTTAGTGAGTTCTTAGTAATAAAAAGAGAATATGTATATATTGTAAATGATGCTCAAAATGTGATGTATTCGCCGCGCCCCGCGGTTTTACCCGCATTTACGCAAGTAATATATACACAAACCTTCCTTAACAATCACTCTATCTATAAAAAAACTGCATCAAAATCCGTTGGACAGTTTTAAAGATCTAAGCATACATAAGGACAGACAGACGGCGATAGCGACTTTGTTTTATACTATGTATGATATGTATGTATAATGTATATGTATTGGTAAACATATTTGAACTATTCAGTGAGACTACAACATTAAAGCCTTCAACCTTGTCATTTATTTACATGTAAATTACTGTTGACGGTTGAAAGAATTTCTATTGGAATACTGTGTTTACATAGCTGTTATTTTCTGATGTGGTTTGTAGGTAATTGAATTATTATCTATACTAATATATGAAATTTACTCGAAAAGTGTTTGTTGGTGTTCTACACATGTCAGATAAAAAAAATTGCATATGACTTAAAGACTAAAATATATAGTTTGGCTTACGCAGGTAAAACTGACAGGCGAAGCTAGCTAGAACACATAAGACGAGATGGCTTCGACAATAGTAGCAATAATGACAAGTCCGGTAAATTATTGCATATTACAAAGCCAATTACATTGTCATTTCCTTGTAAACACAAGCGCAATTAATAATTGAATGGAATATTTAAGGTTGAAGAATTGCGAGCCACAACAATGTAGTTAATTACGCTCTAACTAGAGAATATCTGTGCCAATTTTTATTATGTTTTGTTTGTTATCACGGAGACAGTTGACACTATGTGTGAAACATAGGTTTTACTGTTTGTTTAGCAAGCTTACATTTATTATATAGCTATTAACTTTAAAACGAAATTGCGCTTATTATAGGACACATAACAAACATATAGAAAAATAAATATTTTCTAAATTATGGAAATGTTCTTACTGGTTATTATTTCTAAAAATATTCGTCATTCGCTTTATTATTACAAATTTGACAATTTGTGCAGCAAAGCATTATAGCCAATGTTTAAAAATTAATTGCAATAGTAGCATGACTCACAAAATTGTGAGAAGTTGTTGGGATAAGTAAGTGGTAGCCGTGGGGTCTTCCATTGGGCTCAATGAGGACGGCCCTCGGAGTGGTTCCACCCTCCCACAGAAAATCAGTATAAAGTAAGCATTTCATCAGAGTTGTCATTGAATAATTACAATGTAACTAAACATTTAATAAAAACACATTACACATATTCGCAAGGCGCATAATAAATACAATTGCAAAGAGCAAGTTGACATTTATATTATAGCTTGCATTACATGATGAATCATCAATATTTCCATATACTACTCTAAATTTCTATTCCTCCTCTAGTATAGGATATATTATATATAAAAATTGTGTATGCGACCAAGCATCAAGTAGTTTTAATGATGATGTTTAGTGATGTGAGCGGTAAACTAGTAAGACTAGTACTTGTATCGATTGTAGTGACAAGTGGTGAGTATCTTACTTATTTGTTTAGTTTAGTTATTTCATTATGATCTTCCAGTGATATTAATCTTTATACAACTTAGGAACTAAACTTAAGGTCCTTTTAAGAACCTTTATGCATACAAGCAAATTAGCTAAAAATCTTACTGAAACAGAAAGCTATTACTGTTCATACGAGTTACTTTCAAAGCTATGTGTGTACATATTGACAAAAAGTCTTGTGTGTCTCATGTCAAGTGGCCTTGTGTAGTGTAGTGTGGGTGATAGTGTATCTTTTGCTGTGCCCGACGGGGTCCACGATTGTTATCTACCTAAACACTGTTTTACCACCTAAGTCTACATTGTGGAATGCAATCAAGAAATTGATTATTGAGTATTGAGTGTAGAGTGGGTGGTAGTGCGGGTGGTGTGTACTCACTTGTAGTGCTCGGCGGCGTTCTCGAACTGTCCGAGGAAGATGTGCGAGTTGGCGAGGTTGGTGTTGGCGCGGCGCTCGGCGGCGCGGTCGGCGAGCGCGCGCGCGATGCGCAGCCGCTCCGTGTGGTAGCGGATGGCGCGCGCGAAGTCGCCCAGCAGGTAGCACGTGTTGCCGAGGTTGCCGCACGCGCGCCCCATCGCCTGCCGGTCGCCCACGCTGCGCATCAGCTCCAGGTTCTCTCTGCGACATCACGACCACCCCACACACGTCACAATCACATACACACACAAACACACACACAGCGATACACTGAAGTAACGCTTGTCAAATAGACTAACAAATTTAACTTTACTGTCTTCATATATTTATATATTCTCTATATTTTGGCAAAAGCCATTCCCATGCAACATGCATATTTCATACCAATGTTGCCAAAATTCAAAGGGTAACCTTTGTTTTGTATTTGCTTTAAACAGCATAAAACTAAAGTAAATTTGATTCATTTAAATGACATAGTCATTTTCTGTATATGTATAAATGCATACTTAATAGTCAACTTCTTAGTACCTACCTTTAATTAGAAATTATTTCTATCTTTCATAATATTTTTCCTACACAATAAGAATGCACTTACTCATAATAAGAAACGGCTTGCAGCAAACACTCTCGCACCTCTTGAGGAAAATGTCCCGGATCATTCTGTCCGACTCTTCCTAAATGCTTGCCCTGGGCGTGGTACACATTACCCAAGTTATACAAAGCTCTTCCTTCGCTCAACTTGTCTCCCAGTGACCGGGAAATCTCCAAGTGTCGCTTGCAACACTGTATCGCTTCAGTGAATTTGCCCATTACTTTTAATGTATTACCCAGATTGCCAGAAGCTTTTGCCTCACCTAACTTATCATTCATTGTCCTGAAAAAATAAGATTTTATTGTTACTATGTTGTTTAAATCCTATGTGCATTTGTGAACTATGTATTATAGTTATTTTTTTACAGTAGGAATAATAATATAAGGAGTATATAAATTTAAATCTTATTTTGTCGTTGTATAATCCTTGTTACAAAAACGTCTGTAAAGTGCATTGTATCTCTGCCAGATATACAGATTATTTTTTGTTTTGTAATCACAAATCTCTTTAAAGTAACATTAATCAATAAGTCAACAACAAAATACTGACCTAGCTAACGTCAGATCATGCTTATGGTAAAGCATAGCCTTATTATAATCTCCTAAGTAGAAATACGCGTTGCCGAGTTGGCTGTAGATCGCGCTGAGTGTCCGCAGGTCGTCAGTGCCAGCTTGTATGGCCGCCTGGAAGAACGCCACCCCGGCCCGGCAGTCTCCGGCCTTGCAGAGCCTTTCACCCTCCAGGGCCAACTCCAAACACATGGAGCCGCCATCACAACTCTGGAATAGAAAAGTGCTTGTATGTAGCACACTCAAAGCTATTTAAATTAAAAATGTATTCATGTTTGTAATTTTTGTTGTTGTTTTGCTATTAGCAAGTTTATACCATACATGTATGTGATAATTTGAGTTCATTTGTCTTCATGTAATGACTAATAACAATTCATTGTATTATTGATATCAATTATAATATGTATAAAATAAAAATGAAAATAATATCAAGCTATACAGCTAACAATTTAGAGCAATGATTAATCTATTTTATAAGTCTCTAAAGATTATTCATACTAAAATGTTGAGTTGAAGTGCAGTTGAAAGGAAATAGGTCAGATTGATATTGAATAGTGTGACATTGACGTCCATGAATCATTGGTGGGGGCGTCAAATTGATCACAAGTGCACTGAATTACACTCACTGCCACATTTTCAATTGATAAATAGGCCATGAACTGAACCATTTTTTAATTTGTTCAATGCTATATTATAAGTTAAAATATCATTATGCTTCTTAGGTAATTGGGTAATTGTCTTGTTAGACTGTAGACGAAATTTGATCATGGTGATGGTTTCAATTGCACTGCCCACGCAGAGGAAATTGTTGTTCATAATATATTAATACTTCATCTCATTATGTATTTCCGAACATATTATTTAATGCCTTCCTTACATAACAAATAATTTCCTCTTATGATATACAAACACCCAGCAAATGTGTTTTATGCCTAATTTATGTAAAATGTAATCCATACTAATATTATAAATGCGAAAGTAACTCTGTCTGTCTGTTTGTCTTACCATCATGGTAAAACTACTGAACCGATTTGAACGAAATTTGGCGCACAGATGGTCTAGAGCCTGGGGAAGGACATAGGCTACTTTTTTTTTCAATCAACCCCCAAAAGTTTGCGTGAGGGATTAAAACTTTTTATAATTTAACGCTTTCAGGGCCAAACCTCTGAACCAATTGTAATGAAATTTGGTACACAGATGGTCTAGAGCCTGAGATACAACATAGGCTACTCTTTAAATAGAAAAAAGGGTTATAAGGGTGGGTTCAAAGTTTATATGAATTTCCATGTGGACGGAGTCGTGGGCAACAGCTAGTATTACATAATAACAAACAATGCTTGAGTAACACATAAAGTACTAATTATAAACTGAAGAGTAGACAATCAAGTAAGTGCAAACTACTAAAAACATTAAGTAACATTTAATACCTTCACGCCTCAATACCTTGATGTTCACAGTGCGCTCAAGTTATTGCAGAAATGCATGCAATGTTACATAAACAGTATGCACAGCAAAACTTGTTAATGAGTATGACTTAATATTGCCCATAAGGTCAGTAGGTTACAATTTTCCGAACTTTTTAGTTATTATTATTTAAATACAGCAACACAAAGCATTGCTGTAGGCCTTTTTATTATCTTATTTAGAGTGCATTTTGTATTTTTTATGTTTGTAGTTTAATATGTATCTGTTTATTTTTAACATTTATAACATATCTAAGTGTAGTCATCATTTTACTAATTTTGTGTTCCTTTAAAGGGTCTAAAATTAATTATTTATGTTATTTTTTATATGCAATTGTTTTATATGATTTTATATGTATTGTGATTTTTTTAGTTTGATTAGCAATTTTGTTGTTGGAAAACATGCCATGAATCACGTAGACGACGCTATACGACAAACAATTAGTAATAGGTACGTGTTTATGACAAAACCGAAAATTTTTTTTGTACGATACGTCGACCAAACTTCTTTAGCACGGATGTTTAATTGCAAAGATAACTTTTGACCCGATCACCCAATTTTAAATTAGTTAATTATTAAAGGTCCAAGCTTGCTTTGTTCGTAAACATTACGGATATTGAAGCTGCTTTTGATTTCCGTATTAGGACCCCAACGCATGACTCATTGTCTGTTTCATAGGTAATCAGCAACCTCTTTATTGCCTCTAAACTAAATCGTGCAATCAACGTGCCTATACAATAAACTTATATCTTTACTCAATATTTACCTGAGCGTCCGTCGAAAGGTTCTCTGCGCTCGCACTTACAGACATACTCACAAAAAATAAATTAACAGTAGAACTAAAAAGGAATTAAATGTTTCAGTCAGTTAATTCTCATAGTTAATGTTTTGTTATTTATTTGTAAATTGCAGGGCGTTCACGGATGACGGTTGACACAGCAAACTGCAAAGCAAAGCACTGTTATTTTTTATTTTTTATCAAATGTTGCCACAAGAAATTACCGTTACGATTGTATTTTGATAAAGATTGTTGTTGCCAGTTCAATATACAATGCAGATAAATTTACACTGACTTTAGATATGAACAAACACGTGTACAATTTAATATTATGTTTAATATTTATTTAATATTGATATTATTAAAACAATAGTTGTTTCAACGCCACCTATCCAATTAAGTTAAATTTATAATTTCTTAGTCCTTAATAAAACAACCAACAGAGGGCGCGAGTCGCAACAAACTAGTAGCAAACCGCGACCGTTGTGAGTTGTGACTGTATCTAATGAGAATTAAAAATAACAAAATATATAATAACAATGGACCTTACAGTACATTTTAAGTTATAAGTTACATTTAAGTTTTCTATGTATTGTTTTTTCTTTATGTACAATAAAGTGTTTTAAATAAATAAATAAATACATTGTAATTGCCATGAATTCTCTTGTACCGTTGTAAAATTTAAGTTGCGTGTAGGTAATCATAATATTTTTTAAGAAGTGTAATATTTCCTAATACTTTTCACATAATTGGTGAAAGAGGCATGCTGTATGGCCAAACAGGGCTAGCTCACTGCCTGTCGGGGAAGTAGGTGGGGAATCGAAAGCGACCTCCCGCCCCGACACAAAGGCCAAAATGTGGAATGAGAGGGTTTTAGTGGGTATTCCTGGCCGTGCGGCGCGATAGCAGCGCGCCAACACCTCTGGCCAGGTGAGCCCCGCATACCCCGTCGCAACTAACATCTTCGCGGCAGGCATGCGTAAAGACATTTCCCATTCCCTCTATAAAAAAAAAGGATTAGCCCACTGGCATCAAGAATCTAATGTTATCTTAGATATGTCAGTGTGTTTTGTTTGGTAAGTAGGTACTAAGTCGTAGCGCCGGAACCCAATTCTTCCCTTCTTACCGTTATGTATTCCATTATATTATTCTTTTTTTATCAGGTCTTGGTGATTTTACTTGGGCGGAGATGGTCTCTTATTACTACTAGGTGAATTTTCTGCTCAGGCGCATGGTATTACAAGAAAGCTTAGTAAATATCAGACAAGTTTCGCGTTTATACCTACTATACCTTTACTTTGAACCTACTTACTGTTATACGAGTAGGTTAAATTCGGTATAATAAAACATACCTAATTTTAATGTGCCTTGTTTATGAAATAGTAAACTAAATACTACACAGTATTCAACTTATATAAAAATCCACATCTGCACAATGTAGTATAGACACATCACACAAGTAGGTTGGTATTCATTAAAATCATTAGGCAGCTACGAACATCACGAAATGTGAATTATTTATTCAATTCTAGTGGTATATCTAATATTTCAATGAATCGCGAAACAGGAGCGCGAAGTCTCCTGAATCAGCCTCGGGCGACAGAGGGGCGGGCGGGGCGGAGTGGGGCGGGGAGAGGCGGGGTGGGGACTGGAGTTCGTTAGCTATGCAAATATCCCGGTACGGCGCATCCCCGTACCTACCACCTATAACGGTTATATGCACGTTCAGATTGCTAAGGGTGGTTAATGTTTTATACAACATTTTGGTATAGTACCAAAATCTAGAAATATTTATATAGAACCACTCCTTAATTCATCCAGGTTCATTATGCTTTAAAGCATGATTATTAATAGTTGGGGTCCTAAGCTATAGATAGTTTTTATTTCACCTTAGTGAAAAGTATCAAAATTACCTAGATTTAGGTACGCATTTATATTTATAAACATAAATATGTAGGTATGATATATTCAATGTCCTTTCGAGAATCCTTATGTTCGAAGATAATATATAGGATAGCTACTTAAGATTAGGTTCTTTTTTCCGGGAAAACGCTCACACATAGTTTGTAAAATTGGTTATTTCGGTCTTAAACCTACTGATACCATTGTTCCATACATCGTTCCACTCTACAAAGGAAAGTCACAGATATCTGATGAAAACTATCACCTAACGTTACAACAGAAATCATCCCTCATTCGATTGCTATAAATCGAGATAGTCTCCACAACCAGCGGCAGCCTCCATGAACAATTAATCCAACCCAAAGTATTCGATCATCTGGTCAAAGACCTGTGGATGTATATATCCCCTAAAGTCTTAAGGAAAGAAAAGGCTTTCGGGCAATCGGACAATTGCCGACAATGGTTTGATGTCAATTAGTTTTATAAGTCACAAATAAATATTATAAGCCCGATTTAGAACACGGCGACATAGTAGCAGTTGCTACATACTTGTAGAGTCTGGTCGGACTTTGGCCTATGGATCTTGTGGCCAACAAGACATTGCCCGCTAAACCAGCAAGGTACTCGATGTGTTTGTACAGTTACGGGTAAACACAACGGTCACACAAAACGATGGCGGTATCAAAGTCAAATCGAATGATATTGATATCTACTTGTTTTGTAAAGTTGCGACTGATTTACTCCTGCAATTATAAACTTTACTATACGATAATAAGGTTGAGATTCCAATAAGTTTGGAGCAGAATGATATGACTTGCATAGTGCGGTGGTCCACTACAATTGAAGATCGCTGGCCATGATAGGAAGCATAGGTTAGTCTGATCCAGAGATTATATAAAAATACCTACGTGGATTTTTATTTTTGTCGATACTAGTTAGCAAGTTAAATTATACAAAAAATAACAATCATTTTAAAACGACTTAAAATGATTTATTTCTGTAGATAATAACAAAAAAATCTTATTAGATATTGTTAATCAAAACAGTAACACAAAGAAGACTAGTAGAATGAATGAAAATATTTATTAATCCGTTATTGAACAAGAACAAATTAAAAGCACCTGGCTGTCATTATTCTGAAGTTGTAAATATTTCATGTTTCACTGGTTTGTGCGGGTGATATTATATATTCATACTACTACGAGTATACTGGAAGACATCAAATGCTTTTCACACTTCTTCCAAACTTAAATCTGACATTTCTATGATACAGATTAGTAATAAATCAGCTTCATAGTTGTAACATTAATGATATAATGTAATCTTAGTTGGTCTGTGCGTCGTGGTAGGCGATATGAAACGCTGGCAATGATATATGAAGGCTGTGACGGCTTTCAAGCCGTGTCAATATCTGTTAGTGCGTTTGACCGGACGCCCGAAACGGCAATACTGGAGAAGGCATCTGTGAACGAATTTATAAACTAAAATGTATTAAACATTGAAGTGCGTTGTTAAGTAACGTTACAACTGCGTCTAATTTTTATTACTAGTAAATAGCTGTGAACGACCAAATTACTTGTTCTCGCAATAAAAGAATATTTTAATTTATTTGAAACTACCTTGCACAGTCAAACATACTGACAGATGGAGGTTTTATTCCTAATTAATAATACCTAGTAGATAGTATTAAAATGGTTGTAAGCTCGCAGCCCTCAAATTGGTCCTTGATTTAGATTTTTCTATCTTGTGTTATATATTAAATTACAAAACAAGTATTTTAGTATATTAAAGTCAACCCTGACCCTCTCCCTTTCGCCTCAGTCGACAAATGCCGACTTTACCCGAATGAACGTTTCACACCCCACCGTGACGTAGTTTTCAATACCCTCAAAGTTTCTGTCCGCTTAAAGATATAGTATTTAGTTAAAAATTCATAACATGTCGTATCTATTCGTATACTATGAATGTAGTTATCATCGCAGGGCAGAGGTCGGCATTCTCGCGGCAACTCAGTGAGTTTGCCCAACATTTTTGGGCACTGGCACTCCAAAATGAGATAAACCTAAAAATAAAAAATAAGTTTAAAAGTCAGGCATTTTTCAGGGACTGAGAGTATCTACTAGGAGCCTTTATTTAAACATGTTCGGGATTACTATTAATTACAGGATAATTCCAACAGTTTTATTTGGTTATAAAAGAGAGGAGGTAAGGGATAAATGAGCTATGGTATCTCGAAATATCATAACTTGGCGCTTAAAAATATACCTAGCCGAGTCTTATTATTACATAGTTAATTACATGCCGTTGTTGCCAGCAAATTTACAATTATTGTCAAAAATTCTCTCAAATTCATCTTAATCAAATAATTCATTACTTACATTTATTGTATAGGTACATATTTCATTCATAAAATTTGAACAAATACATACAGTATATGTGAAATTAGTTTTTTGTCAAAATTCATCTGACAACACCCCATCATTAAATAATTGCACTAAATAGGCAGGAGTAGTGTCGTAATCCGATTATCAGCCCTGAATTGGAGCCACGCGACCTGCACGAGGCTATTCTCGGCAACTGAAGGGATCTGAATGGCTCTGGTTGGCTCCGAATGACTTTGGATGGCTCTGAATGGCTCTGGATAGCGTGGTCACTTTAATCACATACTGCGATAGTATAATTCCGTAAGCAAATTATTTCGTCTCACGGTACTGAATAATTTGTCTGCAAATTTTGGGGAAAATTATAGACGCAGTAAAAATTGTTTTATCATATTATTATGTTGCAATAAATTAAAATTAAAACATTCAGAAGAGAAAACGGAACTTTTTTTATATTTCTGTATCTAATGTTATTCAAACATGCAGTAAAGTAAAGTGCTTCTTTAAGATTTTTGCACAATCAATAGTACTTAGATAAATGAAAGATAACCCTTTGTCTTTTAGTAATTCACATTATAGCACATAACAGTGACTTTGGCATGGCTCACCATAGCCCAGCGACTGATCACAGCGGCGAGCGCGGCATGGTGTGTCGTAGCGAGGCAAGTCGGGACTTACTTCCTGCACCTACCTCATTCACTTATTCCGCCCCACTAGCTCATCGAGGGCTCTACAGATTTCATTCGATTGTGGCGGGTTTTGATGACGCTTCACCGTCGTCCGGACCAATTTAATTACGGAAAAGTTTTAAAATGAAACGTTCATGCGCGGCGCAATTGGATTGGAGTGTCCCCACCGGCTTCAATTCACTGATACGTGCATGTACTCTTAATTTTCGATCGACTACTTGATATGCTTATCGCTTTATTTGTTTTCAGTTTTGGTTGGTACTTTAATGTTCTTGAAATACAATATTAAAATGTACCTAACTGCGTTGTAAAAACTTAACACTGCATCTGTACGTTTGCTGTTCTAAAGTAAAGTCTAAAGTTTCTAATCGTTGTAGAATATGAGACTTCCTTGCATTTCAGAATTAAAATAAAAATATATTATATTAAACGTTGTTGACTTGAACGAAATAATCACAATATTCTCTTTATGTTTTTTAAAGAGAATATTTTGTTTAATACATTGCTTTCTTTTAAACGCCTAGAAATAAAGTTGGGACACAGTTCAAAGGGATAAATCCAGCCGGGCAAATCTGTATCGCGGTACACAAAAGGGATTTCGATGTAGTTTTTTCGCCCGCATGCTACTGTTTGTATTGCAAATCATTTGGGGAGCTCCCCTTCAGACCCGCCCTCAAACGGTACAATTCCAACCATTTATACAATTCTTGCTCACTCCGATCTAAGGAATTGTTTAAGAAAAATGTTTTATTGTTTTATTTCATGTTACAACGCTTTATATCTGTCTCCATTGGTATAAAAATACTATGTATTAATAATCCAGTGTCTAACCTACCTACATGCAGAAGTGCAGCTACTTCCATTTAGTAGTAATTGTGTTGAAGAATAACATGGGCATAGATACTCAAACTAAAAGTAATCTCCGAATTTATTCTGAAGAGAACCTTGCGAAGAGGTCTCCGGGGATACTAAGACATTACTTCTTATTTAATTTTTGTTGCCTGATGTGATGTGGCCTCCTTGACCTTTCATCTTCATATCTTATTCTCAACTAAAACGAACTAAATAGTTACCTTCACCCTCGACGAACGTCTTACATACATAGGTACCTTTCTCCACCTATAGATACATCCGGACAAAATTAGGCACAATCGCAGATCAGTACAGAGAGCGTATGGCTATAATTTTTCCGGGCAAGTGGCAACCGCAGCGCGTCAACATGAATCGCGCCTGATTGTCGCGTAATTACAGCAGGCACGCGTCATCGGACAACCGACCCTTTTGCAGGAGCCGTGCCTCTTGATACTCTGTTACATTTATTTATATATAAGTCAAAGTCAAAGTCAGTTAGGCTACATATAGTAAGACTTTTGAATCTTCATGATAGGTACATATTACAAGACATTTACCATCGGCTTCAAGGCAGTTTTTACAGAAACTTTGATATATTCCATATTACATGTAAGTAGAAGAATTAACAGTCTCGTAAAACCTTAGGTACTTATGTTTTATAATTGTGTTTCAAATATTACAAAAAAAACTCACTACATATCGTAGTGTATTTCAAAATGTGTAATGCATAAAATACAAGCCTACATAGTCGTTTTTAAAAATTTAAAATCGATTATGTAGGACTGTAAATTAGTGTTCTTTGATTCCTTGCTTTCGTCAGGACACTCATTACTCATTATTACGTACATAATACACATATTGAATAATATATTATACTTATTAAATTTCTGATCCAGTATTTTCACGAATGAGCATACGCGAACTTCCTCAAATATTAAAACTCCCCCGTCGCTGTATAGAAAAAGACAGTGCACGGTGATTAGGATGTAATAGGATAAATACGCGCTTCCCGATCCCTCCTCCCTCCCTCCCCGCTCCCTCGCAGCTCCCTTTAACCGGATCAACTGAACGCTGTATCATAGACTACCCTTGATCAGCGTCTTATTGATTTTGTTTACAGAACTTTAAATATTAATTATATTTTATTGCCAACCTTAGTTTCGTGTAAAGAAGGCTCAAGGTTTATAAGGTATAATAAGAAATGTAAGTGTCGTACATATGTAGGTATATCCATACTAATATTATAAATGCGAAAGTAACTCTGTCTGTCTGTCTTTCTGTCTTTCCATCCGACTAAAACTACTGAACCGATTAGAAAGAAATTTGATACACAGATGGTCTAGAGCCTGAGGGCTGAGATAAAACATAGGCTACTTTTTAACTGAAAAAAGGGTTATAAGGGAGGAAGGGGGGGTCAAAGTTTATATGAAAGTCCACGCGTACGGAGTCGCGGGCAACAGCTAGTAATAAATAAATATATAAAGATTTTACAGGACTTTTGACAGTTCATAAACAGTCATCAGGCGAGTGCTACCTCTGCCCGTTATTTCGTTACTAAATCACATTTATGTGTTCTTATATTTATGTGCCATTGTCAGCTGAACTCCGTTGAAGCTATATATTTGTGATCATCTACAGCAGATTACGAGATGACATTCATTGACCTCACAGCGCGCTCGGACTACCGAGCTTAATTTTTTGTTTATGACTAGTTACGCCGCCTGGCTGTAATTATATAAAAATTTGTTTTGTGAGTTAATTTCGATGATTTAAGCGTACTAAAGTGCAAGAATTTGGAATTCAATTGAATAAGTAAATAATTAATAATAAGGTATATCTTTACGCTTATTTTCCACTACATTATAGATCTGGCAACTAGAATACGGGCAACACACACTCATCCATTAGAAAAAATAATCTCATATAGGTATTGAATTCACAACGCTTTGCACAGAAATCAATTAAGAACACGCAAGCGTTGTTTTCATTGAATTTTATTTTATCAATTTGAGTAAAATTTTCCAGTAATTCCTAGCAGTAGCCCAGCGACTCCACTTAACAACACGTTCGTCACAACTCACATCCACGGCGCTCTCTCACGCCTCCGATACCCCACTATGTTGACGCAAGTGCATTTCACTAAACAAACCTTATTCTCCGCACACCGAACAAAGTGTCCAATTGATAATAACCGTAAGCATATTAAACAGTCCTTTTAGGTCACACATCCTTGTAACCGACTCTCAACTCTATCACTTAGTGCTAAAACTCAGAATGGCTTAAAGTGTTTTATTCATTGATGGGCAGCGAGGTGCAAAGTCGCGTGTCAACAATGAGTCTCACGCGACTCAGTCGTTCGATGAACAAGTGAGCTGTGAATGAAATGAGCGAACAATCCCGATCCGCTGATTGCTGCCTTTGATCATTACAATAATGATATCCTTGCCCGAGGTTAGCTTAATATATTCGCATAAATTTCCACGGTATTTAGGGGGCGGTTTTGGTACATATACAGAAAAATTATGGAAGTATGATTCCTCATTTATGTACAATGGTTTTAGATATTACGACTTACGAAAATTAACTAGGACTGGTATAAATCTCGTGTTTGTTTTTTTTGTCTATCTCGTGTTACTCAGATAAGTAGGTACTTGTACGCTTACGTTTACAGATAAATAATTTTTGTTTCTTCTAGAATTAAGATCATGAAAGTATATTTATAAATAAGGTAACGGTTAACGTTTTATTTAAGTATCATTAACAAAGTGTTAAAATGATTAGAGCAGCTAAAATACTGGGTTATTTTATTTTACTGACCGCGAGCGGCGGCCAGCGAGCGCGCATTCAATACGTTTTCATTTGGCTCCAATTCATCGTGATCATTGTATTCTGGGCACGTTCCGTCCGATTCTGATACCGAAATAAACATCGCTAAAGACGTTTGAGGGTGTGCGGGGTGGGGCGGGGTGGGGGTGGCGGCGGAGGCGCGGGCGGAGGGGGGAGGTCTTCCGAGGGGTTGCGAACAGAGGAGTAGCAGATTAGATTACCTGCCCCCGTGCGCAAACAGTTCGTTACGGGTAACGAATTTACTAAGTTTAGAATTTTGCTCTTCTACCAATATTTACCGGTTGTGTAAGAAACATTTGAAGTCGCACAAAAATGTTACAAATCCTAGTCAAAGTCAAAGTCTATTCAATTTGGCTACATAAAGTAACACTTTTGAATCGTCATGGTATTACAAAACATTTACCACCGGTTCGGAAGGCAGTTTCTACAGAGAAGAACCGGCAAGAAACTCTGATAGTCGCTCTTTTTAAAATAAGAACATACAATTGTAAATATAAACAAAATATTCGACTATTATGATTTTTATACAATTATACTTGAAAAAGGGTACCGTCCCACGAGCGTTAAGAAATATCATTCCAAGCGTATTGTCTTCAATATATTCATTTAATGTATAGTACGCCTTTTTAATTAGACATTTTTTAACAAAGCTTCTAAACTTGGAATAAGTCAGATACTTGACGCTCTTAGGAAGCTTATTATAGAACAGTATACCCTGCCCCATGAAAGAGTTTTTTGATTAGAAGTCGGAAGGCAGGCATAACAATTTTATCTCTGTGCCTCGTATTGTATTGATGAGAATCACCTCTCTTTGTGTACGTGTTGGCATTCTCGTGCACGTGTAATATATTAATAAAAATATACTGTGACGGGACCGTTAGGATGCCAATTTCCTTAAAAAGGTCTCGCAATGAGTCTATAAGGATAAGTGTGTAGCCGAAATAAATTATAAGGTTTTACTTCAAAATAAAATCAGAAATTGTTGTATTTACTATGAAGCGTGTACTATGTTTTTTGATACGTTTCATTTTTATACTTAAGAGGGCAAATGAGCAGGCGAACCACATGATGGAAAGTGGTCATCGCCGCCCATCAACCGTTGTGTGGTGGGTGCCGTTGGGTTTCTTAATTTATATTTCTAGTCGAAGCCCGCTTGCCTATCATTTTCTTGATTCCAAATAATCAAAATGTTTTAATACATTATTGCAATATTTTTTCTACATACAGTCTGTCATCTTTCTGAAGATGATAACAGAATTAATTATCTGTGATTATAAATGTCAAATTGAAATTGATAATCTGTAATGTTTGTTTAACGTTTTATATTGATTTAATTATTTTATGAGTAAAATAATGGATATTAAAACTATTAATATCCCATCTTTAGGCATATGCGTGGTGTTATGTCTTTAGCATATTTATTATTATATTTTTATATTTTATCATAATGCCGACGTACGATACGAATCAGATGATATGGGCTAGGTGAGTAGCGATTCTTCGTTTATATTTTTTAGGGATTATTTCTAATGTTAAAAACAAGTTTTGTTTGGTTGAGTTAGTTCAAAATTCTTTTTTGAGGTAGATGTAAATCACTGAAACCTACAAGAAGGCGACTGCAGTGTAGAATGTTATGCTATCATTTACTTTCCACCATCGAACATAATTATGAACGCTAAATATTCCATAATAGGGTTCACTGTCCTGTCACTATTTTAAGCAAAAAAGCGGTTCAATTATAGTTTAGGAGCTTAGAAAAACAGCTTAGAAGTTGAAGTATACCTACACCGTCGCCTGGTTCTCCCGAGCAATATAATTTAAACATCTTTAAGGCTCTAGTGTAAAGACACCAATACTTCACCTAGAGATATCGCGGTCTAGCATATGCTATATTCATAAAAAATAGTCTTTATATATTTTTTTTCAATAAGCAAGTAAAAGGAAAGAAGAAATAAAGTTACTGAATGATATTAGATAAGTAAGTTAGTGAACAATATTGTAAGCGATAATTTATTTTCAGTGCGATGGCTTTAGCTGCTGTTGTGGATGTTATTTTCGGTTAGTTTTCCTACTAAAAGTACCTAAAAAGCCTCTTTTTTTATCTACATTCCCTATTATTTTATTCCCTATAGAAAAGATCGTTCCTACTCAATAAAAATGAGCCGGTAGTACTATTTACAAAAAAAACCTGAATTCTTTAAGCCCAAACTATCTTTGTCAATCTTTGAGGCACGTCTTCTTGAGTGGACGTTTTAATTATCTATCAAACAACTCCTTATCTTGTTGCCAGCCGTAATATAAAAAAAAAATGTTTCAGGGTTGCTATGTTTCGTGGCAGCGATGTCGCAGCTGGGCGCCAAGACGCTGATAACCAGCAACCTGGTGATTCTGGGCGGTATCCTCTGCGCCGCCGGCCTGCTGTACCTCGTCGTTTATATCTTCCTACAAGTGATGCATTTGAGAAGACACTTACAGAATTCATGAATTTAGTGTTATTTCTCATGAGAGGGGCGAATGGACTATGTCAGTTAACTGTTAGATGTGTTATGAATGTGTTGTTAGCAATAAAAAAAGATAAAAAAGGTTTTATAGATGTCGTTTTTCCTCCTGAAAAAACGTTCTAGACTATTTAATTAAATTAATAATTCGCTACAGTGCCCAGTTTCTGTCAAAAGTTGGATTCGGCAACCAATAACTCGTTTACGCGCACAGTAGCTGCTATCAGCTCTGATTATTAATTGAATATCGCACTCAGTGTGAGGTTGACTGTTGAATGGACCTGATGAGCGATACATGGGCTCCCCGAATGGCAGTAGCTGCATAGAGTTCATATTAATTACTTGACAAACAATACCTAGAAATTCATACTATAATTTCAACAAGAACAGAGTAACTAGTAGGTTCTAAATTATCTCATGAACTAGATCGAACTTCTAAACTGCCGAAACATTAGAGATTGAAAACTGACTCAAAATTGACGGCACGATGTTTTTGCATTACTATTGGGGAGTCTAAACTAGGTATGTAGATGTTAGCGTATGCTATTTACAGGTTTCATTATCAAACCTTTTGTACTAAACTGCGTTCATTCATTGAAAGTAAAAGTCATTTTGGGCTAATTGTATCAAAGTTTAAACCAAGGAAAGAATCATGTTCTACGCGTGTTATAAGCGAGATAGCGGCTGGCAGGCCGCGATCTGCCCACCATAAATAACCGCTGACAGATATATGGTCGCTCGTATTTATGACTGTTTGTTCGCTCTACCGAATGCAAAAATTATTGTCAAGCTAATTTATAGCGCCAAGTCACCTTCGTGCCGCGAGAATGTCTAAGGGGCCTTTTTTAACCCCGGGGAAAATCGTTTTACGGATGCCCGCCCACCATGGGGACGGTGGATGGGTTATGGTCACTACCGACTTAAAATCCCCGGAATGTTCCTACACACATCTGGTGACGGGTTCACAGGTACGCCGAAGCAATCATCTGTGATATGTCTTAGAGGCCTGCGTTCACTTGAACATTTTTCCAGTTTATAATTTCAGTGTTTGTATCGTCACATCGTGTATCATTAGATAACATAAATTTTGTAATAATGATTAGAATTAATTTTGTATTTACGATATAAAAATAAGCACATTGATCTAAAATCTTATGTTCAGAGTGTCCCAAATTTTATATATGGCTTCTGTCTTCTATAAATCTCACGTTATTATAAATATTAGCAGTTTTAAAAGTTGTGTGCAATTGTATTTATACATAGACGCATCTACAAAAACCTTCGGAAAGTTTAAGTATCGTTTAAGTTAAGTATATGTTGAAATATTTAACCGTATATACCGTAAAAACTTCAAACAAAAATGAGTCATAACAAACATGACATAATGACAAGATGAAAAGATAATAATTAACAACTGTTTAATAGAGTTTATCAAATACCATCATGAAAAACAAGCGATTCTATTAATTATCTCCCATTAATCAAGCTCTCTGTTCCGAGGGCAGTGCAAGAGGCGTCACTCGCCACACAACTAATTCCACACCGAGAGACCTCTCAACAGTCTTTTAATAAGAATTTGATTTACAACTACAAAAGTTATTAAAACCCTTTAAGGCTTTTGAATATCTCACGTACGAAAGGTGGATATGTCGACACGGATATGTGGCTACTAGATGTTGTAGTTTACCAAATAACCTTTGTTCGAGAACTGTTGGAGAATTGTACCTATCGGAAGTTTTAAATAATTAGCACTTATAAAAATAATGATAATAGTCTAGTCTGTGCTTGTACCTATTATGAGAATTAAATAACAGACAAATTGCACATAACTTTAGTTATCTGACCATGGAAAAATCAAACATATTTATCCAGTTTGGTGATCGAACCCGCACTTATTGGCACAGCAGGTATTCATTTTACCACTGCACCCAGCGGTAAAGATATTTACTTAAATTTCATGTCTTAATGCTCACGGGGAGGCATCTAGAGGCAGTATGTCCGCAAGAATAACGCAGTTAATTGAAAAAACGGGAGCGGCGACGGCGACGCGCCGATAAATCAGGCTTAGCACTAAAATTATGTGTTGATTTAACTTCGCCTTCATTCACACAACCGATATTTATCACGCGAAAATACTAAATATTGTGCTCTAAGTCTGCATTATTTTTATTCACTGAGACTTTTATATGCGCGCAGCGTCCTCGGCAATGCGTCGGCTTCCTTTTGGAGTTCCAGTGATCACCTTTGAGTTTACACTGGAATATAGTTCATTAAAAGGTGTTCAGTGGATTAAACTTGACAACAACTTGAGCGGTGTAGAAGCACGGCACGGCTGATTATAATTATATCAAAACATTTTAGAACAATGTGTAGTGCGTATTAAAAAAAATAGATAAATATATCAGGATAAGTACAGACAAATATATTCGCCGATTAAAACATCATTACAAGAGTGTTATATTACTAAAATGCTGATAATAATTAGGGGAGAGGTCCCGGCGTCCCGGGACTCAAACACGATACACAGTTCGCACTAACAAGTCCCCTGGCGACGTTTATTGGCTTCCTTTTACCCCTAATTCCTTATACGCCCGTGGGTGATACTCGAAAATTAACAATAAATAAAAGGGGAATTAGTAATTGAATATTTTTCTGTAAAATTGTTTACCTGAAATGCGATAAGTGTTTCATTTTGCCGGTCATCTTCGAACGTGCCGTAGAATTAACATTATTATTAATGCTATTTGAAGTTTTGCTTTGAATTGTAGGCACTTGTGTTAGAGTTACCTAAATTTATATGTGTGATTAAAATAGCAAACTGCGTTTTTAATTAACAAAGATGTTTTATATGTTTCAAAAAAATTCATGATTTGTTTCCTTCCTTAAATCGTTATCTATAAACATCCCTGCATATAATTTGCTTTTTCTCAACAACTGTCAATATAAATTGTATATACTTTTTTCAACTTACCAAGTCCAGAACTATCTAAGTAAGCAAGCATGTAATAAATGCAACATCAGTCCAAATATTTAAGCTCATTTCCACAATAAAAAGGTTTAAAAAACTGAACATGAGAATGAGGGTCGTGTAATCTAGTTGTACGCCCGACTGCGCCCGACACCGCCCGATGCCGCCCGAGCGTGCCCGACTGCGCCCAGCTTCCCGCTTAATCCCTTTCTCGTAATGGTCTTAACAGAGGATCAAACGCAGCAATTTGTACGCCAAATGTCACTGCAGTACTGCTGATCGGTAGGAAAAAGTAAAATGATCGTTTATTGCAATCGCTTCTAGAATTGCAGAAAGGTACTGTTTTTAGGTTTATTTGCTTACTTGCAGTCTTTTTTGTCTATAGAAAAGCGGACAAAAGAGCAGGAGGGGTACCTGGTTATAAGTAACCACCTCTGCTCATAAGCATGCAAGAGTATCACGAATGTGTTGTTGGCCTTGACTTGAGGAAGGTGTAAACTCTTTTCTTACCAAACAAATCTATTCAGTAGTTTTTGGTTGAACTTCATACAATATAGATACATTCTAAAAATCTTTCGAATGTATAGTATTAGTCAACAATGATCGCAACAAAGCGGCGGCGCATCGCATGAGCGGTTCAAGCTAATCCCGTTAAAGGGTGTGAGCCCGAACTACTTGTGCTAATATTGAATAACATTTACATTTTATATGAACCCCCGATACATGTTCATGTATGCGTTCTAAGGGTGCCAAAAATAGATAGATTTTTTTTAATGAGATGGCCTCCATGAGCAGTATTGTGAGTGTGTGTAAAAACCCTTTTACTGAAGGCATTTTTTAAAAAGAGTAAGAAATTGGTAAGCGCTTGGATAGGATTCGATGGATCTCGACAGTTTTTTGCTAGGTGATGACCATTTGAGTGAGGGTGGTACCGTTTCGGTGTGAGCATCTATTACTACGTTTGTAGGTAGGGTAGACGTCAGAACTTGTTTTTTTACTATGTTTTCCATTACATTCTATTAACATGAATTACACAATACGTAGAAAAATCCACATAAACATTTATTATACATATATTTTGTAATTGCTCTATTTGCTCATCCAAGTATTTGGTTATGAAAATGTTTCCACAACAAGTCCTTTCAGTTCAATAACCCGTGAATTGAGTATGACGTAATTTAGACGTAATAGATAAGTGAAGTTCAAAATAAATTAGTGCGGCATTGAACTCGCTACCCTTTGAATAGCGCTTGTTTACATTATTACAGATTAATATTTTCCGGGTTCATTTTGAATTATATAATTATTTAAAATAAAAATACACAGCGAATAAAAATAATGTATTTTTCATCGCTGTGCCCACTTCCACAATATTAGACTTGGTTGTGTCAATATTTCAATTTGTGAGTCTTTGATCTACAACTTTTAAAAGCTGGTCTCTGATTAAGAAATCCGAAGATATAATATTCTGCATTTTCTCTGGGTGAAATAAAGTAGGTACCTATACCTTAGGAACTGTTTTCGAAATTGAATTTGGACGATAACTCTAAAAATGAACTGGCTCGCGTACCCCTAACCAGATACTTCAATATGCCGTAGTTCTAGAGTCATGTCAGGATTAATCAAGTATAGATTATATAACAAGCCTTATTAACGAGTTGTGCATAACAAACCCGAAGATAATATCAATCCTCGTAGCAATTGCCCAGAGAATCGATTCAGTGTTCCCACTCACTGTGTGCAACGCAATCAGACGCCTCACTCATAACTCCTCACTCGAATGTACCTCGTTTTGTGCTACAAGAAGTAAACTAAATGACTGACTAGATGTATCCCGTGGTTTTATCCGATTGAATATTTTTTCAGACATTACGAAATCCAATAGTGAAAACATTCAATTTAATGTTCAACTTGTAGATGTAGGACTTAATTACTTTAGTGGGGGGAAAAGGTTGTTACCTAACTTATCCAAAGGGAGGATCTTCGACTCGTCGAACCACTGGCTGTTAGGCCCCAATAGTTCGATGTCGACACATTGTTTATATTCTAAGTCTCGAACAAATATCATAAGTGCGATTCAGAACTCGGCGCGTTTTGTTTTTCCCTGATTGCCTTGCGTAGGCTGTTTAGGTTTAGGTTTTTGAGACGTAGTTTCTGCCTCAAGTAAATAATGATTTATAGATACGTATAGATAGTTTTAGTGAGTTATTCAAGTCTCGTGGCAATCGTCGTGGACAAGGTCTGCTGATTGTTGCGATCCCGTAGGGCTCGGCGGAGGGCGGGCTGCGATGACACCGCTTTCTTATTTTTGCGGACTCTTTAGCGCTTATACAGATTTGGTTTGTTAATAGTTATTGAGCAATTATGCTATCTATATGTTATAATATGACTTCTATATTTTTGTCAACTATTCAAGCCTTTTACAACATAAAAAGGAGCCAAGCTCTGTCTATTAAAATTGAAATAAATCGTCCAAGGTCCAAACTTGACCTAAAATTTCGTTAAAGCGAATTGTATAAGAAGGAAATATTAAAAATAGTTTCTCCTTATAAAAAACAACAAAAACATTAGAAAATATGAACAAGACATACTGGCCCTAGTGCGGGATCCGAATGAAACACAAGTGTAAGTGAATTTGTTGTTAGAAACACGCCGATACAAGGCTCCCACCCGGCGACGCTTACACGCTCCACGTACGTACACGAGCATTTTGCAAAGGAAGGGAAGTGGGAACTTCGTGGAACTTATCAATTTCATAACATATAGGTATTACATCTATATGTAATATACATGTTTATTGAACAGAATATCAGTTATAAAAGTTTTCTCAAATATCAGATTAATATAAGTATAATATTCTAGCAACACTTTTGTATTTCCTATTATAAATCTAGGACTATTATTATGTTTATTAAAATATATTTAACTGAAATAAAATCAGTTAAAATCAGATGGATTTGATGCGACGCTGACGGTAATTGCATAATTTAGTTTATTTAATCTATAATCTGTGATGCGAAGCGACTAACACACTCAAAACAGTCTCATTGTTCGCATGTTTGTCCACAAAATTGTTGATAACATCGAACACCTGTACCGATGCGCAGATCTAGATAACTTACCCTAATTGTACAGATTGTTGCCTAATATTAGGCTTTATCCACACGGCGCTGTTCATACCAACAACTACTTACTACTTTTCATCACGCTAAAACTACTGAATCGATTAGAACGAAATTTGGTACACAGATGGTCTAGACTTCTAGAGCCTGGGGAAGGACATAGGCTACTTTTTGGGGGGGTTGAAACTTTTATAATTTTACGCTTTCACGGCCAAACCGCTGAACCGATTGTAATAAAATTTAGTACACAGATAGTATAGAACCTGAGATAAAAAATAGGCTTCTTTTTAACTGGAAAAAAAGGTTATAAGGGGGGAAGGGGGGTTTATATGAAATTCCACGCGCACGGAGTCGCGGGCAACAGCTAGTATAGAAATAAATTTTCAGAAATGTGTGTCTAAAATATCCCCACTCATAATGATATTTTTTGTAATCTTTATTGATTTAATTAGTACATACGAAACGTTCTTTTTAAGTCATTAAAAAATATTTTTTTATTTTCGATGAGTTTTTTTTTTTTATATATTATTTCGGTAATGTAATGATAGGTATAAACGTAAAACCGAGTAAAACCCCTACTATAGTGGATATAAAAATGTTTGCTACACAGTGCAGGCTGCGCCTAACCATTGTGATTGCAATCAGCATCGGTGGTACCGACCGCGACGTGCCGACCTGCCAGACTAACAAACCGCGATTTGACGACCCTCCCTCCCGCTCACACCCACTCGCAACGACAGAGACAACCATACACATATACTGTATTCGCTAATTTCACTGTTTTTATGTTTACTACGTAAATTCAAATAACTTGAAAACTAAAATGATTTATTTATCGAAGAAATAGCTTCGACGGTCGTTCGGTAAGTTTCAATCGTTTAATTATTTTATATTTGTAATTAAGTTATTACGATATTACATATATGTATACAGTTATCTCGAAGTTTATACTACTCGTATATTTTTTTCTCACGTGAAAGTTTGTATGGATTTGAATTGCAGGTAAATCCTGGAATAATACATAAGATTTTTTATTCCCAGTAGGAATGGAAGGTAGGCCGGTAATACCTGCGAGGTGTGGCTAATTATATAATATAGTTCATATTTACAAAATATATAGTCTAGGTATTTTTTTCTATAATATTTTTTAAAGAAGGATGGTTATAGAAATAAACTAAAAATCGGTTATAAAAATAAATTTAAGTGCGTAAATTTTTTACAATTGTTATGTCTATAAAGCAGAGGGTCGCCAGCAAACAGCACCAATTGAAAGGCAAATCATTCGCCATAAAAACGGCAGCAGTCGAGGGGACTAACGTAATTAGAATTTCAAATTTCGCTATGAAAAATCGATCCTTCCGGCGTCCGAGTTCGGAGCTGGGCGGAAACGATTGAAGCCTTCAAAAGCCTCCGAAGCCTCCGTCATTACCGGCCACCCCTTCCCCTTCACCCTCTCATTACTATTTATCTCTGCACGATTGCCCTTCCTTTCGATCCCTTTGAAACGACGCGGACGTCACGAATTAAAAGTTGATCGGCAAGCGATATTTTAATGCATTTCACATTAATTTCACTATTTTTAAGTACATACTTATATTGTAAGTATTGGATCGATAAATTATATATTTATAATTATTTAATTATTACTTGCTACGTTATTAAGTTACATCTAAGTAAGCTCTGTAGTTATATGGTCTTTGATCATTTAAAATTTGATTAATTATTTGACTAACTTGTATAAATATGAAGGTGACATATTACATTGTTTAAAAAACTATATCTACAAGATAAACATTTTTATACATTCATAGAGCATATTTAAAATCCACCACATGTGACGCAAGTTAAATCTTTTAAGGACTATTTAATCCCCACACAAAGCCATAATTACAGCTTCAAATATTCGCATGTCGTGTGTGGCAAACGTAATGCCAAATTAGAGGGTCGAGTGGAGTCGGGAGGCAGCGCCGAGCGCGCTGATTGCAGCTGAGCCTCTCATTATCTCTATAGAGATGTAGAGTTTTAGAGATCTAGAGCTTTGAAGATTCACCGCGTATAAGTCTTTTGAGAAATGTCAAAGCATGTATTTGAGTAGGTATAGTTCGCAGTCTCAAATATGTTTTTTTAATTTTAGAAAGTGGATATAGTATTATTAATAGTAATATTCTGAATACAAGTACATAACTTATTATATTTAAAAATAATTGCGACGGCATATACCTACTAGCTAAGATAATAAATAGTACTTAATGTTTCGATTGACGGTTTACTCAAATTGATATATATGCTTATAAAATTATAGCAGTTTTTAAATTCTTGTGTAAGCAGCAGTAGCAGCAGCAACAGTAGCACACTTAAAAGCTATTTAAATAATTAAGTATCTAAGTTGGATCTTAGCCTTTGTGTGATAAGTAAAATAGAAAATACTAGGGAGTAGGTAATTTGTAAGACATGGTCATCCTCGTTGCATATTCTACCTAATACGTAATAACGCAAATAATTTGTTTACTATGAAACTGTACTTCATCATAAATAGTTATTTTAAATACAAATATTTTTATTGAGTATTCTAGCCCATTTATGAATTTAGAAAAGCTTGACAAACAAGCATCAGTCAGTACCTCTTTATAGTAGTTTTAACGACCGTTTGATCGTCATTACACAATGCGATTCCCCGAGCAGTTATTTTGACACCCTACGTTTTAGTGAGAATTGAGAAAAGTATTGCAAACTCGTATAGGTATGTTCGATATTGCTTACAAACAAAAAGCCGCTTTGTAGTAGGTACGTAGATACTCGTTAGATTTATAACTTAGGCTAAAGAACAAATACTGTCTAGTAAATAATTGATGAAAGAACATGATACATATAAAAACATACATGATGCATGAGACAGCGTACTTAGTCTATGGAGTAAAATTATCTATAGGTACAAGTAATAAAATCAATGCTGATTGAATTTAAATTAAAATGTACGTTAACGTTGAACCCCTATAGTACTCGCCTCACCTATAAGTACTCGGGATAAAACATGCTTGAACATATTTATCGCGGACAAAAAACAGATCCATGTCTGCAGCGCGGGGCCGGCGGCCAGCCACGCCCGGTGGGCTCCGCCAATGGCACGCGCCCTCCGCTAGCCTGCCCGTTGGCACCGCCTTGCGGGCTCAGTCGACATCTGACACCCGTTGCGAGTGCTCGTGCCCGCCCGTGCCCGTGACCGTGCTCGCCTGACACCCGTGCACATCCGGGGTCGTGGTCAGTGTAGTGGGATGAGTGCTTAGATCCAGCTTTAGTGAGGACTGTCACGATATGAAGGTAAGGTCGTCAGTTGATTGGTAGCAAATAATTGTATAGTATACGTTAATTGGAATCCTATTTGGTATAAAGTTCCTACTGAATACTTATAATAATAATAAGAAGGCATGTTATATATTATGATACATTATGGAAATTGCAAATATTCTTTAATGATTTGCAAACTGAAAGCTCTATATATTTCACTATCTGCACCTGTGTTATATTTTATTAAACGATGTATCTCAAGCATTAGCATTATTATATAAATTCAGAAGAATTCGACGAATACATTAGACCATAACATAAAATAATTACAATATAACAATCACATTTAATTGTAAAACAATGCAATATTTGTAAATGCTTGCGATGAATGTGGCTTCCTTTAAGTGAAAAAATTAATATCAACTGTGGACCAACCGATGTAGCCTTCCAAAATCTGATCTTTTCATAATGATCGTATTACAGATTCTACACAAAAATGCTTCGTTAGTTTCCCGTTGGAGAAACCTTGCGCAAAATGCAAAATGAATACTTAATCAAACAGCATAATTGTGATTATAATTGAATATCAATTATTATTTAAAAAAATCTTTTTATTAGTGAACAACGAACATCTTAACTTGCTCAAGACCAAACACTGATAAAAGATTATGATATTTTAGTCTACGTACGATTTTAATATATGTAATTATATATGTAATGCTTAGTACAATACAGAGCAAAGTGGCGGCTGCTATTAAATTATAAAAACATATTGTGTTTATAATTTTAAAGACAACTCTCAATACAATATACATTTTCAAATTTGTAGTTGTAACAAAAACCATATATAAATTAAATTTATATTAACAAAAAACGTCAAATTAATGCACGTTTTACTTCGACGGTAATCTTTACTAATTACACTATCATCCATTATGAATATAATTCCTTAAAATTTTAAATATGTCATACGTAATATCATATACACATACATTAAAATTTCTTACCGCAATATTAGTTATAGCACATAATTTAATAAAAGCAATATGGCTAAAGGGTGGAGACCTGGTGAACTGAAATACAGGCCTATAAAGCCTAGCTTAGGCACCAGTCTCCCACAATATACTGTCTTTTTTTATGAAACGCTGAAATGTAGGTATGTAATGTATATAATCTATTGTGGTGAGAATATAAACATTTATTAGGTATTATTATATATGGGTACTGTCTATAAGCACAAATGTTAGAGAGATGTAGGTTTGAGATTTTAGGAGGTTATAGAAAGTAATTCCCGATTTTAAAAATTAAAAAAAGGGAAAAATTAAATTTGTCATACGCGATAATAACAACTCGAAAAAGATTTTTTAATTCAATATTAATTTCAGAGATTTTTTTTATTTATAATTCAAAAAAAATTAAGTTATATAATTCTTGAACAAAACGGTCATCCTTTGTTCATTCATTGCAATTGCTTTTATTTTCCTATTTAACACATTTAATTGAAAACAAAATTAAGGTTTTAATACAATGATTGTACTAGTATATTATATTAACTAGCTGGGCACGTGGTGAGCTGTGTATCAGAATTAAACAATTTTAAGTTGTAAAATATTAGTAACAAGGAAAAAGAGATTAATAAAATGGGATTGTGTTATATGGTCTTTAGTATCTTATAATTTAAATAAATCTTTTTTTAACAAAATATAGCTTATTAAAATCTGTTCTTCATTTCAATTTAAAAAATCAATTGTCGTACTTTTTACCAACATTTTATATTACGTTATCAAAGCAAACAAAATATACGCTGGCCTTCTACCACTAGGAATAGACAAGTTTTTCGTGATGGTTAATAATAATATAATAATAAAATTAGCTATAAAAAATATTATTTTAATCCTATCGATTATAACAAACTCCAATTAAATTTAATGAAATAACATTTTATGTTTTATAAACAATAATATAATAAAATACATATCAATAGCACAAGTCGGCCGGGTCGCCGTCGGGCGCGGCCAAGGGCTATATTTAGTCGCATTTCGCATTTGAATTTCAAATGGCGTCCCTCGCAAATAACATTTTATTTAATTAACACTTTCTTAATTAGTGTCACTAAGTGTTGGTGATACGCGGCGCGGTGCCGGCGCGTTGCCGCCTCGGAGCCGTCTCGGTGCCGCACCGTTACTGTGACCACTCTCCGACGCGATACTTTTCTGTTTTAATACGAGTACCATACTTATTTATAATGTCATCTTATTATTTACTGGCTTACACGGTGTCCTCCAGGTAAAACCCGCTCAGTTTTCCGAATAATAATTTTTCAAATCGCTTCAAAAGTTTCTTCAGTCTTTTTAACTACTGAATGTTTCCCCTATATAATGTTAAGTAGTAAAAAAGTGTTCTCTGTATCAAA
This sequence comes from Eurema hecabe, assembly GCA_026213755.1. Lineage (NCBI taxonomy): Eukaryota > Metazoa > Arthropoda > Insecta > Lepidoptera > Pieridae > Terias > Terias hecabe. Next base: position 334,047 of record JADANM010005835.1, read on the forward strand.
TGTTTTTGGTCAATCAACTGAATCAAATCAAATTTGTTTAACTTTGTATTGAGGTACTATTATCAAAGTTCCGGCTAGTAGGTCTTTTCCTCCCACTCTTTCTCTTGCCATCCTGTTTCTGCTATCCTTATTTAGCCCTTTTGTGTCTCTTATAAAAATCGGCAACTGTTGCTTTTTCAATTCCTCGTTTATATTAACCGCCTGCTACTATGGTTTACCTACTAAATGTCCCACTACTTAGTACTTACAGTCAATATATAAGTTAAACCCCCTGCTCCTCTTGTACCAATAACTAATAAAAATCTTAGTCGTCCCAGATTCATAGACCAACTTAACTTTAATATACAGGACATCGAATTAATTAATATCTAGGTACTACATAAAAAAATCGATTACATATTTTCTTGATGAGGTAAAAAGGAATACAAATTTTATGTTCTTTGTAATATTATTGATGCAAAAATATGTGACGATGTAAGAATGGGTTCAATGTTTGTTCTAAAAGTACTTAACTTGCGACAGGCTTCCTCCGAAGTTTACCATACAACAAGAATCAACAACTCTGGACTAATACATATTAAAATATTAAAAGTTTGTCTTTTATTTTCGGCAAACAAAATTAATACCTATTTAGCTCCGAATTGAATTGTTAAAGAATATAAAAACAAAAGTCATCGTTACGGTTTGTTTTTTAAGTTGATTTAAAACGTCTAAAACAAAAGAAGGATCCGTAAATAAAGTATACCGGAGTCGATCAAGTATTGGCCTGCGCCCGCGCCGGTGCTTAATGATAGAGCCTTCAGTTTACGACGAAAACATTGTAACTTTACAGCTTTAAGTTATGTGAATTGATTCTATAAAATACTAGTATGGGCTCGCGAGTTTGCGTTAAAACGGTGATTGATTTTGTTTGCACTTTAGCTTGTTGTATCGCTAAGCTTTTATCAATAATAATAAACATATAAGATGATATTCCTTTGTATTTAAAAAATTTTAAAATAGTACTTTTTATATAATCTGAGGAATTTCAGAATACAATTAAAATCACTTATCGATTTCAATTATCACTACGCTTACTTTTTTACAAAACATATAAATCGGTTTACTTAAAATATTTTTCGTTTATTTCGACATTACTACTAAACTATTCCAATTACCGCAAATGTTCGCCGCGGTAGGCCTCATTCACTAAAGCCTAAATCTACCTGTAATGCCTTATATTATCCACTTATCACGAAATTATATCATTCTAGGCTTTTAGGCTATACTTCCCGCGGTTTATGTATTTCTTAAAGATTTCTTTTTTGTGTAGAAAAGCTTACTTTTCATAAAGAGATAGATTTTATTGGACTACTTGTTGAGTAGGATGTTATATAAAAAGGAATATATAGAAAAAATAACACTTTATGACAAATCAGATTTCTAGTTCTTTCTAAATATTATACCATACTACTATTATAATAGTTTGAGCATCGGTTTGTTTATTCGGATAATATTAATAAATAATTAATCTTAAGAAATGTATTTTGATAGCATTGCTAATGAGAATGGCTTAAGGCTCTCTGTCTACTACAAGCGGAGTGGTGGACAATGGAGCACAACTCGAGGGAACCCGCGGGGCACGACTAGCTGAATTATTTGGACTAGCTGAGGTTTTCGTATATTTTATGCTTTATTTATTTAAATGTTAACATTAATAAGCATTTTGTTACCTAAACTTCTACTTAGCGAAAATCATTTAACATAGGACCTTTTACTTTAATAATCTTATCTCATATTTTATACAATAATACATCATTAAATTAAGAATTTGAAAACCTAATCATCTTCTAGACAGTCGGTTAAATGGATGTTACCTAAGCAAAACAATGACCGTATAAAAGACTTCAACGCGTTAACTAGTTTCTCAACCTTTCCGTAAAGTAATTACAACACAATTATATGTGAAACTTTATTCGTCGGCGAATTCAAACGTTGAGAAACCTCATCGTACATCATATGCTTTTTGGCAATTAATTGTATATTAAAAACGTCGGAATTGTCTAGTTTTAACTTGAAACATCTTCATTTACCGACTCGATTATTCTATATTGTAAAAATCGTATTAATTTGTGTATTTAATAAAAGGGCATTTGAATTTTGGAAGGAAACGTGTTTTAAGTAAATAAAAAAATATATCTGGTATCTGCTCCTATATCTAAGAAATTAATGATGAATGGTTGAAAGAAGCTTTAGATTACGGGGAAAGGAAAGATGTTACGAAAAGCAACTCCCTGTGTATGAAGGGGGGCGTAATTAAGATAATTTTAGAGTTAGTAGAGCCTGGTGGTCGCTTACCATCAGGCTTTCAGGAGGATGTACGGAGCTAGTTCAATGTAGCCTGCGGGATGGCTCTATGTATGCTTATTTCTTCATTCATTCACACGTAATACAGCGCAAACAAAAATTAAAAGCCCGTGAAGAATGAACTAAGCCAGCGTCTTATTTGAAGGCACTTACAAGTACTTGTAATTAATCTCGCGACCAAGACCTCGCCGCCGCTTCACTGAAAGACCTATAATGTGATTCTAATCCAGAAATCGGATTAAACGTATCAATAAATACGTCGTCGATTCGATACGTTAGGGGAAGAGTTATGGGCCGAATAAATAAGGTCCGGCCAAAGCGCCCTGCGGCGGCCCGAAGGCTGTATTAATGGTATCACATGTGTCTTGCGCTCCTACAGCCTGCGACCTTTGATATCCCGACATGGTCACTTTAACGGAAGCTTTTATGTAATTATTTGAGGTACGTGGGAGTACCTAATTAGAAGAATGCAGGCTTTGTTTCAGGTCTCGGTGTAACTTAATTAAGGCTCAATTATTGCGGGTTTGCATTCACTTAAGTAAATATATAACATTTTTTATCACAAACACTCAAATAACTTATTATTCTATCATCTGTATAAAAGAATGAAATTCATAAATATAATTTGTTTATTTAAAAGTCCTAATGTCTGAATGTTAAGAGTTAAAAATTGCAGGCGCAGAAGCTATTAAAGAAAAAAAAAGATGTTTGTTACATTTTCTGTTCAGTTAAAATAGTTGATGACTTACATAAAATAATAAGTATTATATGACAATAAGTTGTTGTCTTGAGAGCTGTACAATTCTCCAACATAACACAGTAACAGCGGATCAGTAAGAATATGATCGCAAGAATGATCTTGATATATCGGTTCCATCGAACACAGTTGAGCCATTTAGGGTAGGTGTTTATGCTGACGTGTCAGAGACGGATGGTCGGCGCATTGTTCGCGACTGATTAATGCTCAGGACTCGAACTTGGGACCCCGCACCCTTTAACATTTAAAATATAACCGATTACATGTAGACCACTTATAAAAAGTCAAACAAATGCGTGAAATATGGGTTTTGATAAGCGGTTTCGTTAAAGGGAATAATGTTGAGTATAAGTTAAATAACTTACATCAATTGTAACTTGAGAACTGCTGTATCGATTTGAGTGATTTTTAGTTACTTGTTAATTAAGTATATTAGTATAAGCAGAATTTATATTAAATATATAAGAATGAATTTTAAATTTCCTAGTTTTTAAAAAATGTTATATAACATATTGGTATATGCTCGTAATTTTCACTAATAGGTAAGTTGCTGGTTTGATTTTGATAATAGTTACAGCGGTACCAGTCTTGATAGCGCAAGAATAAAATTAAAGATAAACTATAAATACAACATAGCTGTAGGCTATACGCTGTAGGGTTAGAATATAAAAATAATAATGTTTGTTTTCAAAACTCAATCATATTAATCGTTCGTTATTGAGCTGGGTTCAATTAAAAAATCCCATCTCATTTGAACGTCCTTTATAGACTATATAAAAATGAAAAATGTGTGATGACTAGAGGATACCCGACTTACAGACACATCTGTTAATGGTGTCAGTGACACACACACACACACACACACATCATCGAAGCCTCTTGACAGCCCGAGGGCCTTATGATCATTTTTATAAATGATTTTTAACACCACACAAAGTACAATGCTTGAGGAAACTTAAAGAACCTCACAAAAACTTATTCATAGGTGCTCGCTTTGTAGGTAGGTACGGTCGGCAACGGAATTGGCTTCATTTTTATTTTAATAAACCTCTTTAGAAAAAGTAATAAAACATGGCCTTTAATATAGTAAATTGTATTCGATGAATACAGCCTCTTAAATATTATTATTACAAAATATTAATTTTGTATAATTCATTTTTAAATGAGACATATTTAAAACGGCATTTCATTATTTTTTAAAATTATTTTTATCATACAAATAATAATGGAATTAAATGTGTTTTATATACATTATAAATATATATAACGATTGGTATTAATGTCAAGTAGTAATGAAGATGTTATATTATTACGTGACGATAGATGTTTGTTTAGGTGCCGAGTGTGGAGTGCGGAGTGACGCGCGCGCAGCCTAACACATTCATAGATCTCTCTATAAAACCTCTATATCATACATATAAATCTTCCCCTTGAATTTGTTTTAAAAATCCAATATCCCAAAATACAAAAAGTAACTTTTTTATCCTATATATGTCATATCCGAAATAAGTCTTATAATTTTGATTAAAATTAACTTCAAAAAAATCTAATTTTATTTACCTACTGAAAACCCAGAAACACTAATAACTACATAGGAGAAACCTCAACGTTTTTTATAATAATTCAGTAATATTTCATCAACCTTTATATATATTTCCCTACCTTTTATAGAGGATTTTTCACACTCTCCATAGAATTGTATATAAAAATACTAGTTATTAATATTCTTAAATAACCCGAGATCCCGAGATATTAAAGCATTTATATAAAGCGTAACAAGTAGGGTAAAAGTGGGATAGATGCCCTAGGAGGATAGACGCCGCACCTTAAAAAAAGAGTATTTAAAACCAAATTCACGATCTAGTACCAAGTTCTTCGGACAGATCTCGCCCCCACAGCTCCGACCCCGCACTCGCTTCGCCAGGACTGCACGCGTTGCCGCTTGAGTTAAAAAAACGTTACAAAATTTTATCGCGCTTGCATGATTCTTGTGACAGTGACATTTTGACGTGTTCAGAACTTTCGTTTTCGAAGGTAAGTTTTAAGTATGTATTGTTATTTAAATAGTATGTATCATTTATATTTATGGTGTGTTTATAAAATTACGAAATTATTTAAGTATTTTTATTTATTTGCTGGGGCGTCTATCCCTACTAAAAAGGATAGAGGCCCCACTATTGACTGAGTATAGACGCCCTTACAGGCATATATCCTCTATGACTTATTTACAGGTACCTACTTAGGCTATACCTAGGTAAGATTTTTTTAAATAACGTACCTATCTAGTTAATATGCAACTTAGTAGGGAAATTGACTTTCCAGTTTATTTATTGTCGTATTTCACTGTACTTGTAAAAAATAATGCAGCGTATCACCTAATTTCATTTTTTATTTTAGACAAAATGCCGCGAAAATATAAAAGGAAAATACCCGTTCGTGCTGCTTGGTCTGAAGAAGCCCTTTGCAAAACTGTAAAAGATGTGGACACAAGAAGAAGCTTGCAGCTCTAAAAGCTAACCTGGCCAAAGTGAATTTAAAGAATAAGTAACCTGGCCAAAGTAAACAGTGCCTCCATATTTGTTGATTATTTGAAAATTTTGATTACTGTTATTTTGACGGATTTGTTTTAAGTTTTATTATTCCTAAATTTAGTTCTATAAAGTTTTAAATAATTTTTAATAGACGGTTATAAGTTGCTAAGTTTACCCAAAGAATGATTGAAAGACTGAGCCTTTTGTTCCTATAAAAGTGCCATTTACTTCAGTTTTACGGTACC
>JADANM010005835.1:345740-358093 GCA_026213755.1 Eurema hecabe
TCCTGGGGTCGGTGTTTTTTCTATTTTTCTCTGAAAGTATGTGTCTCAGCGTTACGCCGTTTTGGAACAATGTATAGCAACTCTAGAAGAATCCAAATCAGCTGTCAAAATTGCATTAGCTTTAAAGTGTGGTGCCAGCGCCAAATTTTGTTTCTTCAATTTCTCCCAAAGTATCGATCTCAGCGCCATGTCGTTTTGGAACAATGTAGAACAAACCTAGCACAACCCAGAACAACACTCAGAATCGCGCTAGCTTTAAAGTGTGGTGCTAGCTCAAAATTTTGTTTATTCTAATTTTCTCGAAAACTATAGCTCTCAGAGTTATGCCGTTTTGGAACAATGTAGAACAAACCTAGCACAACCCGGAACAACTTTTAAAACTTAAAAATCTCAAAAGTGTGGTGCTAACTTCCTGGACGTATAACTTTGTCGTCTATGAACCGATTTTGATGATTTTTGTATTTTTGTAGGACATCAGATTGTAAGGATATCAGAAATCGAGGGCAATTAGTTCGTCTTAAAAAAGCGATATAAATACAGTTTAAAGATACGTTTTTTTTTTCAATTTGTGACGACTTACTGTAAGTTTAGTTAAAGAGCTCTTATCTTATAGGTACTTAGTATTTGATGATCCCGAGATTTCGTTTGGGTTACTACAACCAGGTATGGTCGAATGTCAAAATGAAATAAAGATATAAAATATAAAAACAATACAAATCAACGAAATAAGGTATAGATTTGACTACGTCCAATTCGAAGCGCCATTGAGATAGAATGAAGAATCGGCAAACAAAGTTCCCGGCGTACAATTGATCTTATTATCATCTTATTATGATATAGGTAGTTTCAGATGGTGCTTATTTTGTTGCAGGCTTTTTGTCATCTAAGTAATCAGATATAAAATTACTTACTGACAATAACTTAAATAATCGCTTTAAAGTTACTCATAAATAATTGTTGTAAGCAAATTGGGATGATGTTGAAAAGCGTATACATAGCTTTTAAACGAGACATTGACTCTTTTAAGGAAATTGATAAATAGTCTATTGCCCTGTTTATGAATACTGTAATAATAGAAGCAGAACATTTCAAATAACCCAACTAACTTATAAATTTTAAACACTTTAAACCCACTTAGGTTTAGATATTAACTTAAATAGCGATTTTAAAATAGGTAATTTTTTTTCCCAAATTTTCAATATTTTCACACCTAACCTTACTGACGTAGGTATCCCTCGTGATTAGGCGTAACAACCGTTGCATAGTTCATCGAGAACAGACTGACATACTTATACTTAGCTTTGGGAGGTATTATTACAATGGCAGTGGGTACGATCCTGCGCATGTATCTATATCTCAACTCGTCAGTGTTGCAAGCATCTGCTCGCGCTACGTCACGGCCGCCATTTTCAGTCTAGCACTATTATGTTATCTGTGGCGTGTATAGTCTGTGGGGCGATGACGTCACCGGCCACGCCCCCGCCCCGCCCGGCCCCGCCCACAACCCAATTTACGCTCTATTGCTACAAGGTAAGGTCGCTTATCGCGGCGCTGAATCGGTAACGTATTTATTTTAAATTCACTATTAGTATTATATGTATTGAGTGTAACTGGCATGAAATGCGTGTCTCGAGGCGTCGTATTTCATCTTGTCTCATATAAAAGAGCGGTATCTACTGATATTATATTTTCTGTTAATCCTTACTCATAATATGAATGCCAATGTTCGTGAGAATATATGAATATATGTATGAACGTTTGTTATCACGTAAGACTTGTCTGAAGTTTGGAACACATTGGTATTAGAATCGAGGACAATGGAGGCGGTTGGACTTGGTACTATGGTCCCACTACCGATTAACCACCTGTGTACCTCCGCACACCCTGACACACACACACTCGCCAGAACGCGGTACATTGTCTTCCACAAGAGGTTGATTAGACCCAGGAACGTCCTGAACGACCTGGGGCCGAGACTGGGTAATACAGAGTCAATTTGACAGTTTTGCAAGTAGCATAGGTCCCTACAGACAGTGAGAGCTTGTTTATATTTAAGTTTTAATAAATCGTCAGTACTATTTACCTTCGATAAGTCTAAGTAAAGGAATACCTTTTAGGAAGAGGTTTTAGCGATCTAGAAGGCAACACGCTTGTATTATATAGGTAGTATAAAAAATGTAAGTTTGTGAATCAAAAGGAATTTTGAAAATCTTTGACTCATTAAAAACCAGATTATGTTGTAGGCTGTACAATGCAAAATAAGAAAATCTCGAAAAAAAACTGGTCAAACGCGATCAAATCCGCGGAACAGTGCTAGTTACTATGACCAAAACATATCAATAACGTATAAGTTAGTATGTTAATACCTACCTACAGAACGGTAGCGATAGATTCGATTTCCGATAAGAAGTGAGCACTTCGAGATGGGATCTGTAATACACGATACTCGATAAGCCCACACCGGCGCGGGCGCAAGCGTTGATAGACATACAAAACTTTTTTCCCTTTTCCTTCCCACCTCCCTAGTACCTATTTCTTTTTTCTCCTTTCTCGTAGATCCGTTAGTTAACCTCTTTTTAGCGGAATACGAAAAGGAGTACCTAAGTTCTAAATTCGATCATATTTTTTCTTGATAACTTGGCGATTGGGTGATCCTATTTTGATCATTGTTCCAGTGTTTTTAAATGGTGTTGAAAATGAGTTCATTTACTATTGCGAGACTAACTATGGCAACGAGGCGGACGAGCCATTAGCGAAGATGGTCGTATTCCCAGGCGATCCTCCTGCTCAGTGCTCAGTAGCCACTATATCATCGAATGAAAATAAATAAATGTGTATGAGAGAACGCATCACGTTGCAGATGCTTGACAATGAAAGGGTGCTGGAAGTTACATCAATCATTAGATTGTATTGAGAACAGTATAAGTACGGGTAAAAAAACCCGATATGGATTTAAAATACATATTCTTATATCCCACTTTATTAAAATGGATGTTTTGTGGACATGAACGCTGAGTTTTTAATTTCTATTACGTACCTACATTCAAAAGTATTTATAACTATCAAAAAAACTGACTTAATTTTTCTCTAAAAATACTGTTTTTCACCGAACCGATAGTACAAAATTGTTACATTTTCACTTGAGTTGGACCTCGCTATGAAGAAAAATTGTTCTGACTTGTAAGGAGCCTATAATACGTACCAACTATACAATTTGTATAAAATAAGATTAACGTTTATTTTTGTATGATATCATCGAGAATAAATACAAGCAACAAGCCGCAAGGCGCTCGATCGACAAGAATGTGAGGTATTGATCATCTTCATGAAGTGCTATAGTGATTTAATATTCGTTCAGTGAGCTCCGGTGACGAATCGACAAAAAAACCGAGGAGAGGTTGAATGGTGCGAAGCGTTCTATTATGGTAGAGCGGGCGCGGCGGGGGGCGCCTTTGTGCCCGCTCTGTGCCCGATTGTGCCCGATTGTGTCCGCGCCCGAGCCGCGACCGCGAACACCGATCACTGACACGCATTATTTATTTCCGATCCGCCTTTGTTCCTCTAAAACATCATCCTGTATCATAAATCAAACAAAACAAATAACAGCCCCTAAACTCTCGCACATCGTCGATTCGCCGCCAAGACTCACTACTGTTATGGTAATGGTGAAACGTCTCGTTTGTAGCATTGTGCGCGCTACGTGCCCCATACCGCGTGTCCCCGCGGCCCTGTGTCCCTGTGTCCCGACGTTAGCGTAACGTAACGTGAACGTGAACGTGCACGCACTGCGAAGCGGCCCGTTACCGCCGCCGAGAGGCCGTAAATACCGAGCCGTGTACCACTATACGACGTGTTTCGTATTGTAAAATCAATTAATTTTTACGATCGATCGCCAAGTGACAAGATTTATTAAGTCTCGACGCTGCGGTTCCGTTTTAATTTAAAAACGCTTTTTAGGGACAGATTGAGTTTTAAATGTGAGTACTTATCGACTACCAAAACACACGGCAAGGTAAGTCACACCCTCCGTATTATAGCATTACACGATCGAATTATAAAAACAAATCGCCGAGAGAGCGCAGTGGGACCGGAGTTAATCTCCCGAACGCATTTATCATGTTCAGACGATAAAAATGCCATTGAGATGAGCCGCTTACAAAGGAGTACAAGCCCCGTACCTGATGCCGGCCGAAAGTCAATTATATTCAAATATAAATCGGATTTGCGAACGTAAGCCAACAATAGCGTAGGCGCCGCGCACCTTGAGGGACACTCCGGCAATGTGCGGTGTGCGCTGTGCGGTGTCGTCACGCCACCGTCACGCCGCCGTCCCGGCCCCGGCGCGGCCCCGGCGCGACCCCCGCTGCTCGTCGTTGTCCACCGTTTCTAACTATTCAATGTAACCCGCAATGTGCACTCCGCCGACCGAATTGCCTCATCATCTCAAATTAAAGTGATCTAGTTGCGAGGCATTTGCATATGGAGATGACTTTGCATATTAATTTGTACCGGCGTGCGGCGTGCGGCGGCTTTAAAGACAAAAACCTGATTTAGTATTAATAAGGCCGGCGTTACAGTTAGGTATGTATTTGCCAAGCCTGTCAGATTTATTGCGGATCGGATTGAATTCTTTAGAGGGTAATAAATTGTAAATAAATTATTGGCGTAAATCTAAAGTGTCAGATGTTGTTCTAGATACAACTCGTAATATCTGTATTTGAGTGAAATTAGCGCGGTATTTATTGCTAATAGGTTGGGCGACCGGCGCGAAGCTCGCGCGCCGCCAGCGCTTCGAAACATACTATAATAATAATAAATAACATAGGTACTATACCTAGGTAATTACAGCATAAGTAGGTACCATCATTACCTATAAAAAAGGACACGTCCCAAATTATTAAGAGTTCATGGTTATAATGATTAAGAATTCAACTCCGTGCAATGCGTCTCTTCATGCACTTCAAAAAAATTATTATCTCTCCACTTGTAGGTATCAACGTACAATTAACCGCCAAATGTCACGTGAAGTCAACGTACTTGAAATTAATAGGGGATAATACCACAATTGAAATAGTAATAGCGACACAATAAAGGATTTTATGATCCCGCCCCTAAAATTGAGTCCCGTCATTTGCAACGGTGTTGCCCGCTCCCGGGCGGCGCGGCGCGGCGCAGTGTTGCAACCCTTGTCGCGACATAAGTCACTGCGAGCCCCCTTCACCTTTTGTGTTGCTTGTATCTGGTATCCGAGTGAATTATTGAAAAGATATAAAAACTACGGTAGCATAAGAAAGCGTCATGCGAATTCGATTCATTGACGTTTTCGCTTTTATATTTGCGTGTGCATCTGACACTTTTTGCAATTAATACTTGTACTACCTAACCAAAAATAAATAATATTAAAAATAACATACAATTGCATTTTGAAGTAAAAACCTCGAAGTAAGTAAATTAATCATGACAACGTTACGTGTAAGGACTCCGATAAGAAAAGTAAAAGAATTATGGATACAGACAGAGACGCGAGCGAAATAACGCAAAAGCTTTTAAGATGTAGGTGCGACACTAAAACAAATAAACAACAGAACTGGTGCACAATTTAAAAACGATAAAACTGGTAGCCAAGACGAGACGTGTTCAAACAAAAACGTCAACCGTGAAAAAGGTATCATTAGCATAATTTCCATCAGCGACAAGCGGGCGTAACGACGAGCTAATAGCGCGCTGCGGCCGGCGCTGAGAGCCGCGCGCTGCTCACAAAAACTGCCACAAAAACGGGATCCATATCAGCTGAAGACAGACAAAGCTGGCCCGTGAATGGGCCCCAAGAAATTTGTTAGGTGATGGGTGACAAGTAGCTTTGTGTGCGAGCGCGGGACACATGCGGTCGGCGATGTATCGCGCTGTAGCGCGGCGGAGGGTGTTGGAGCGATCTAAACGGCGATGTCGACTGCATTGTTTGTTATTGTGCGAGCGCCGGCTGCAACTATTGTCGAACTCGGAATTGAGTGGAATTGTCGAGGGCCAACTATCGATGAAGTCCGCGGCTCCGGGATATTTATGGGCCGAGTGTTGCCTGCCTGTTTACGGCAAACCAATAAACTCGCATTGTTGCCTTTATGGCCGGAACGGAAATCCGAATACGTTTTCTATTAACTGTGGAGGCTCGTTGATTGTTGTCCTAATCCTATTATATAACTGCCTTTTTCATGAACTCTCGATAATATACATTTATGATATCCACTTTTACTTACAATATTGATACAATGAGATTACTATACCGTGTACTTAATAGAGTATTGACATTAAATTATACGTAAACTTGGCATTGAAGAAATTTGTGTTTCTCAGGAAACCCTAAAATAGCAATCCTTTTATGTGATAAGGTTTTCGACCCAAGATTATAGAAAGTTATGAAATCCCACGCTTGTATTTTTCCAACGATATTATCTCATATATTGTGAGGCAATATATGTGTTTATAGCCATCCACTATGAACCTTTACAGACTTCTTAGACCCTGCTATATTTATAATATCGTTTCTTAGAACTCATGCATATTATAAAATCAATATAAAGTCCAAATGAAAACAGATTTTATTAGAAACATAAAGCAACTCGGTAGCTTTAACATATTCAAAGCAAACAGAACGAACTATAATCAAATTGTAAATTGTAGCATTGTAATGCAATTGTCGCGGCCGTGCGCGTATTTAAGTCAATATTGAGCGAAATTCGCGCGTTGATTACCGGGTAGGGTGGGGTGGGGTGGGGCGGAGTATTTATGCAACGGCGATTAGATTACGCCTCCCCCGGGACGCGGCATGTGGCCACGCGTTTTGTTTTGCTAATATGGTGTTATTCCCGATTTACGAATGTAATTGCATTGTACTGGATCCGTTGTGAAGGCGTAATGAGATCAGTGTCAGCTCTGTTGACGCTGTCGGCGCGACGTGACGGTCGGCACTCGGGAGTGTTTAGCGTTTGGGCAAACATGGAACAAATATTTTGAGCTTCACGACTGCTGCTTATACATTATTTTCTTAAATGCTTTTGTGTAGTTTTTGTGCATTTCAGTCATCAAAATTATCTAATTTTTACCATCGCATATTAATTTATTAAGAGAGTTAAGGAATTAAAGGGTTCATTATACTTATATTAACTTATTATCGGGTACTCTTGATTTTTCCAGAAGGTATCTATACGCTGCGGCTTATGGCTAGCTCACGCTCAGCTCATAAGTCTTGGTTCCTGTAGAACGTTCTAGAAGTAGGTGATGATGGTTGTGTTGCAGACGGAGCACCGCACGTGCTGCGCGTGTGGCGAGCCGATCGCGGACCGGTTCCTGCTGGAGGTGGGCGGCGGCGCGTGGCACGCGGCCTGCCTGCGCTGCTGCGTGTGCGCCGTGCAGCTCGACCGCCACCCCTCCTGCTTCCTGCGCGACCGCCAGGTCTACTGCAAGCAGGACTACGCCAAGTGAGTGCCGTGCCGTGCCTTGCCAACTGCCACCAATCCACTGTCATTGCACCCGAGACCAGGAGTGGACTTGGTCGATGTGTATTGCTATAGCGGAGGCATCTTGCTTGCATCTTTTTCGACTAGTTTACTTGAAGCAAGACTACGCTAAGTGAGTGCGTTGCCGTGCCAACTTCATGTGCTCTGTCCTATCCACCATTCCACCCTTACTGAACCTAGAAGCCGCAAGCAAGACTGCGTCATTTCCACTAGAGGATCCTCTTGGTGAATGTCTACTGCACATTGAGCGGATGCCCATCGGACACACGAATGGCCCATCTTGCTTTATTACTCAACTTTTACATCAGGCAGAATAACTTAAAGAGTTTGCAAGCTAAAGGGCGAAAGACTTGTATAGTGATTAGTGGTACTCCTTCATTGTACTTATTTAAAATGTCCTATGATACTCTTTGTCTACTACTTAGTAAATTGATTTGTTACTCGGTAAAGGTAAATTACTAACACATGTATCTAATAATGCTTAATAATCTTAAAATGCAAAAAAAGACAAGCGACTCTTACCAAATATGTATTAACTAAAATTTTCAAAAAGAAATAAATATGCTTATTTTCGGCGTCTATATTAAATGCTATGCTTTCTAATACTGCTGCAGTATTATACATTCGGGTCTAGTCGGTAAAACGGTAGCCCTTGTTGCAGATTGTAATCTCGTGCGATAGTAGGTACTGCACCGCCGATAACGGGCGATAAATATAAAGGGCTGCTTATATAGGAACAACATTTAAATGTATAGGTAAAGATCTTTTCCTAATTAGCTCAACATTCATCTTTACAGATGTTTTTTTATGAGTTAAAGTTAATCAATTGAATCATTTTAGTACGTTTAATTATCCGGGAAATCAGGGTAAAAATACGGAATCGGGCGTTACGCGGGTGTACCTGGGAGAAAGAACTTGTCTTATATAAATGTTATTGTTCATCGTAAACAATTAAAAGTCGAATACCAAAACATTGTCCAAGAATTCGGACATGGAGCAGTTGGATCACATTAATTCCTTCACAATACGGAGCCTGCGTCCAATTAACCTTACGTATTAGAAATGTTCAGTCATCGATTTGAAGAGTCATCAGTAACCCGGCCGAGTTGAGGAGGCCGCGGCTCGAGTGAGGGCTATAGATGCGATGGGGCTATTTGAATCGGTCGGGTTACGGCTGGTATGTGGAGGCAAGCGACCTGTGACCCTCACTGTGTGGTCATGATACGGCATTATCAGCGCTCTCAACGCAAATCTACGTCTATACATGGGGGCGAACGGAGTCAGGCGGCCGGCATCCGAGACCTATACAAAGAGAACTCACCTATATATAAACTTGTGTATTATGGCATCAGTTAAACATACATTCTCTTGGCATACATAGGAAATATTTAAATTGGTTAATAGTTAGCTATTTAAATGATTATTTGCTATCGTAAAAGATTAACTTTTCGTTGTGTAACACAAAAAAAGATGAAATGGTATCTATAGGTTCTAATTAAAAAGCTGAAAAAATTGAAACTGTTTATTTATAACACATACATTACAAATTTATAAATAACTAGACGGCAAGTGGGTGTGGATTTGTAACTAAAATAAATTTGTGTTCACGAGTTTTGACGCGGAGACAAATGACGCTGTTCTCGACTTCCTGACACACGTAAATAAGAGAAATTACATTTTTAATCGTTTACTATTTATTTTATTGACGCTCACAACTTCATATTTTCTTATTAATTGGCGGACGATTTGTTTGTTCGTAAGTATTTTGTATGTTCAATATAACAATGATGGATTTATTTATTAATATATTGGAACACACTACTTTGTATCGTTCTTCATACTGAATTTTATTACTATAAAATATAAAGATATAATAATGTTAATTATAAATTGTAATTAAAATATTCCTATATGGGGATAACGACACATAAGAAATAATACAAAAATATAAACATTTCTAATAGTTTGACAGATTGTAGCGTACCTTAGATACACTTTTTTGACACTTAATTATATTATATATCTTATTATTGAGATTTTTACAAAAACATAAGAAATTTACCATTTGTTTGTAATTATTTCTGTATTGGTTACAAATAATTCAAATAAATTATTGAAGTAGATATTATGTACGATTAGGTACACTATGTACCTATTATTCTGACATAAAAGACAGCAGTTCTTCTAAATACGACCAAATATTAAACCTAGCTCCAGGATGCCAGTTCCAGGAGATAAAGACGGTTAATGACTTTCAAGCGACTGCTTTACCAGTTAAAATTTGAGGAATAAATTGAGCGTTGACATTCTGTAGCCTGCAGGTGGAATAAATCTCGGTCTGATTGCTCGCCCGAGACCGATCTGATTTAAAAGTTATTTGTTTTGGATAAGATGTATTGGATATTACGCGTTTGCTTCACCGAGACTTGCCCCGAGCGACTCGCTCGATAGCTTTATATGCTCCCTTTAATTACTTTTTGAATTCACATTTAGTTAGCATTATAAAATGAAGCCAATTTTGAATAACATACACGACGATACCGAGCCATAAGCTCTGTTCTTAATTCTCTTCTGGATTAGCTTTAACTCTTCGCTTTGCATGAACAGTTTCTCATATTGCTGATTGCATCCACGATATCGTACATAGATATTGATTTAAACCAAAATGCCAATTAAGAAAAGTGGCCACAAAAAATGACGTATCTCCGAGTACAATACGAGTGAAATCGGGATCGTTATCGCGTATGATTGCAGCGGCTTTGTTTAATATTCAGGGTGAATCGATTAAGCTTTATTTATTCGACTATAGATTAATTAAGGTCTGTGGACAAGGGAGATTTACATAGAACACGGTGCGCGCATTTGGCCGCCGTCGTGTGGGCGATCGCGTGACATCCTGCACCGCCATGTCGCCCTGGTAATGGAAGCGTCAGTTGTACTGATGACCAATTATAATGTCTTGATTAATCGGTTATTGATCCACTCTACGGTGGATTATCTTCTTATTTATGACGCCCTAGTACTTGACCATTGACCAGCCCTTATATTTTTTCAAAATTACATATTTAAATGTTGTTATAAAATATTAATGAACAGAAAAGGCCGTGATACGAATGAAATGTACAAACATACTTACAATAGAACTTAATTTAAAACATCACCTACACTTGTATTACAACATCCTGCTGAAACAAAGGCTTCTGACAAAAAGGTTGGATAAACAATAAACACGATATATCAACAAAAGCAATTATACCGGGCCCGCGGCGACCGGCGATTTACGGGTAACACTCCTTCAAACATAAACATTATTTAACTGGGACTAACGATCCCGTAGTGTGGCAACATTCAGGATTTGCAACACACATACAGATCGTTAATTTACTATAGTAATTCAAGCTTGTGTATTGATGTAGGACCAAAATAATTGAATTTGAATTGTTATTTAAATTTTCGTGACTTTGCTTGCTTTTAACGATTTACTCAAGATAAAGCTTTAGGAAATAAATTAATAATTTTATTTTAATTTAATTGAATAAATATTTTTATTGATCTGTAGTTTTAAAATAAATGTCTAAAAACAATTGTGTATTCATGAAAATTTGGAAAAAACGGGGAAAATTATTCATATTTGATAGCATACATTGCGTGTGTTGCGTTAACGGTTCAAGTTACAAAAAATATATGTACTTAATATATGAAAGAGTTACTCTACTGTGAAACCTTCTTAACCGGTGGTAAATGTTTTGTGGTATCATGACGATTCAATAGTGTTACTAAGTAAATGTAGCCTAGTTGAATAAAGATACTTTTGACTTTGACTTTTGTCGTCCGTGACATAAAAA
This sequence comes from Eurema hecabe, assembly GCA_026213755.1. Taxonomy (NCBI): domain Eukaryota; kingdom Metazoa; phylum Arthropoda; class Insecta; order Lepidoptera; family Pieridae; genus Terias; species Terias hecabe. The sequence goes on from JADANM010005835.1 coordinate 357,100, forward strand.
CGCAAGAGAAGTCACAAGCAATGGCTAGTTTTATATAAAGTCTCTATAAACAATATTGTTTTGGAAGAGTTGAGATTTAAATGTAAGTTTATAGAGTGTTTTTTTTTACAAACATAAGACACGATAGTCTTCAAAACGTAAACACGCGTCGGATAGTATCAACAACAATCGCGCAATTACGTAGTACAAAAATAGCCGAACGTGGCATCACTCGACACTTAACGTCAGTGTGTCTGTCTGTTCGTGCCGCCCGAGAACCTCCTGACCCGCTTGATTGTCAAGTGGCCGAGTGTAGTGTGGTTGAAACAACGCCGAATGCTTTTTGCCTACCATTTCAAGTGGTAATAACAGTTTTTTGAAGTCGTGCTGCGAAAAAAACCTTCATGTGAAATGTCAATTATACCTACTAAATAGATTTAATCAGACGTAGGCAATTATTATTGTCTTATTATTAAATTGTTATAGAAAAAATGCTTACTTAGTTATGTTTTTCAAATGCAAAGGTTTTATATGTATATTTCCGATAAAATAGACCTATTTATTAGACGCTTTTCAGACAATTTTTACACGACACGGTTCGGTTGCTTTAACTTTATTTCTCAAATAAATATTTTTAGTTGCATCTTATAAAAGTTAGGTAGTATCTTGTGAATGTTAAACGGAGTTCCACCAAATAGGTAACAATAGTATGTCTACAATAGTATAGAGCGACGTATAGTGCGTTCTATAGAGGGTGCAGACTGCACAGCGTAGACCGCTGATGGGCCATCTGCAGACAGATCCCAGTCATCAACCCTTTCCGGGCGCGGCCCGCGGTGGTCCGCGGTGGTCCGCATACCGCCCGATTGAAATATAGCCCGTCGACTTATCATAATCAAAATAAATGACATATGAAAACAGTGTTGCAAGTCACGCTGTATTTTTTACCGGCATTCCGTCGCATTGTTGCGCCACTCCAGCGGTTTTCAATTGCCGATAGGACATCGTTTTTTTT
>JADANM010005835.1:359366-380892 GCA_026213755.1 Eurema hecabe
CACACACACACACACACACACACACACACACACACGCCACCAGGCTATAATATTATCATTTAAAATAATTTTTAACAAAAAATAAACCGACATTAAAATAAAAAGTAAAAAAAAAATTGCTTTCCACAAAGTAATACACATTTTTATTTAGTATATAGATATAATATAGAATACATACAGACGAATTGAGAACCTCTTCCTTTTTTGAAGTCGGTTAAAAATAGCACACAACGGTTTAAATCTTTATCACATTAAGTCACTTACTTTACTCCTCTACAATGTTGCTTCCTCTGTTCCTCGCACAAAAGGAAGCAACATGTTGCAAAATGGCGGCCTTTATATTAACACATTCGCCTTCGGATAAAATACACGATATTTACATTTGCTTATATCGGCGCGTTGTTCCCGATAACACGGCTTCTGGCGAACCGAGCAAAAAGTCGCGGCGATAACGACCCGATTACGACCCGATATCGGACCGATACCGGACCGACACAAGTAATGGAGTGATGCACGCGTTAAACTTATTTAATAAGCTTGTTTGTTTGTTTGAATGCGGCTATATATGAAATGGATATCTTAAATTCAGGTTTTAGCCATATAATATAACTATATCTTGTTACTTATTTTGTATGAATCAAAAGTTAACGCAATCATGATTATTAATGAATTAATTGTAACTGTTATAGGAGAATGGCATTGAATATATGAAACTTTGTTAAGGGCGTTGTTTCAAAGAAATTATTTAAAAATAAGCTAAAACTTAATAAAAAATAATAATTTTTAAACTGTTTAAAATAGCTTCATTCGTAGGCACTCGGTTTCCAATTAAAGTGTTTGAAGGTTTATTTCTAGTACATATTTTTGCTATAATAACTTAACTGAGGTAGATAAATTAGCAGCGTACGCAATGTGCACACAAATGGGGAATAATCGGCTCAATTCTAATTCCCTTCGACAGAATTCATTACAGAATAAAACCGTTTAACATGTCAATTGTGAGATAAATACGAGTAATTAAATATTTCCGGCGAAGCCTCGCCTATAAATATTAATGGGGCTTGTTTATATACTAGTTGCGCCTTGCGGCTGGATTCGTTATTGAGTCCTGAGTGTTCCATACGAGTCCATAGTTATACCAGTGCACATTTAAACATTTAATTTCGATTATGAAAGAAACGGGTAAATTCTTATGTTCATTTGTAAATAATTTTTTTGAGGTTTACTATAAGTTAAGAAGTCGTAGATGTATATTTTTTAATACTTACATATAAGCTATAAGTCTGGCTTTCCTTATAATTATAACTATTGTGTATAAGAAGGCATCTAACAGTAAAAGTACCGCCGTCCTATACTTTGCACTCAAGTTAGCTATTCCTATAGTGCATTTCAACTATACTATTTCTTTGTATTTTTTAATACCTTGTTCAACTTTACATGTCTAAGGTAATATTTTTTTTTTTTTTGATAAACACAAAGAACTTCACAGAAGTAAGAAATAAAGAATGAAAGCAAGGTTCATCATTAACAGTGCATCCGTTAACGGTATCGCGGAGTTAGTGCAATCGCAAAACGTCAATTAAAGCATCGTTTTTAAACAGCATTCAGACTTATACTCGTACATCGCTTAACATGCGATAACAACGTTATTATTTATTTGTATAAATGCCATGTTGATGCCTTTCAGATTACACCCGTAGATACACTTATTTGATATCGCTCTTGCTATTATTATTAAGGGTGCAATTATTTTCTAATTACGATACGTTATAATATTGCTGATGCATAAAGTTTAATGTTTTTCTTTACTTGATGCGCAGACTGTTTTGCACATATAAACAAACGTACTCGACGTGCCCCGTGGTTTTACCCACCCTGTACCCCGGGCAATACCAGGATATAAAGTATCCTATGAGTTAATCTAGAATCTAATATAGGTACTTGCAAACCGAAATTCAGCCAAATCCAATCAGTAGTTTTTCGAATGATTAACACACATCCAAACATACAAACTCTCATTTAATATTAGTAAGATTTATATAAAATCAAGATGTACAAACAATGAGCGAGAAATTTAGTTGTGTGTTAGGATTTTTCTGTTTAATTTAATTTAAATATACCTAGTATGATTGGGTCAATTGAGGACAAATATATGTAAAATAAAATATTACTCGTTACCTATTTATTTTTTGGATAATAAACCGATATGAGTCATAATTGATAAATTATATATTAACACAACTATAGCTTAGAATCTGTCGTCTGTCCGGAAAATTTTCACCAAATGTATGAAAGTATTTTTTTACAGAACTATCTGATAAAGCTTAATTAATGAACGAACGGTTCGACTTAAAATAGCCAATAAAAAATAAGAAACAATTATATTTGCCGTAAACATAATAAATAATTACAACGAAAGAAGTCCTTCATTTCCGCAAAACATTCAGTATAAATGGGGATACTTTATGTATCTGTAAGTATATAACTTAGCCGTTCAAGTAAAGGTCCTGCGACGAGCCGCGCCACGGTCTACTTACGTGTTAGATATATTAATTATAATAATTCAGATCGCTAGGCTTTATTTATTTCCGACACATAATGCCAGGTCGCCACCTGCGCCGGATCACGCAAGCGAAACCGCGCGAATAATAAGTATAATATATAGCATTAATATTGATATAATTCCGGACATACAAGCGAGCCAGTGGTTTAGTAGATGCGGCGAAACACTTGGATAAACACACGCACTACGTCTAAATTGGACGTGAGGCATGCTTTACGATGTTCAAGAAGTTCATTTTTATATGTACTTTTAAAGTTAAATAATGTAATATAGTTCTAGGGTGTGTTCTACAGTTAACCAAGTAATTCTATTTTTACTATAAATTAATTATTTGCCGATAATGTTGTTCGTGAACCGGAGCTATCTGTATGATTGTGTAAATAGCGATGCGATTTTTAAATATGATTTCATAAATTTCAGATGATAAAATGCTATTAATAACTCATTGGCTTTCTCGTTCAGTTAGAAAGGAACAGAAAATAAGTTAAACGTTATTTTTCCTCTTTCTAAGAATAATAAATTAATTATAATCTATTAAGATTTGGACGACTGCAATGCTTTTGGTATTGGTGGTTGTGAAGGAACAGAAAGAGCTGATTTGATATTGACTTAACAAGGGTGACAACCTACAACGTGTCTTCGAATCACTTGAGTCGCAAGCAATTGTATACTTGAAAGAACTATATATTGTATATGTGTTGGGTTTTTGTTAGTATGAGGCGTATTGCGAATGTCTGCGTGTTGTTAGGGTCACGGTCACGGGATCACCGGCTGTCTGTTGCAGGAGCTTCGGCGCCAAGTGCTCCAAGTGCTGCCGCGGCATCTCGTCGTCGGACTGGGTGCGCAAGGCGCGCGAGCAGGTCTACCACCTGGCCTGCTTCGCGTGCGACGCCTGCGGCCGCCAGCTCTCCACCGGCGAGCAGTTCGCGCTGCACGAGGACAGGGTGCTCTGCAAGCCGCATTATCTCGAGACCCTGGATGGCGGCTCTATTTCCTCTGATGGTAATTAGTACTCGTTTTTAGTTTATCAATATATCAACAGCAACTTGCAATTGCTTCATACTGCGTTATTTTTCTTTAGATTCAATTAATAATTATTCATATCATACTTCATAAATATTAATAAACATAATAATACAAACTCCAGATGGCTGCGACTCGGAGGGCTATCACAAGAGCAAAGCGAAACGCGTCCGCACCACGTTCACAGAGGAACAGCTGCAAGTTCTCCAAGCCAACTTCCAGCTGGACTCCAACCCTGACGGGCAGGACCTGGAGCGGATCGCGCAGGTCACCGGCCTCAGCAAGCGCGTCACGCAGGTCTGGTTCCAGAACAGCCGCGCTCGCCAGAAGAAGCACCAGCACACTGGCAAGGGCAAACAGAACCAAGGTGAGCTCAGCTCCTGCAAACGTTATGCGAATTTTAGCGAATGATTGTTGAACTTTAAAGGGTATTTTTTTTATGCTTTTGCGAAATGTTGGTATAACCTGTCTTGTATTTTGCCCAATGCGTCTAGTGAAGAAGAATACTATCGGAAGCCTCCCTTAAAATCGTTTACTCTAAGATATCTAGTTTGCTGAAGTGTTTGTGTTATTATAGAGAGGTGTGGTTGTGAATAAGTGGTTTGTCCGCAGTGATGTCGCGAGAGGACCCGGTGGGGTTTGGCAGGCCCATCAACCTGCACCTCACCTACTCTTTCCAGAACAAGCCCCCTTTTGTGCCGATAGGTGAGTAAAACGCATTTTTTATAACATAGGGGGCAAACGAGCAGGCGAGCCATCTGATGGAAAGTGGTCATCGCCGCCCATCAACACTCGATATGGATTATATGGAGTGGGTTGCCGGCCTTTTAGAAAGATGTAAGCTCATTCAACGCTGAGTTCGAGTTGAATGTTAATTAATAAATTAATATTTCTTTAAGTTACTATGTAGTACGTAAACATCAGATTAAATTCAACGCTATACAATACCAATATTAGTTTTACTCAGTAAGATGAACCTTTGTTTCCTATTTATTTTTTTGCAAGTTTCTAGGAGCGCTTGTTGCCATTAATTTATTCCATCCTCATTACATTCAACATTTAAAATACACCTATTAACCATCGATGTCTCATCGATAGCTTTTATAATAGTATTAAAAAAAGGATTTATTTCACGCCCACAACTACACAAAAAGGGAACTCATACAATTTCAGACAAAAAAGACAGTAAAAGTATTTTACTTATTTAAACTATTACGTTTTCAGATGGAACTTCGTTCACGGATTCTTCAATGGATGAGCTGTCCGAAGACTCGTCGATCCACTGCATGCAGAGCGAAGCATGAGACAGCTCCACGCGTCCTTCGCCACACCTTCAGACATTCCCTTCGGCTTTATATAGATTTCCATTCTTTTAACGAAACGTGTTCTACGTGCTGTTTCGTGCAGTCAGAAACTAAGGAATTATTGGTGTTACTAAGAGATTTTAAACAAAGCGAGATTTTGCCAGAAATTCGTTTAAATTACTCGCTATTTTTGTACGGTACGAAGCCATTTACCTTTACGCCTTGTTCAGGCAAATGATTCTTCACGAGCAAGTATTCTAAACAAATCGTAAGAGAAGTAATATACTAATTATAATCGCTGTTTCGCACTGTCACTTCGCCATTCCCTTATACCCAGTTAGCCGAACGATTGAATTGAATAGAAATGTAAAATATAATATAGATACCTATTTAGTTATAACCTAAATATTTTGTAAAAAGTTCTATTTATTTATTTATTGTAAGTAACTGTGATACGTTCCTTCGAATATATTTTACGTCTAATTAAGGAATACACGCATCGAATTCATAGCACTAGTTGCAACATCATGATTTGTCTGTTTAAATATCGTCCACGCTCTATTACGACTTGAATTAATTACATATTACCTTTAATAATTGTTTACTATTTATTTAACGAACTAAAGATCGAAAACATCTTTGCATACAATTCGTCTTACATTTTATAGTAAAATTATTTGAAAGTTTATACTGTAAAGAAAAAACTCAAATTACTATCTAGAACTTTAAAAGTATATATTAATTATATTCCGTGATGTTGTATTGGATAGATAAACATTAAAGTATAACGATATATAGTGCCAAAATATTTGTAGAACATTGTAATGTAATAATTGTATAATCAATATCTCGTAAGATACAATCGCGTAACAGCTTGTTATAGTAATATATTTGATGTACTTAATAGAAGACCGTAGATCGTAATGTAAATACATATATTTATAGACTAAGGAGCACTTCATTGTTGTAATTTATTATTTACATAGAATTATTTTCATAGATTAATGTGAGAAAATTGTAAGATTTGATTTGAATATAGTAGTTATCCTACAGGACCTGAGTTGGAACTACAATGTATGGTTCCGAGGACATATCTACAACCATGCCTTGTGTATTATCGACGCTTTAAAATCCCCTAATGCTGTTTACGTGAAAACCCTGGAACATACGGCTTAATTAAAGAGTTAGATTAACTAAGTATAGGTATATAAATGTATCTATAATGGTAGCGAAAGGCTAATGTTCTAACCATCATTTCAGAAAATTTTGCTTATCTTATAAAGGTTACTAGTAGCAATTGTAATTCATTCATTCTGGAACAATCTACGCATTACGATAACAATTGGCACTTTCAACTATAAGTAACCGGTGCACACATAGACACACACACACACAAATATAAAACATCATTAATTAATGTAACATGTTAATTTTTATTTAAATTTCTCCTGTGTGGTACTAATAAGAGTCAGAAAATAGTAGACGATAGGATAGATGGGAAATAGGAGATGTTACTACTTACCGAACTAAACGCAAAATAATAAATAAATAAATATTATCGGAGCGCACCACGTGGATGCCACATTAAACATCTCAATTGTAAATTTCTTACTTTCTTTGCAGTATTTATTAATTATTTACGGTATTTCAAATAATTTGTATTTTCCTTACGATCGAATTTGTATTATTAGAAAAGCATACATTATGTTCATAACTTATTTTAAGTTTAGTATAATTCGAAACTTACATATACCTATGGAAAAAAACTCTGTTACTTGAACGTATAAATTTTAGATTTGAAAACGTTTACTCAAAATTAGCTCTAATCATTTTAACCTCTTTCAAGTGTCCGAAAGGGCGTGAATAAAACAAATGTCTAAAATTCGAAAATTTCGACTTTTCCCTTAAAGTTTGAGTTATAAGTTCTACTGTATAAGTATACTGCTAAGCATCGTCAATTACTTGGCTAACTCGCTACACAGTATTGTAAATAATGAATATTAGATAACTTATAACAATATGTACGATTAATGTAAATTCTCTTAATATATAGATCTTCATCTCGTCGTCGATAGATTAGTCGCTATAAGTACTAGGTACTTAGTTTATTCTGTACAAAATATTAATTATACTATGTTGGTTACATTGTTGTTTTATTTCATGATACGAACTTTTAATTATTCTTTTCATTTATAGAGGTATGAAAAATATGATACTGACTGGGTTTTCACTTAGGCCAATATCTGAATTCTTCTCTTCTGGTATCACGGGGCACAGATGGTCTACAATAAAACGTAAAACGTATTTGGAAACATTTAATGTTACTTGTACAATATTAACCTATGCCTTATAAATAAAGTACATTTGAAACGATTATTTTGATGAAACAACATAAAATTATATTAAATTTTTTATCTATTGACTAAAGTTGAGAATCACCTCATAGGTATTTCCTCTTATTCTATCAAAGAAAAACAACTTCCTATTCCATACAAATATATTTTACATAAAGTACTGTATAACTACAACTAATATTTATAATATTTAATATTCCATCGTTTTTTGATCACAGATAACATATTCGTTTATATTAATAAACGTCATTTTCCATAAGTGTCCTCAAATTTGATTTGATTTCCGTTTATTAATCAATTTAATTAAGCACCTAATCTTAAATGTACGACGAAACACTGAAACACAAACCAAATTTAAGTTCTTCTCAAATCGTCTGATGATTAACTTTGAGATTTGTGTTTGAGTATTAGGGCGTAAATCTCCTTAACTCCAAGACTTTGTTCCTAGTGAAGGGCTTCATCTATATAAAGCTATTCAGAGTTTCTCCATTGTGTTGAGGAGCAGGCTCATCTCCTGTTGGACCTGTCGCAGCAGATCCCTCATCTGCTTCTGAGAATCCAGGATGTCGATGCTCTGGGTGTAAGGGTTGTATCGTACTCCGAAGTCTCGAGGAATCGTATTTGCAAATTTTCTGGAAATACATCAGCGTGTGATATATATTTAAAAGGGAAGAAATTTGAACAATTAATAGGAATCATATATTGTAATATGTCTTTTCTTGACTGTATCGAATTTCATAATTGATAAGGTTTTTTACAAATTATAAGAAGAAAACAGAATTATGGTTTACGTACGCGACATTTCACTATGCAAAAAGTTTATGCGTGGTTTAACAAAAGTAATAAAGTACTCAGTATTTTGAATTTTCTATATAAATATAAAAGTAACTAAATGCATTAAAATCGCGATTTTCTTAAAGTTATAGTCAGGCGTATGTATTTCTAACGTTTATAAAACTTACATCATTTTCTCTTTAGCGCTCTCGAAGCTGTTCGCCACGAAGTATATAGGCTGGTACTCCGTGATGGGGTACTTCTGTTCGCCCGTGACTTCAGGCTCGAATTCCTGGAGCTCGGGCTTGTCAGATAAACAGTACTGCAGCTCCCCGAATGAAGAGAGAAGACCAGCCCCGTACGCCTTGAGTTGGCCATCTTGTCGGCACAAACCAAATTCCACCGTAAACCAGAAGCACTGGAAATAGAATAGAAAAAAAATATAATTTTTGATTTCTATTTAAAAAGTTGTAGTCGGTGTAGTTGTATTGCAGTTTCATTTTGAACAAGTATCGTTTATAACTTCATCCCTGTTTTAGATGTTGTTATTGCCTTTTAGAGAGATCCTTCAAATATTTTTTTATTCTTCACATTTTTATGCGTACCGTGGCAAGTTTCTCAATGTAGTCATCGGGTGCACCCAGAGATGCAAGTCCTATCTCTTGAGAGAACTGCGCGAAAGCTGGATCAGCGAATAGCGGAGCGTGACCCAGGAGCTCGTGGCAGACGTCTGGTTCTGGAGTGTAGAGCGGACGAGAGTGGTGGCGGATGTACTGAGTGCTGTGGAAGACCCGGAACGCCAGCCCAGCGAGGAAGTCTCGGGACGAGAGCAGACCAGCCACCGGACGGAGCGTAAAACCGGTGCAATCTTTGGGAGATGAAAATTAAATATAAGCAATGAACATTGTGACCGTCGTTACAATAAACCGAGAAAATTTATTGTAACAAATCTCACCCTTCAAGAAGTTGGATACGTCTTCCAGCTGGGGAATGTTATCTTCTCTGTAGCCACAGTTTTCAATCAGAAGCGGGAACACGTGATTATGCTCCTTGCAAGCGTGTGTCGGGTAGAGTTCCACGAGTTTCCTGAACACCACACCCCAAGTTGCGGTTTCTTCTTTAGTGTACTCCACTTTGGGTAGAGGCTGGCCGTGTTTATAGTTATAGGCTATATCAGCGAAGTACTTTCTGCGGGCTCGGTACACCTGGTCTGTGAAGCCCGGGTGGTCAGAATCCAGTTCTGAGCCATAGGATAGGATCTGGTTGGCGAATCTGTCGAGATCGCGAATACGACGTGGGAACCAAGGAACCGCGGCTGTAAATAGATATAGACATATAGATAAGTGTGATTCAAGTATAGAGTAAGATAAAAACTATCTGCCAAATATTTAACACAAAACCTTAACTTTAACTTTTATACAGGTCAACTATTTTGTTGTAATTAAAATATGTTGCTCTTAAAAATATTTTTTTCTGTACGATAAACTTACATCTATTATCTTTATAATTTCTTGAAATGATATTCAAGTATCCAGTATCCTTCTTGAGCTCCTCGAGTGCAGCTCCAAAGTCCCCTGATCCATGAAGACATTCCACCATGAACTCATAACCTGGTCTTCTGGCGGAAGACCGGGATTCGATGTGGCTGAGATTGACTCCATGGTGGGAGAAGACGCTGAGGAACTTGGCTAGCGAGCCGGCTTCGTCTCTGGTTCCAGGGGAGAAGAGGAGCCAGGTGGATTTGCTTGAGTCCCGACCCTCGGCTATGTAGTTTCCTCCATTCATCAGCTTTGGCTGAGAGAAGAAATATATCTCTTAATACACATAATTCATTTCGCGGTTATCAGTATTAGTATTTGTTACGTGTAGTCTATTGTCTTGAATTATTTGTAAATTATACTGTTTTGATTTCGATGAAAGTAAATAAAAAACAGTTAAATTGATTAGATAGATAAAAAGAGATAAAATTTATCAAAGACTAGCAGCCCGACCCGGCTTCGCACGGCCATTTAACTTATAAGCCAACTGAAAAATCACACGTCACACAGTCAATCAATCATAAAGCACGTATAATTTTTTGATATTATTTTATAAAAATCTGTCTAGTACTTTAATAGGCTATTCTATTCAAACTAACAATCAAATCTAAATTAGGTATATAATAGAATAAAAAATATTAGAATCTTGCAATATGAGTTAAATCAACTAAAAATACATTTAAATGCCAAGGCATGTTTTAATCTGGACAATCTGGACTGTCAACAAGTTCCAGACTAAATATAAAATATTTCTTGGCGTTATATTCCGTTTATATTCAGGTTATATTATCTAAATTATAAAAGATCTGCTGGTTCCTCAGAACTCCGAATTAATAATACAAGATGAAACATTATCAATTGGCTACATATTAAATTGGGGTCAATGTATTTCGGTGGTAGATCGAAGCGGTGCTGATTATCGCAGTCGTAAAATGGTCGGTGATATCTCTGCAGATAACCTCTGTCCTCCGATACGGATGATGTAGTTGTCGCCTCAATTGCGTTGTTCTTGCGCTTTCTCTGGATAATTAGCTATGAATATAACCTATAGACCTGCCCTCGGCTTTCCTTTAAGCCCGAAAGGTCAAACAAAGTACTTGAACGCTATTTATGTTCCAGACTGTTCTACGGTTTGATTAACTCGCCTTGTCAAGGAGGTCCTTTTACGAAGGATTCGATTCGTTAATGATATGGTACCTGCTATATTCTTCAAGATGGATTGCGCCTAGAATGCTATTCAACTGGATCCTGACTGATCTAAATCATAATAAGGATTTAGGACTTGACAAGGAGTCTCGAAATTGAAATGTACTAATTAGCTAATACTTATGTAAGATGGTTTTCTTTTAACATTCTCTGTCTAATTAGTTTACAACCTCAAGTAGAAGAGAGTTCCGGAAATTCGGTGTAAATTTTTAGTGTAAAAAATAAAAAAATCAATGATTTGAAATATGTTAATATATTCTGAAAGAGCTTACAAATCTCGTACATTATTTCAGTATACGAGTGCAACCTTATTTTACGAATATTAATAATATTACTAAATAGAATGTAGATAACACTATTAGGGATGTATAAGAAATATAATCTAATAGGATAATAGAATGAAGAAAAGATTTTGTATCTGTGAGTTTGTGACTTTGTAATGGGTACCTAATCTTTTATCCGATTCTATAAGGCACTTAACTATATATGTATAAAATATTATAAATGTCTGTGAACCAGAAATATATCAAAGAAAAATCGTGTTCTCATTTTACACGTTTGAAATCTATTTTTATAATTAAGTAGATATAAAGTACAGTAAAATTATATAGAAAACGTAATGCAATCGCAAAAATAACTAGCAAAAAAATATTGACATTAATGTTCAATCCACCGAACAAATATAATTATGTAGTTCGAAGCAAAAAACGCATTAATGATATATAAATAATAGTAAACTCTTATAGTAAAGCTGTTTTACGACTTCCCGCACGCAATATCAGTTTTTCCTCAATCATGTTCCGCGTTCTGGCTCAACAAAGGCGTGGTACCCATACACTAGCTAGCTTAGCCCCGCGGTTCCTTCCGCAATCGCCTGAGAGATAGTATATAGGTATAGTCAAGAACTAGCCCTTACCAATCTATCAACTATCTCCGTACCAATTTTCATTGAACAGTTCAGTGTCTGGGGTGTGAAAGTGCTACAGATAAACGCTTAGTTTTGCATGTACCTATAATAATAAGGGGCACGCAGGCTTCTTTTTATTGAGAATAAATTAATCGGATTCATAAGAAAATAATGTTGAGTTATTGCACCACTTCTAATTCAAGTACTTCTGAACCGTTTTTAACATTTAGAACTCCGATTTGAACACCAGAGAAAATCACAATATAAGGTTTAGGTACGATAGAAAACCGCAAGGCTAGTCAAATTTTTAAATTTTAAAATCAAAAATTTAAAAAATTTCAATAAATTTAATTATAGCTACCTAAAATTTGCAACAACCATAACTTCATTTTAGAGTATTTTATAATTTATGAAAGTCCAATATTCAGATAGTTTGTCTAGCGGATGTACGAAATGCGTGTTTAATTTAATAATAATAATAATGTAATCGAAAGGTTCATAAATATATTACTATTAAAAAATATAATATTACATTCTTTTGAAACATTTAAAGATCACATAAATCGCTGTGCGCTAGCAAGTCAAGTTACCTTATCTGGCGGGGAGCTGGACAGGGTATCCTGGGCGGCGTCCATCTTTAGTCCACAAAAAGCTACAAAGTCCAAAGGACCAGCACGACCAAAAGCTCAAACGCTACAGAATCACATAGCCACCGAGTCGATCGGTTTTATTGCAGGCGCGTGACGTCACCCCGCGATACTAGCTATCAAATGTTTGTAAACTCGATTGCCATTTTATCTTTTGCGCTTAAAAAGGAAAACACAATTGCGTCAAAACATATCATTAATCTTAAAATAGGGGGAGAAAATCATTTGTGGTTGGATAACATAGTACCCTTAGCAAAACAGTTTACTTATAGAAGAACATTTCTACACGTTTGAGAGACAAAATATTGATACATATACAATATTGTTGATTGAATTTACAATAACTTTATTAGCAAAATTAAATTAATTCATCAATGGAATACCGATACATACTGTACATTATACTTTTATTCTTAAATGTTTATAACCACATATAATATTTTAAAACTATTATTAAAAATATATTGTAAATTCTCTAATGGAAGTATATATACACGCAGGAAATGCCTTAAATTGCCGCTCGATGCAATATTCCGACGAAATTGCGTCGGTCGAAGCACTAATAGCTTATTATTACAACGAGTGCTCAAGGTTGTTATTTGACTCTGTTTGGACCGAAATTTATATTGATCATAATTTTTTATTCAATATGTTTGGTAGTGTATAAACAAACATTTTTTAAGATTTTTTTTAACCATAATACTTTACCCAGTAAATCAAAAACTAGATATAGACATTTTATTTTTAAGCCTTTGTAGATACCTGTAAATGAGTACAATTCGTTGCTCTTTCCTAAGGAGTTTAGTTGTCACACTCAAAAAAAATTTCGATCCGGTCCAAAGATTCACGGTCAACAAACTAACACACTCTTAGCTTTAGCACACTTCCTGGTAGCACTGCACTGGGTATGGGCTGGCGTTTCTCTTAACATCAGGAGTACTTCCAGCTCGTCTCCCCACTTCATCGTATAAAAAAAAACTCTCTAAATTTCATTAATCTATAGTTAAAAGACGTCTTATTGAAACATATATGTTTTAGAATCGTTTTCATCCTTGGTTCCATTATCTTAAATATCGTAGGTACCCACTATTACAAAAAATATATTTATGTTTTGATATGCGTATATTCTTTTTCATAAGGTGAGTAGAATTTTTGAAAACCAAATCTGTCTCCGCATATTAATATAGTAAAAAAAGATTCGAAATGACTGTAACAGTGCCGGTAATATACGACACTTTACAGCCAAATACTCATACGCAAATTAAATTTAAGCACGCCTTAAGACTCGTAATTTTGACAGAATTGTATGGCAAACTGTCAAATCGGACCAGTTTAAGTTGTACTTAAATTTAAGTTGCGTTTCAGTATTCCGGCATTAGCTAGAATACAATAAGTAGGTGGAAGTAATCTACGGAATATTACATTGTAGATCACTCAAGTGAGTGGTATATTAAAGAGTAGTTTAATAATATTAAGGCTATTAGGAGACTTTATTTCGATTCACATTAGGCCAGAGTGAGTACATATTATTATCTTCCTATCAACCATTAGAGAAATTTTGAAAATTGTCGCTGTACCTTTAAAAACACATTTTAATAATACAATACAAATGTTGAATTCTATAAGTATTCAATATGTCGTAAAAGCAAAGTAATATTCACGGGATTTGAAATACTAACAGAAGTACAGAACATTTATACATTTAATCAAAGCTCAAGTCAGGCCTCATATGGAGTACTGCTCCCACCTCTGGGCAGGAGCGCCACTTTACCAGCTAAATCCATTTGACGCCGTACAAAGACGCGCAATTCGAATTGTCAACGACCCACGAATCACCGACAGATTAGAACACCTAAGTCTCCGGAGGGACATAGGTTCCCTCTGCGTGTTCTACCGATTTTATAACGGTGAGTGCTCCGAGGAATTGTTCGACCTGATGCCCACGTCACCCTTCCACCATCGCACCACCCGCCGAAGATTGAAGCTTCATCCACATTGGCTAGATCAGTGGCGATCCACTACGGTTCGTTTTTCCCGGTCGTTTCTGCCGCGCACCTGCAAACTGTGGAATGAGCTTCCTTCTGAAGTATTTTCGGAGCGCTTTGACATGGGTTTCTTCAAAAAAGGTATTAAAGAATTTCTCCTTCGGGGCCGACGTTGCACTGGCGACTTCTCTGATGTTGCCCGTGTCCATAGGCGACGGTGACCGCTTACCATCAGGTGGCCCGTCAGCTTTTACGTTGACCTTTCAACATAAAAAAAAAAAAAAAAAAAAAAAATGATAAACTACGTCAAATTACCTAGCATAAACTTGACGAGATTATGTAAAATCCATACTATATAATAACAGTAACATTTATTTTAGTAACAGTTTTGAATCGTCATGGTATTACAAAACATTTACCGCCGGTTCGGAAGGCAGTTTCTACAGAGAAGAACCAGCAAGATACTCCGATAGTCGATCTTTTTAATTAAAACAAGATAAAGTAAAAAAACTAAAACCCAACTACGACAAAAAACCGGCCAAGTGCGAGTCGGGCTCGCGCACAAAGGGTTCCGTAGCAGCAAATATAATAAACTTATTATGTCAATTTATACACCTGGTGAATGGAGCCTAAACTCTCCCGATATTTTGCCTTGGTACCTACATTATAAAGATTTTATATCATCGCGGATTTTTAAAGGTGTACAATACTGTAGTATATTTTTTGATCTATCTTATAAGGTTCAGCCATCGTTTTCAGTGTAAGCACAATAACTTAACCAAAATTACAGTTAAATCAACCTATCTCAAAAACTATAAGAGATACTTTGATCAAACCAAAAATCGTTGAAAGAGTTAATTAGCATGCATCACCTCTATTTTTTTTAGAATTTTATACACCGTAGTTATAAAAATAGAGGGGGGGGGGACATACTTTTTACGACTTTGAGAGCTGATATCTCAAAAACCGTTCACTTTAAGAAAAATGTTTTTTAGAAAACTTTATATCATTTTAAAAGACCTTTCCATTGATACCCCACACGGGTATGTACATCGAAAAAAAAAATTTCATCCCTCAGTTACATGTATGGGGGGCCCCACCCCCAATTCTTTTTTTTACTATTTAGTGTCATATTTTTGTAGCGGTTCATACAACACATATTCCCATCAAATTTCATCACTGTAGTACTTATAGTTTCCGAGTAAATCGGCTGTGACAGACGGACAGACGGACAGACGGACATGACGAAACTATAAGGGTTCCGTTTTTGCCATTTTGGCTACGGAACCCTAAAAACGACGCTGAAAAAGTATAAAAGTACCCCATGAATACAGGTAAAGTCACAAGCAAATGTTAGTAATATATATATATATATTCGAAATGTACAAGTGAAGCGCTTTAAAATGATACCAAACACGGCATATCTAGCTTAACTTTATTTTTTTACTCTGTATATTTTGTCCGCTAGAGGGCGCCACATTGAATTTGGTGAAAATCTATATAGCCTATAACCAGCGGACAATTAAGACGCTTCTAATGATATGTCATTTGTCCAATTCTGATTAGTGGTTTAGAAGTTACGAGGGAACAGATGAACATACATACATACATACATAGCCTGTCAAAATCATAACCCTCCTTTGGCTTTGCCGTAGTCGGGTAATAAGAACATACAATTGTAAATATAAACAACGACTATTGTAATATTTATACATGAAAAAGGTCACCGTCCCACGAGCGTTAAGAAATATCATTAAAGGGTATTTTGATCTAGAGGCTGAGAAAAAACAAAGGCTACTTTTTAACTGGAAAAAAGGGTTATAAGGGGGTCAAATTTTATATGAAAGTACACGCGGACGGAGTTGCGGCAACAGCTAGTAATATATATTTAAATGCATATTTTAAATAAAGCACAAATGTAATGAATTGATCCAATCTCATCAATTTTAATTAAATTCAAACAATAACGAAAACTTAATCGAATGTTTTGTTAAGACGATAAAAAAGTCTTTAAATTTATCTGAGTTCCCTCGCCGCGACCTTCGGCAGATCGCGAAATTACGTAATATCAACTAGTTAGGTTTTTTGTTCAACTTCATACCTACAGATAATCGTATCAAATTAAGAGGGAAATGCATTTAAGCGCGAGCGTAAACGAATATATTCAATTGCGTATAATTCTTAAATGTTACAAACAAGATAAGTCTTTGTTCCCCGTAATAGATTGATGGATACAGACAAGTGAACGACCATATTGGAAATCTTTAAATGTGGTCGGACTATGTCTGAAAGGAAAGTGATTTCAGGAAGCTTTTTTAAATTTAGGACCACGTATGTTAATATATAGGTATATTTATCAATATAATCAATATAGCAATTATATTACAATCTCTTTATAAAAAACCTTGTAGAAGTATAATAACAATCAAACTGAATGACGTACCGATACAATGAGTTTGTGTTGACATTTCCGTCAAGCCCCGGCCGCGTGAATTAAAGCAAAATGGTGCAATTGAAACAAGTGTCGCTGCGACTGAAATCCATTAAGAATATACAGAAGATCACCAAGACTATGAAAATGGTGTCAGCTAGCAAGTATGTTTGCATTATACTGAACCTTTCGAATCTGCCAATCATCAGCATGCTTATAGTTTATCTTAAATATTTATTGTAAGATTATTTAGCCAACATTTAAATATTTGAGAGACTGCCTCTCGTGGTTTGCTTAAAAATGTATAAAGAGCACCCGAAATAAAGTTTGTACTCTAAAAACAGCTCCTTTGGGTTCATCTTAAGTTACTTTATAAACAACAGAGATAAATAATTAAGTCTTAAAGTATACACAATACCAATAAACAAGTTGGTTGTTCTTGGCTTAGAATAATCTATCTATATATATAAAAGAAAGTCGTGTTAGTTACACCGTTTATAACTCGATAACGGCTCAACTGATTTGGCTGAAAATTGGTGGGGATGTAGTTTAGAACCAGGAGAAGGACATAGGTTACTTTTAATCCAGTTTCCAGGTGAATAATTTTTTATGAAAGTCAACGCGGACGGAGTCGCAGGCAACAGCTAGTATAATATAAAACTCCAGATTCACCAAAGCTGAACGCGAGTTGCAAGCGGCACGACCGTTCGGCTATGGCCCTAGAAAGTTCTACGAGTCCAGTCACCTGGTGAAGGGCAAAGTGGACAAGAAGGAGGAAGATGACAAGAAGGCTCCCGAGCCTGAGGTGCAGCCTGAGGAAGCCACCGCCCAGGACGCCAAGACCAAGAGAATTTACGTAGCCATGACTTCGGATCGAGGTAGGTGCTGTATCTAAATTTTATATATTGGCATTTGACAATGATTTTAATATTGAGGAATTATTTTAAATAGGGCTAAAATAATTTACATTCTATTTGTAATCTATGGTACATTATGGAAAAATACGTAACTTGACTATTACTGTCACGTAAAACTTAATATGACTATTATTATTTAAAACGCTTCGATAAGAGACACGAGGATGTCGAGCGTAGTAGCAATAAAACTGGTGACATCCAGCGACGGACCTTAGACTCGGTGACCCTTGATGGCGGTTAGTGGTTAGTGGCAGTTAGCGTGTGCTCAGAACGTGGACATTCATTCATTTATTCATTACATATTATTACCTATAGTCTTTATTGGAGGAATCTTACCTTCCCACGAGAAACGTCATAGAATTATATTTTGGATGTATACAGTAATTCTATTATATTGCCCCTACGCCTGTATGGAATAAAAATTCTTGCATTAGTTTTGAGATAGCGAACAGAGACACTAAGAAATTACTTTATAATAAGTAGGGGTTAGTTCAAAGGATGTTGCGTGAGTGACAAAAATTTAGTTTATTTTTGCAGCCATATTTTCATTAGATATATCTTATATATACCTATTACGGTAAAATTGTTAGTAAAGCTTATGTGAAGTGTGACGAGGCATCAAACCCATACCTACCTACGCATAAACGACACTTAATTTTAAGATTATTCTCATTCATAAAATCAAATACGACACAAAATTACATGTTAAAAGAAGATTTATCCGAGTGGATATTCTGCACAAGTAATGATAGATACATAGTTTGTGTTCGAGTCCTCGCTTCCAATGAACCAATAAATCTCACATTTATTATCATATAATCGTTTTAATTTTATAAATATTATTATTTTGATGTAAAACATGGCGAGTGAAGTATTTATAACGTCACTGATGGGGTCAATGACGAATAAGTTGAACGAAAGCGAACTGTTTCTTAGCAAATAAATTATATTATAGTTAACACATAAAATATGTTTTCTCAATAAATCGAGATGGATGTGGTAAAACCCAATAACATAATTACCTATGTAGAACAGTTCAGCTGTTATGGGATTATGCACCTACCAACACATTTCGCTATTCATTTATATTATAGCATTGTTACACATTAAGACCTAATTTCCATTATCCGCGGGTATCATATGAGGATTTCCTCTTTTAAAAAGGTGGGCTTTTCCCCCGAAGGAGTCTGTAAAAGTGGCCGTGTGTCCTTTCCAATGCGGTGAGACGGAATGGAGATGGAAATCAGACTTACCCCATTTCCCAGAAATTCCACTACTATAAAGAAAATCGACGAGCAAGCTCAATTCGTAATTACACTAGATATTTCATCATACTTATTCGAATGTCTCTTGCGATTTATTTCTTATTACTTTTAAGTAATCTATCCAATTTCCAGAAACGGTTCCATTTTCCTCGTATCGTTATATAGTGGTATTTTACGCGTGTAATATTTACAAAATATTTCGTCATACACAATTTAAGTACCTATCTACGCAGAATATTGAAATGATTTCAAATGTAGGTAACTTATAATAAACGAAGAGTAGGTATGTTAACATACTCGGCGCAAAGTTATACATACTATGTCCAAAACACTATATTTTATATATTATACAAATTAGCTATACTCCTCTCTTTTATTAGCTCGAAGCTCAATTCCTCTTTGTCGAAAACGCCTAATTAATAAATTAACCAATTAGATTTTGATACTCACAAATAATGTAGATTTATGACATATTAAAAATAAAAGTTAATTTTTTTCTTGAATCATGATAGTTATTCAGGTGTTACCATTACCTTTTGTATTTTTAAGGTCGGCAATACTATAAAGCGAGGCATAGAGCTTGGCGATTGTATATAACTTGAGGTGGTTTCTTACTACCATATAAACCTCCAAATTATTGTGTACGTGTGTGTGTGTTGAGGTCTGTGCGGCGGCGTGCACAGCGGCGTGGCGCGGCGCATCCGGCGCGAGATGACGTCGCGCAAGGCGGACGGCGCCTCGCACAAGATCGTGTGCGTCGGCGACAAGTCGCGCGCCGTGCTGCGCCGCACCTACTCCGCCAACATGCTCATCAACGTCAGGGAGGTTGGTCCACACACCCAACACCCAACACCCAACGCATATAATTGAACTAGATGATATCTACATCCCTCTAACAAATCTTCCTTTTACTCTCAGATAAGTGCGAAGATCTAGCGTGAAAGAAGAGAAATGTAATCATCATCTTGTTTATGTTGCATTTCGCGTGCAGTTTGTAACCTGGACTTATATTTTTCATTTAAAATTATGTTACTTCTTGTGTTATGGGAACTGAAACTGGGCAGTTAAACCAGCAGACTACAGCTAGCAGCAGATAGATAAATGTTCTAGAAATGGTATTAATAAAGCAATGGCACAGATAGGGCGCATCGCCCCAGTGTTCGCGGACGCGTCCGTGATGGCGGCCGCCATCGCCGAGTCCGGCTACGTGTACGACATCGGCGAAATATACTACAACAAATACTTCAGCCCCGTCAAATACGAGATGACCATCATACCCTTTTTCAATAAATATAAAATTGAGGTGGGTAATATTAAAGAAATTAAAAAGTTAGGATCAGCGCCATCTATCGAACCAATACGAATAAAGGTAACGTTACGATTTTAAACAACGAGTAATTGAGAAAGTTTTAAAAGCTTTAAATAGAGGGCGCTGATATAAAACTAAGTTTATAGTAGTTGTACCTGGAATCCAGTTCAGTCATTAAATGAACATAACTAATATAAAGACAATAAAGTAGCATTAATAAAACTGCAAAAATTATTTTATTAGATTATTTGTCTTAACCATAGAAAATTGTAAACTCACAATTTTAAACAACGAATAATGGAGATAGTTTAAAAGCTTTGAATAGATGGCGCTAATATGAAATTATGTTTATAGTAGTTTTACTTGGAATCCAGTAAAGTAATTAAATAAACAAAACTAATATTATAAAGACAGTAAATAAACATGAAACATCCATAAAACTGCATGAATTATATTATTAGATTATTTGTCTTAACGATAGAAAATTCTCATAATCCGCTGACTACTTAAGTGATAAACCATTTCAGCGTGCCCCCAACATGACAGCATTTGACGATGTGGACGAAGACCAGCTAGAATGCTACGCTGAATGGACCCTAGCTGCGTTAATCTACTACGCGCTGAAAGAAAGCGCGGCGTCCGAGCAGTCGGCACGCATGGCGGCCATGGACAACGCGACCAAGAACGCCGAAGAGATGATCAGAAAACTGACTCTCCTATACAATAGGACGAGGCAAGCTGTCATCACCAGAGAACTGATTGAGATCATATCTGGTGCAGCCGCTCTCAAGTGATACGTTAATAGCTTAATGTCGAGACTTTCTTAACCTCGACTCTCGAATAAAGATATCTTCTTTAGCGAGGGAGCGCAGGGGAGGGTTCAGTAGGCAATCAACACTACTACACGGAGTTTTATTTTCATATTTTGTTATTGCTTTGTTATTATTTAACTTTAATGTTGTAAAGTTTTATAAAAGGTATAAAGGTTTTTTAGCGTGAAGGAGTAGAGAACAACTTATGCATATTGTAAAACTATGACCCAATAAAGTGTCATAATCGTGAACAACAGTTATATTTCAACTGCATACTCACTGAGAACCACATATGAACCCAAAATTTGGGTTTAATGTGTTATTTTTTATATAATTCAAGAAACTTTTAAAACATTGTTAATTTTTTTAAAACCCTGTTAGGTAAGTAATAAAATATGCCATATAACTGTTACATATTTGTATTTTATTTTCACTTAAAAGTAAAGTTAAAAATTACGGTATAGTAAATTTATAAAAAGACAAAATATGAA
>JADANM010005835.1:380992-417703 GCA_026213755.1 Eurema hecabe
ACAATATATTACAGATTTCTAATTTAAAGAATCATGTGAATGGATATTAAATCTAATTTAATGTACATCAATGTAAGTCCTTAAGGTAAGTATCATATTTTCCCTGGTCCATGAGTTTCTGCACCTCTTCAGGGGTGGACAGTTTCACCCTGAACAGCCACCCCTCCGAGAAGCACGCCTTGTTGATGAGGGAAGGACTCGATTCCACTTCGGTGTTCTTTTCCGTTACCTAGATGATTGTAAGACTTGGTTTAGAACAAAGTGACAAATTATTTAGCACGCTTTAACGTGGCTTTGTATTATATATTTATTTATGTATTATAACATATTATCCTTCCTCTAGAATCACTCTATCTGATAAATATTGGTTGCGTAGTGTTAAAGATTTAAGCATAGGTATGTAGGGACAGACAGAGAAAAGCGACTTTGTTTTATTCTATGTAATGATGATCGAGTTGATCACCTTCTTTATTATGGACTTAGTGTTTTGACAGTGCCGCACGCGAGCGCCAAGAATAAAGCCTATTGCTAACACTGTGAGTGAAATTTGTTGCATTATTCAAGAATTATATATCTAAGCCAACTATGCAAATCTGTTCATAGCATTTATCGTTAAGACAGATATGAGACAGAGGTAACAGAAGGTACGTACCACTCCCGACACTGGTGAGAACACCTCCCCGGCTGCCTTGACGCTCTCGAGGGCGCCGCACTCCTCCCCCGCGCGCACAGCCGCCCCGACGTCTGGCAGCTGGGCGAACACCACCTCGCCCAGAGCCTCCTGAAGCATTTGGATTGTTTTAGTTGCAGTTACAGTATAGTAGTTTGATCTCAGGTTTTTTAAACCAAACAAAAAAGGGACTGGGGTAAGAAGAGTAAGGGAAATATGAGCCTCCAATGCTTCACCCAAGCGAACTTCTTAGATATCTATGTAGAATGTATAAAAAAAAATAGATAAGAGTAGGTCAGAGACGACCGATATTGACCTCAGATTGTAGTGTTAACCCAAATTTAAAGAACGCTGCCCTTTGATAATTTGAATTTACATATAAATCTCAGATAAATGTCGATAAGCTTTGTCCTCTTTATGCAAGGTCAAAACGCTTATTTTAATGTAGTTGAAACTACGACTTATAAGCATCCCTCCATTCCAAATTTCTAATTATCAAGTTTTTATACCAGAACCGCAAGACATTATCTAACAACAAACACCAGAAGAAACGTTCAACAAAAGTTATATTGTTGGTGGTAATAGGTATAAAGTTAGTTATTACCACTTATAATGAATTACCAAAAATATAGCATTCGACAACAAGTACAAATTAATGACAACACACCTTAATACTTAACTATTTCATCGGTTCAATTGATGTTACTTTAAGTTTGACTCTTATTTAGGTATTATATTTGTATTATATAATTGACTTGTAAATTAAAATGCTTTATTTTGTTCGTAATTACCTGTACGAGTATGTACAAAAGAAATTACTATTAAATTGTCTAGAATACAATAGAGCGCAATACAAAACCTACGCGTAGAACAACAACTCACTTGTGCATAATCTGAGATGCCGACCGTACCAACGCCTCCCTCCACAGACACCCACTCGTGCTTTTTGGTGTAAAAACGATCTGGAAATAACATACATTATTAAAATACGCGAGACGTAAAATAAAACCAATTACGTTTTTTGACACGTTAAAATATTGCAAAGCCGTTTTATTAGAATTAATTGAATGTAATATTATGTTGTAATCCAAATGAATTAATTACATATCTCTAAAACAATATTCAAAGAACTTATTTTACAAATTCGCCAGGCTAAGGTTAAATGAACGATAAACAGAATTGCCGCTTGTGGATTAACGTATTTTAGCTCTGCCGAGAGACGGTTTAGAAAGGATCAATTTTCACCATCGATATAATAAACAATCTTACCAGATAATTTGTTCAAAAAGACAAGATCCTTAAGTAAAATATAAGTATGAGTGATAATAAGTAGGTATTCGTTATCAATGTTTACAAGTGAGACCCCGCAGGGGGTGAGGACAATAATATCTTGAAGGCAATTTGTTTTGGATTGAGTCATCAAACTGTGTAAATAATTATAACGTTGCTTCAGAGTTCAGAGATACGACTATCGCTCTGATAGAGATACTGGCTTGTTATAAAATTATACAAATAAAAAATCGCAATAGCGGTACAAATTTTCGCAAGCAATCAATAATTAGGTAAAAGAAAAATTCGCTTAGCTTGAAGTATATTTCCACATCATGAAAATGTTCTATGTGTATTTTGTAGCTGTTGAAATTACAGACATTTCCAATAAAAAGCTTCATCCGTAGTCATTCATTATTGTATTGAAGACAATGTTACCTTTATGTTGTGTCGTGTGAGCTCTTCGGCAGCAGTTGACGATAAGACTAGTTCTGTGGCAGCGAGTCACCGCGCGGATCACTGAGTTTAGCACCATTGTTTAAGTCTGCAATTGAAAAACTTGTTGAAAAATGATATATCCCTAGTAAAGTTAGTTAATTAAGTTTATTACACTTTCACCCATACTTGTGTTTAAATATAATAAAAAGGAAAAAAGCTTGTGATATCCTTTTTACAGTTCCGAAATTACCTTTCGAAATTCTTATCAATCTTGACCGTACGTCCCTTCGTCCTTGGTCTACTAGCTAATTTTTCATTGGATATGTTAACAACGTGCTAAATTAAATCACGAAAAATATTTTTCTTCATGTACTGTAAAATGTAAATGGATTTCGATCTCACGTCTCCCATAATATTATGAACAATCGCTTTTTATTAAGCTATGCGTTTGCAAGGTGATTATAATAAGTAAATAAAAAATATTTTCTTTTTTGTAAAAATGTAGCTAAGAGTCTAAAAAACATAATCGTAGTCCACGAACAGTTATATTGATCTTTTAATGGAAATTATCCCAGCTTAGATAGTTTTATTAGTGGTGGAGTTATAGCAAGAGAAAATTTGCTAAATTGTAAGCTTAGTTCAAAGCTAAATTATGTGGAGAAGCCGGTGTATATCACCTGTACATTTCATAAAACACTGAAACGCAAAACTACAAAAATAATTAGGTAAGTACTCATGTGTATGAATTGCACTTTAAAGATATTTATTAGACTATTTATTATCAATTAATTTTACCAATAAATTTGTTAATTATTGAAATATTATCAAGTGGCATTTGTGCCGGATTTGCACGACATTCTTATCAAATTAGTGCGACGGTTCTTAATGAACTTGAAGTTAAGTTTTTTATTGAATGGAAAATTATTATTAACTTCGATATTGGTCGTAGTTAGGTGAGGTAAGTAATATAAAACGCGTTATATCGGGGCAGTAAAATTACTCATACAATTGAAATTTGAATGGGCATTAAATAAATAGTTTAGTTTAGTTTAGTTTAGCAGTTTCTAAATTTTTTTTTTAATAAAACGAAAAATCAATCACAGTGGATGGAGTTATTGAAGGTAAGCATCGGTGGACCTTCAGGTTCCGTTTTCATAATGTTTAAGAGTTTAGTTCGAAGATAAAATGAATAAATCTGGTAGAAGTCAAATTGCATGATATGGCGACGTGAATTCGGCAGTAATAATCTTAATGAGTAATATTTATTGTTTATTTGTATATCCACAGTTCATACACATTGATTAAATTGAGATAACAAATAGGCCCAAGGTCAGTAGAGGCTGCTGACGTACTCGTACTTAGAATAAGGGAATCTTCGCTATCTCTAATAAATACATTATACAATAGTGTTTCATCATTGAACTAATATTATACTCGTACATGCGAAAGTAAGTTTGTTTGTTAAGCTGATTTTTTATTAGTTATTAAAACTAACGAAATTGATTTTGTCAATTTTGATACAGAAGTAGTGAAGATTAATAAAGGTCATAGAATACATTTTATAACGCAAACTCGAGAACTTAGTAGTCATTTTTTGTTCGATTCTGAAATGAATAGTAGAGTAGCATTGAATTTCAACAAGGGGGGCGGGAGATAGGCTGTTAAACCGCATAATGGAGTTAGAAATATTTATAAATTAAGAGTGCATCATCGTTAAGCTAGCCGTCAAAGTAACACAAGTAGCTTTATCAATATTACTTACTTATATATGAAAATTAATTCCTAGATTGTTTTATAATTTTAACAAAAGCAATAACAAGCCTAAATTCATGTTTTTTTAATCCATACAATATTATAAATGGGAAAGTGTCTGTCTGTATGTTTGTCTTTCTTTCACGTAAAAACGACTCTACCGATTTAGTTGAAATTTGGTATGTAGGTTGGTGATACCCTGGATTAAAACATAGGATACTTTATATCCCGGTATTACCCCGGGAACGGGAACCACGCGGGTAAAACCACAGGGCATGGCTAGTTAATAATAATTGTAAATTGTCATGTTTGTTCAAGTTGAAACTATATGACTAATAGTCAACATTTATGAAATTTGCTACCAATATGTAATTTAAATTGTCAATGTAATGTAATCTTTAATTAATTTTACATTTTTATGAAAACAATTTTTGTATTCTGTGAAAAATTCAGGTGAAAATTTTAATGTTATCGGCAGGTAACAACTCAATAAAAAGTAAGTGGATCAAATTTTAAGTAATATTTAAGTAATAAATGTTTACTTACAAGACGTCCGTCCGGTCCAGGGAGCAGGCACGATGTGTTGATTAAGATGCGACCTTTGACTCTCGTCTATACTGGGATATCTTATTCAGTTACAACCGAACTTATTTTTATTATACTGTTCCAAAATGATTGAGTTGTAATAGCTTGTAATGCTCACCTAATAAATAATGCTCACCTAATAAAAATATATGTACATACTAGCCGTTGCACGCGACTCCGTCCGCGTGGAATTTCATATAAACTTTGCCCCTCAGGGGGAAACCCTTATAAACCTTTTTTCCAATTAAAAGTATGCTTTATATCAGGCTCCTATGTTTTATCATGTTTCTATGTTTTATCTCAGGCTCTAGACCATCTGTGAACTAAATTTCATTACAATCAGTTCAGCGGTTTGGCCGTGAAAGCGTAAAATTATAAAAAGTTTCAACCCCTCGCGCAGCCTTTTGGGGGATGATCTAAAAAAAAGTAGCCTATGTCCTTCCCCAGGCTTTAGACCATGTGTGTACCAAATTTCGTTCTAATCGGTTCAGTATTTTTAGTGTGACAGATAGGCAGAGTTACTTTTAGATATCAAGTAGGTATGTAAAAATCGAGATTCTTCAAATAAAAAATTGATTATATTATAGGATTAAATTAAAATTATAAAGGTTAGCAAATGCCCTGCAGATCTTTAAAGGCAACATTTCCAAAGTATTGCAATTGGTTGCGGGTCGTTGTAAATGACTAGACTATCACAGAAATAGTTAAAACAAACGTTAAATGAAACTGCACGGTTTATTTAAATGAGTTTATGAAGGTAGAAAATGTTATAAAACTAAACACTAATGTATCTACTAAGGTACATATCGTTACCGTCGTAACTAAGGGAATGCCCATTAAAACCTTTCTTAACTATTTTATTATTTTTAATAAATGTTACTCTAATTTATATAAAGAACATTATTTAAAGTCGCTTTGTTTTAATTCGGTTCTTAACTTAAGGCACACACCTAATCTTTACTGATTATTAACTTTTATATATCCTTTATCCGAAGAAACAATTAAATCTATATAAAAGTCATAGAAAAATTCTTTAACAGTTTAATTTTATTGTTTTTATAATAAAATCGTGATAAAGTGAGTATATATCTTTTATCGTAAACTTCCATTTGTTATTAACAAAATACGGTTAATTTCCGTTGCATCATTTTCACTTAATTATATTTGTCGGAACAGTTCAATAAATCGTTTATTTGCTTATTATAATAATAAATTAGGCTTCACATAGATAAACCTAATACATTTTTCTTCGAAATCGTCACGTATTTTACTAAATTGTAATTGTAAATTGTAGTAACAAAAATCATTGATAGTGCTTAATTATTAGTAATTTAAGCTTCAAAAAATTTATAGGTCTTACAAATTTATCATGAACAAACTGAAAATGATTTATTAAGCCTGAACAAGTACACAATTAAACATTTATTGAAACTGAACAAATCATTCACTACCATTTATTAAACCTGAACAAATCGATAACAAAACATTTATTGAACCTGAACAAAGAGTAAACAGAACATTTATTAGCCGTGAACGATTAACGTAACATTTATTTTGCCAACATTTATCGTAAGTAGCAGGGCATGGCCTGTGCGGTGCTGAAGATGGCGCTGAGGGCGCTGTACGTGGCGAAGAGACCTCCCACCACCCCCACTGTCACCACCTCCCAGCAGAACAGCTTGGTCCATCCGGATGTGGTGCTGATTTGCAATATATATTAATTTAAATATATGATAATATATGTAGTAGTATTAAACTAACAAATATTCCAAAAAAGGTTTTCTTTACAAATAGTTTTAATAGATTCGGAGATAGGTATAGGTCGCGTTATTTATGTTTAGCGCTGGACGAGATTTGCTGCGCATCGGTAGAATCGCGCTTGTAATTGACGTATTGGTGCGAGAAAGACAACACTATGTGGAATTTTTTCATTATTTTTGACTTCTACGAAGGTTTCGTTCAGCGCTAAAGATTCGTGACGCGACCTATACGGGTAAGTTGTTTGTATGTATATTATGTGTAGGTTTTTTTCAATTATTCCGTTTTTCTGTTACAAAGTAATTAAAGTCTAACTAAAACTAATTAAGTTGAGTATGTAAGTGGTGTCTATAAGGTGAACATAATTTAATAGGACTTAAAAATGAATCGTTTCTCGAGTATCCCGAATTTTTGTTCATAATTGGAAATTCAAGTTAGCAAAAAACATGATCCGTCTTCCGTGAAATGGTATTCTTCTTTCTATTCCTATTATAAAGATTTTCAAAGATAGATCTATCTGAAGAGATATTATTTCTCCTTTATTGTTTATTTATTTAATTGTTAAGTGTCTTGTGTAATGTTTTAATGTAGGAGCTCCGTAATAAATGTTTATTTCTTTCAAATTCAAAAATGTTGTAAATACTTACAAAGGTGGCTGGCCCTCTCCTGGTCCCTTGTTCAATAAGCTCAGGTAGCAGTAGGACGGCAGAACGAACGTGAGCAGAGCGATGGTGGTACCACCCACCAGCGCCAAGATGGTGTAGAAGCGAGGAATGCTCTCGCCGATGAAGAGGATCCCTGCGATGATGGACAGGCGCACCATGGTCCGGTAGCCGACCGAGTCTGGTCAAAATCAAAGTTAAAATTAAAATATTAATGCTGTATAACAATTAACAACAGACTTTTAAAATAAACAAAGCATTAGAGTATATTGTGATTTTGATACAATGCTTCACAGTTGTCCTTTTAGAGGTTGGAGGTCACAGTTGTCTTAAAGGTGGCAAACGAGCAGGCGAGCCACCTGATGGGGCGTGGTCGTCGTTGCCCATCAACACTCGCAGAGCTTGTCAGCTCTGGAGTGGGTTGTCGGAAAGATATCTGTTCAGAAAAATGTACGCTCCCTTTTCAAAGTAATTCATCGAAAATACTGCATGGGAGAGCTGATTTCAGGTGTTGTTATCTATCAATTTCTATAATATACACAATGGTGGATATTCAGTGGTCATGGGGATCATGTCCTCCCCTAATCTGAGTGAACAGGTACTTTTATTTATATTTTATGTTATAAATAAAATAAAATACCTCCTCTTACTTGTATCTATTGTTATCAAAATTTAACTACAAGTTGTTGACTGGACCTGGCGCTAAAGCTGGATCCTTGACCACGACTGACTCCTCCTCCATATAATCCACTTACCGTTAGGCACGTTGTAGAGCTCCTCCATCTCCTGCGCGACGGGGTTGACGAGGATGATGAAGGCGGCCAGCAGGTGCACGGCCATGAGCACGTTGCCGACCAGCGACAGCGGCGTGGCGGCGAGCGACGCGGCCACGTTGGGCGCGACCGCCTCGCCGTACACCGCGTACCCGGCCACCGCGATCGGCAGGTACAGGGCGAGGATCGCTGCCAACGACATCAGAATATAATGGGGTATGCTTTTCTTTCTACGAACCAGGGACATCTAACTATTGTGCTAAGTTTTCTTCTCTATCTGGTGTCCTGAAATACGGGCTTGTAGCCTAGTTTAGGCACCAGACTCAATACAAATGTCACTGCGAATTGAAACTGTATTGAATGAATGAATAAATTATTATTATTATTTTGACAAATAGCTGCACCGAGTCAGTTCCGTAGTTTTATAAATTAGTGAAACAAAATCACCAAATACGTTTATGTTATATGTGATAAAGAAATATAAATTTGTTAATGAATGAAAGATATTGATATGTACAGCCCCTTTTCAACGCCAGCTGCCTGAACGATCAAATGTAACCTAGATTTGTGGAAACTTACTGGTACATATTTTAAAATCTTTGAAATGCGCTAAAACAAATAATTGTTCTTTGTATCTTTCATATTACCTATTATGCAAGATAACTTTTAGAAACATTACAATGACATTATAATGTTAAATCCCTTGGAATGATATTTCTTAACGCTCGCAGGACGGTGACCTTTTTCATATATAATTTATATTAAAATAGTCGAATTTTTATTGTATGTACTTTTTAAAAATAGCAACTATCAGAGTTTCTTGTCGGTTCTTCTCTGTAGAAACTGCCTTCCGAACCGGTGGTAAATGTTTTGTAATACCATGACGATTTAAAAGTGTTACTTTATGTAGCCTAGTTGAATAAAGATACTTTCGACTTTTGAACTCATATAATCTGTCCAAAAATGACACTAGTTGCTATGTTCAAAAAATCCCATATCTATTTCTTTTTGTAAATGAACATTTTGTATTTCACAAAATAACTTTCATATGTATTCAACAACAGCGGGCTCAAAATGGCACCCTGGCTTACCCGCAAAGCTGTACTGCAAACTGGTGTTGAACTTGGAGCGATCAGTCATATCGTTCTGTATGGTGGGGAAGGAGGAGGCGCCTCCAAACGCAAACATGATCGTCCCGAACGCCAGGAAGAAGTCCGTGAAGCCATGGATGCCGAAACGGAACACGAAAGGCTTGATGTCGTTCATCATTTGAATGAAGTATAGCACGCAGGCTACAACCGTTGAGATGAACGCTATGAAGCCTAGCAGCCTGGAAAGTATACAATTGTCGTTTTTGTAACTAAATCAAATTTTGTAGGTATCAAAGTAACTCTAGTAGGTGTGGATACAAATTTGAGTGAGACTTGACAAAACTTATAATAATATTTAATTATGACTTATGCACTGCGGAAACTTACTTTTTGATAAAAATATTTATTAAAAATCCTGTTCTGATTTTTACGTATTATGGAAAATTTTATGAATCTCGTGGCTCTCAAGCCGCATCCTTATTTTTGTAGTTTGAAGTTAATTTTATAAAGTCCACTTACGAGAAATCCCTAGGAGTACCGAACAGCAGCAATGGCGTGACAGCACCAGCCACGACCAAGTACCAGATGCAGATGGTGACATTGGGCATGATGGAGAGGAAGATCTGCTCGATGATCTGCGCCGCGAGGAGCAGGTACACCACTGACATGCCGAATTGGGTCACCACCAGCGCTAGGGATACTGCCACACTGAAAGGTATAATACAGGGGTTTAATGTCTTTCTTTAAATAAAATTACTATAAGCACCTAGGTGTCGTTTTATGTCGCAATAAAA
The DNA here is from genome assembly GCA_026213755.1 of Eurema hecabe. Lineage (NCBI taxonomy): Eukaryota > Metazoa > Arthropoda > Insecta > Lepidoptera > Pieridae > Terias > Terias hecabe. The sequence goes on from JADANM010005835.1 coordinate 390,785, forward strand.
GGGTTTCGTACACTACTGCATGTATATTTATATACATTAGTAGGGACTAGTAAAGTAGAAAAACATAGTGACTTCTAAAATGCACTTTGTTCATTCATGTTTTAACTAGCGATGCCTGATTTACATATCCAACTTTACATCTCTGATATCAATACTTTTAACAGTTTTTATAAACTATTTACAAAGTGTTATTTTTAACACTTTTAAATTTATTAGTAACTTCTCTTTTGTTCCTTAGTGAAATTGTGTGTATAAAATGCGTATCACCTGATCAAGTAATTAACGAAGTAACGTACCTACTATTGCCAGCTCACATATAGTCAAAATTACCTCCAAATAGGTCCCAGGGCCTCGTTGGCGATGATGGCATACGGGTTCCTTTTCCTGGTCCTCATCTCAGGGTTCCTGCTCTCCACCATGGTCCAGCAGTCTCCGAGCCTCTTGCCGCTGAACGCCGCGATCAGACACATCAAGATGATGATAGGAATACCTACCCAGCCTGAGAAAAATAAATATGATTTTATTACATTACTTGAAGAACCACAATAAGTCCGCATAGAAAGTTTTTATAAAGGATGTATGTTTAGAACATGGTTTAAAACATTTTAATAAATTATTTAGATTATTAAGTATAGTATAATATTGTTGATTTAAACAACAAATATTATTTTTAATATTGACTAAACAGCCCTTTAGTACTTAATATAACATGCATCGGAACACTAATAACAATAATTCGCAATATTTGCATGCGCTCAAACATTTAACTAAGTTTTATTTGCTATTAACAAAATACAAGGCGAAATATTTAATAATATCTTATAATATGTAATTAGTATTACTCTTTAACAAAAAAAGCGAAATATTGAACCGACTTTAAAAGGCCTTAAATTTAAATAAATACAAATAAATGTCCGGTTTAACAGGAGCGAAATGTTATATTCAAATGTTTTTATCTTTAGTAATCAAAAATTGAAATTTATAACATTGTATTTTAACATAGAAAATTATAAAGGTTATACTAGAGTACTCTAAACGCACCTTATTCCTATAAAAAAAACACGTTTAAAATAAGTCAAATCACATTTTAATACAAATCGGTCTAGAATGTGGTTTCGATAGCGATCTTCCTATTTGAATACCAATAAAGATAACTCGCTGAACAACACAATATATTACCTACTTGTATTAATACTATATCTGTCAGAAATGCCTTCTTCCTCTGCATTAAATAATATTTATTTATATATCGAGTGTTTATATAAACTATTATAATGTTATAGATACTTAAAGTGATTTTGTGATGATGTAGTGAAACAGGTTTTAAAGTTATTTTGTATACGTTTTTTACAAATAGAAAGTCACATTATTTGTTCATATAAGAGATATATTAAACAATCGACCTACTCGTAAGTTAATCAAACAATATCTAAATAGTACGTTATAAAATGTAAAACCTGTTCGAACATGTTGAACTGTTAACCTGATGAGTGACCTGTTTGTTAAAAAATATTATTTTAGAGGTTTTTAGCATCAAGTCCTGTTAAAGCTCAATGCAAACCGAGTTGCACAACTAGTATATTCCGATGTTATTAACTTATTACAGTCATGAGCCAACGGCGTGCGTCGAGAGAGTTAATTGCCGATCGTACACGACAAGAATTACCTAGACCGTTAATAAACTAACCGCGATACTGTCCGTATTGAGTATACGCGTCACGAATCTTTAGCGCTGAACGAAACCTGCGCAGAAGTCAAAAATAAGGTATCGAGGTAACGGCGCGGCGCGCGGGGCGCGTGATCGTCGGGTGCGCGAGCGTTGATTGGTTGTCCCAGTCATGTTGTCTTTCTCGCACCAATACGTCAATTACGAGCGCGACTCTACCGACGCGCAGCTATTCTCGTCCAGCGCTAAACATAAATGACGCAAACATACATACATGACCTTTAACACATTGGGTCGTGGGCAAAAGATGGTCCGAAGGAAAGCACGATACTCGGATACTATCACTACATAGTATAAAACAACGTCGCTTTCTCTGTCCCTACATCTATGTATGCACAAATCTGTAGAACTACGCAACCGATTCTCATGCTGTTTAGATGGAGTGATTCAAGAGGAAAGTTTATACGTATGTGTAATAAATGCATAATATATGCGAGTGACGCCGAGGCGGGTCTTAAGTTGTAAATAAATTTCAAAAATAATTGTATGTAGAAGAATTTTATAAATATTATTTTATCTTTTATTATTACTATTGGCAAACAAGTGGCTTAACCTGGCTGCATCTGCGGTATGAAAATCTTTGCTTACTGCAAATAGATAGAAAGACGAAGTCTGCTTAATATGTAACTCTAGTTTATTTACTTAAAAATGGCGCGTGTTTTAAGTAAAATATCAGCTCATGGAGCTAATAGGTTTAGCAACCGCAAGCCCTCGTAGGTCACCCTCAGCGCACCTGACATACTCTTCGTTAGTTTACTTTGTTATTTGCTTATTAAGACCCAACTACGACGGTATAATGAAGCGCCATTGTATTTGAAACCTCTAGTCCAGCTATTTCAGACAGACTCCGAACTGTTAAGGTAAATTGGCTCGAGTAGTAGGTATCTACTTAAATTTAATTAGCGTTCGTAGTATTCGGTAATTATTTATCATTATCCGTGTGAATTATGAATAATGAAGCATTACTTTAAAAAGTATTGAGGAATGATATAATAATTTTTTGATATTCTAGAAACAATTACCCGCCTAAAACTGTAATACTGTATAACATACAACATCGTATACAAAGCTAAAGCTTACTCTGTAAGTAGATATGTACTTATATACGCCTATAGAAATTTGCGATTCATAAAGTTAATTTAAACTCTTGATACCGGTTGTTCCTTATAAACAACGTTCAAATATTTGGATATAAAAAATATTTTGTTATAATTTGTACATAGCACGAGAATTGTCTCCGGTCTCCGGCAGTATCAGCTCGTTAAAAAACTGGCCAAACCTGTTATCGTCCATCCCGCTCGCACCTGCATATTATTATCATTCTATCTCACATACTCTAAATATAGGGTCAATCAAGAAAGTAACTAAAAACCGAATTATGATAATTTATAAACAGAGTTAATGTTGAAATGTGTCGTGGGACGATCTCATAGTTTTTGGTTAGTTCAGTGCGGCGCAGTTAAGTAATGTTGCGCAATATTTCATTAAAGGTTCGTGGGTACCTCGGCTATGTTACCTACACTATATATAAATAATAACACTACTTCAATTAAATTAAACGATGTTTACGTCTTAAATATATTTATGTTTATTGATTGAATTATTGAAGGCTGAGTAGACTCTCAGCTTGATCCATAATTGCATGGATAAAAAAGTAGTAAAAATCGATTTAAATGCTTAGGAAATGCTACTTATTACCAATCGAGAGTATTGACGCACATTTAATAAGCCTAGACCAGCCAGCCACAGCTAGTCAATATTACCGTAGTTTTAATTGTTTTAAAGCAAATTTAGCAGTTTTGTAAACAAATATCTACTAACCCACAATCAAACTCTACAATAACTATAATTTACGTTAGCCTAAATACCATTAAGAATGCAATTAAACAAAAATGAAAATATTCCTAGAAACCGTTTAACCGTTTAGAAAACCGCACGAAATATACGAATTTATGTAATTATAATATATAGAGTATAGAGATGGAATATCGACTAGGTACTAATTATGATTATTATTATAATGTGAAAAACAAAGTCAACCGATGATTCTGAGTAGCAGACAACAGTAGTTCAACCGAATCAGGGTATTGAAATAATAACCGATGGAAACAACTTGTTAAAAGTAATAACGTATTTTCATACTGATCTGTAGATGGATGGTTTAAGAAAAGTGGGATACTGAAAGTAGTTTAACGAGAGAGAATTCAATACACTAATTATATTGATTACTGAAAATAACAAACCTGTCACTGATATTTAATTTTCTCTCTCAAGTGTCTCTTCCGCTGCTTATTATTGAGAGATTTCGTTATGTTATGTCAAGCAAACGGAATATTTTTTTTACATTGCTACTTTCTGTTTTTGGGACATACATTTATAGTCAGTACATGTATAAAAAATGCCAAACCAAGATTAGAGAGTCGCAAGTTTATAATAACTTCTCTAACTATATTAGGTCTTGATTACTGATCTTCGAAAGAGGTAAACGAAGAATCTAAATGAATACATATTATAATAATGAAAGGCCTTTAAACGAGAACAAATAAGAGAATATTTTCTTGATTGAATCGAACAAAATCAACTCCATTAAAATTATTCGAATTCAGACCAGTCGAATAACTCGTCAAATGTTAAGAAGAAAGGCAATCTATACATCTTGATCTGTCGAACTAGTATTCATGGGCGACGATGACCACTTTAAATCAGGTGTCTTGCCTGCTCGTTTGCCCCCTATGTTATAAAAAAGGCAGGTAGGTAGTCCAATAGTACTCGATAAAAACCATCAGGTTATTATCATCGGTGGTTTATAGAATAACATACGTTCTTTCTCTACTATACTATATTTGAGGCCTAGATACCGAAACACTCGATAAGATAACATTGTTAAATTATAAGATAATAAACTAACATGCAAATAAAGACCAACAGTGCTTGTTATAATTTGCCTTCAAGCTGGACATATTTTGTATAGGTCTACTAATTACTGCGTTTATCGACTAATGTAAAATTGGTTTCCTGATTTTTATGTCAAACTATAGACTGTCTTGCTAAAATATTTTGTTTTATAATGATATTTTAAAGAGATTTTCTCCAAGATACTTTGGATTAAAATCATTAACTCACTAAGTAACTCAATTTTTATTTATTCACTAGCCGGCTACGCAACTCGTTCACGCTGTACTTATACTACCCGAACCTTTATACCCTACACCTACCATTTTTTTTACTTAAATCCCCTCCTCATACATGTAAATCGGTTCAGCTGTTATGGAGTTATGCGCTTACCAACAAATTTTGCGGTTATTTTTATTTTATATATAAGAAGATAATTATCATCTGATCCCGATTGTGCCAACATTTGTCGAGTTAATGTATAGCCTAATATTCACGAATAATAAGACTCTCTTGTGGTAAAAGTGTTTTCTAAATAAGTTCAGTAAATGCAACGTCACCAACTCAAAACCTTAATTATTTTATAATACTAGAATAACTTACTTATAATTTGAGTCGAATTAGTAAGAAATAACTGAAATATACATATGTCAAAGCTGCGTTATTGGCGTTATAACATTGAGTAAAAAATATACGTTTTTTGGTGTGAAAACAAGTTACTTATCGATATATTATATCTCGAAACGTTGAATATAAATAAAAGAGCCTATTTCAAATGATATATTTCACAAGATATATCAATTATAGTAATAACATTCATTTATTCTAGATTATTTTATTGGCTATGATTATTTAATACGTATATTAATTTTTTTTCACAATGTAAAAACATTTTTTTCGGAAGCATAACTTAAAGTTCTTTGATTGAATGAATGATGTAGACTTGACTAATACAATTAATAGCAACACCAAGGAACGATAATTATAATATACTAGCTATATAATGTTAACAATCCTTTTTTATATAGCCTATAACACTCAGTAATAATGTGGCTTTCTATTGGTGAAAGAATTTTTAAAATCGGTTCAGTAGATTCCGAGATTACTTCTCTATAATATACATACAAACTACTTCTCTATAATATATCAAGTATTCATAGGAAGAGTATAATATCGATATTTAAAGATACATATATAGACAGACACATTTACTTTCGCATTAAGAATATATGTATATACAAAAAGCGGTCACGTGAGCCGGCGCAGGCGCAGTCGGTATGCGGTCGCGTGCGCGCATCACATGCACCGCTGCCATCGCTCAAACACTGTATATATTTTATACATTCGCTATTAATGAAATTTCGCATTGCCACTATAACTATACAAGACGTACCTACTATCTAAACACCTATGTTGTATTGAAAAAATACGAAAACAATAATTATAGATAGCATAATATGAATAATATTAACAAATAAATATTTTGAAGAGATTAATGTTTATGACGTTGAAACTATTATAGTAACACACCCTTTTAATTAGAAAATGTTATAATCACAAAGCTCAAGTACATTTGCTCTAAATAATAGTTAATAAAATGAATGCCAATTAAATGGTCGATTGGATTCATATTATAAAGAATTTAAAATTCATAAGTGTGCAAAACCTCGGTAATGCTTACTTTCTTCGTCACGACAAGGGTTGTCGACCCGAAGCCGTACACCTGACAATCAATAATTTGGATACAACACCTTCACTTACATACAAATGGCTGAAGGCACTTCAACTGGATATAGACATTGTCCAAAATTCTGATTTACCTTGCCAGCCCTATAGTGGTAGTATTGATGTCTGGTAACCTCAAAATATTTACTTTCTAATTGAAAGCATCAACAAAATCGAGTTAAACAAATTGAAAACAAACTTTATAAGTTTAAGATTGAAAGTGGTCATAGCCTTGCTTACTTATAATGGTATGAAAGAGTCTTTAGATATCCACTATCCGTTGTCAAGCAGGATGTCGGAATACAGCGGGGATATAGTGCGTTTGAATCCAGTAAACTGCTTAAAATTCCTGGAGATTGCATAAGTAATAACCTCGGTAAAAATAGGTACTACAATTTCTCACAAATGTTTCAGAAATATTCTGAAAAGGCGCACTATTATACATTTTGCGCTCCAACAAAGTCAATTGGTATTCAATTATGCAGCTTGTGGATTGAAAAGTGAATTTCATCGATTGTATCGACAATATTGAACAATGAGTTTGTATTTTTCCATTGCTTGCCGAGGTACAGACTACATAATATTGTTCTTAGTTATCTATCTTTGTAATTCAAAGCCGTTGTGTATAACGAACAAAAGCGAACTTCCTCAGTATCAATGGTTTGTTGTGGTGGACTTCTATATATGTCCACGAATAAATATCACAAGCGCGATTCAGATCTAGCGATCGATATATCTATAAAACCAAAAAATAACACATAGGTATGTGACATTGATGACAATATTTTTTTAAAGTGATGCCTGCAACTAAGACTCCGCCAAGCTCGCATCACTGGCAATGTGTTGCCGAATTTAACAACATTGGTAAGTGGTTACAGTGAAGGATTGTTTTTGTAAAATATAAACTTTTCGTACTCTAGTTGTTTACCGCCCTTCGCCGGTAACTCGATCTGTGACTAAGGAGATTATACACTGAAGCAAGTACTTAAGGAACAAATAGGCTTTCCGTAAAACTATTATTAGTTGTGTCAATATAAACTTTACAAAGTAGTACTCAAATAAATCATCATAATTGGAAGGTATACAAACAATCGTCTAGTATTTAATATAAGTTAAGTATAGGATTAGATTTGTCACAATATATTCATTTTAAGTAAGCTTTTTAAGCTTAAAACATAACATTTTTAAATAAACGATTATAAATATTTCGTAAAATATCGTTACTTGTTATCCGGGAAGGTCATCTGGGTATGGGTATACCACATCCTTATACATAAGAAATCACATAATATATATAACGAAAACGGAAAAAATAAATCGCTTTGCAATTGTATCAATAGCATCATCAAAATACTAGCTCTACCGGATAGATAGCGTATGGGGCGAAAGAGATAACGCTCAATTACGCCGACACAACCCGATGGTCTCTTTCTAAAGACCAATGTGCAGTATCAGGTGATCTATATATGATGTTTTTAAAGCGTGTTATGGACACGACCTTCAGAAATGAAGACGCCGATTAAGAAGAAGAAAAGCGTGTTATATGTACACATAGATTTTTTGGGTTCCGTAGAAGACCAGGAAGTTAATAATCTTAAAAATTAACTTACCAGTTTTGACGAGAGCGCGAGGGAGGGCCAAGACCCCGCTGCCGGCCATTTCACCAGCTACCAAGATAGCTGTCTGCTTGACGGACAACCCTCTCTGAGGTTCTCCCTTGTGGCCACCGCCATCGCCTGTGTCGATGCCCTGTTTCAAAATAAATGCTGGTATATGAATTAATACTATATACGTACAATTTGTAATAGACAAACTGTAGACACAGTACAGACGAATACTTTAAATGATTTCGCATCGAATAAAAAGAAATTGGTGTTTTTTTAAATACGATGCGACGTGCACTTATTTGACACAATATATTCTAAATAAATTCTTAGTTATTACATTAATCAAAAATATATACCTACTTAATAAAGATTTTGTTCAAACGCATACCCAGTTAACAGATTTTTTCCAGTGTGTGGCGAGGTATGTTTCTCTATTAAAGATTAGATAAATTAATGAACAATCATTGAGTGACTTTAACGAACATTAATGCAATGCAGTTGGTAGCATTAGCATAGCTGGGATATAGAACTAAAATCAGTAATTACACTTCCTACAAGATAAATATGCATTCTATAAAAAACCTTATAGGTAAAATATCATAAAAACAATACAAGAAAATAATGAGCTCGTTATTTCCACACATGTATCGTTAAATATACGAACTATAAGAATAAAAAGAAGAAAGAACATTCATAAAAATTTCCGATAAAACTCAAAAGTGCCTTTATAAGTCTGGAATGTGTTCGTAGTTTTGAACAAAGATATTTCTTGTATCTACAAACTTTATACTATGTTATATAATATGTTCGAGATAAAATCGTCGTCAGTAACTTTATATGTGTATATCTTTCGTATTCAAATAGATGACGGAGGATTAATAAATAAAACATAATTAAGTTGACGCTAAACTTGATTCTGTATATAACTTTATACAACATCGCTTATAGAATTATGAGTAACTTTTATGATATTTTTTTGGGTCGTTATCTTGCAGGACTGTAATCCTCACCGTGGTTCCATCATCCCGCTATATGGTGGGAGTCACGGGTACCTGCGTTGACTCTTTCACAAAAATTTATGACCCCTAAAGTCTAAACTGTAAAATTAATAATGATCAAACAGTTTCTAACATTTGATTTTTCCTTTCTTTAGGTATATATTTATTTTTCGTTATAATATGTTATAGACATTCAGTGTTTCAATTTAACGACTCTCAAAAATGTCAATTAAATAAAAAAAGATATATGCATTCTTGAATAAACTCATCATCAAATACATATTATACACACTGTGACACTTCCTGTTACCAATTCATCGTAAGTGGGCGTTCATTTAAAACCAATAGATCTTAGTAGGTATTCTATTATTATCTTCAAATATTAAGTATTATATTTTGCTTTAAATAATTTACATCTGTATTGTAGGCATCTGTATAGTAAATAAACTTGGACGTTTGAATATCAATGAAGGATCAGGGCAGGCTTAGTACCTCCTAGTCCTATATAAATTCGTTGCCAAGTAATAATAAAGACCGATAGCGCGTATTACAAGACCCTAGTATTGATTAGTGACTTCTAATTGTAAAAGCATCGACTTTCACTTGTAATATTAATATTAAAATAATGCAGCTGACATCAGGAAATATTTCGCAATCTATAATCCGTCTGCGACCCTTCAGCGTCTGTTTCGGAAGCCGTACCAATGTCGATTGTAACCTAATTCATTATATTAAAGTACTGAGTAATTGAGGGTGTGACCCGAATATGACCTGATGACATGTTGATATACCTTAATAACTTAAGAAGCAGCTAAACGATCTAGTGTCTAAAGCCTCAACAAATCTAAAAAATTATAATAAATTAATTAAACTACCTACAACTGACTTCGTGTTTTCACATTGTTGCCATTAAAGATAAATTTAATTTAACAAATTTAAATTAGACTGTATGCAAACTATTCAAAATGTTATTACTTTTACCCAGTCGGAAGTTCTGTGGTAGCAAACAAATAACTTCGAATCATGAATCTTACCTATTGATTTTTTTCTAAATCGGCATATAGTAGGCGATATATTGTTTAAGTTAATGTTCTTAGTGTTCTTAGCGTTCGTATCTGCAAACAATACTTTATTCTTTGTGCATATTTTAACACATTATTTAAATAAAAATGTTCATTTTAAGGGCTATAAACTCCGCGACCGATATACTTGCAATAAAAACGGTCTTACCACCAAAATATTCTTATCGTCTGCTTGCATAGGCATATAATTCTAATCATTTATATTCATTTTACACTTTTCAATGGCTAGTACCGAATTCTTAAGAGAAGTAGATAAACAAGTTCCCATACATTAAGGAAGGCCGGTCGACCGCAGCAGTAAACGATACGTAGTTTCAACTTTCCGCCGCGCTTGGCTGCCTCGGTCCTCACCACCACTCACGCGGAATTATCGCCTACATTATTCATTATCTTTACTCTATAATAATTAAAAATCTTAACAATAATAATATAACTAAGCCATCATTATATAAGAAAAAGTTCATTGCAAACAACATAACCTTTTTAAAAGAAGGAGTACAGTTCTTAAATACTGATAAAATTTTATGAACACTATTACAAGCATGCTTTAAATCGACATAGAGGAATATAAGTATTATTTACTTAGATGCAAATCGTCTTTAGCGGTGTTTATCAAAATTTATTTGCTCCACAAACTCAGTGTATATAAAAACTCACAAAACTTATGATCTCTATTGTGAGAACAGTCGATGAATTCATTAGGTAATAACGTTTTTTAATGTTCAATTAATTTACATACATTTTTATAATATAAACCTTTATTGTGTTGTTATGCCTACGCATTTAGATTTAAGTTAAATAATATATATTAAGAATTCATTTAATTAGTAGCGTAGATAAAACTAAAATAGAAATTGATTTCGCTTTATTATGTGCTAATATAATAAAAAAGATGCAGTAGATATGTCGCGGTGAAATAAATATTTATGAAATAGATAATTTTGTTAATGTATCCTCTCATTTAGCATTAATTACCATCTGCTATTATCGATAATGTCAGAAAAACTTCACTCGAATTATAGTCGTAGGATAGAGCTGTTTTTTGTGTGTTTTTTATTTGACTAGATGGATACCTGCTATAGGCGAAGTTATCTTAATGAGAAAACGTTTCCGATGTTCTCGGAGATAAAAAGATGTTAGAACTTTATTGTGCTTAATGCAGGATATTATTATTAAAATAAAGATGATTCTAGACTAGAAACTCAAGGTTGGCGTTGGTTAACACGACGTCTTTAAACTTAACATAGGCCATAGTTTAAAAAATAATTAAATAAAAATAAAACTTACCCCCTTAGGCACAAGGGGTGTAGATTCCGTCGCTTCCGACTTCCCCACCGCGGCTTCGATTTCCAATCCATTTTTCTTTGCCATAATTCTATCTCTACAAAAAGTTAATACGTTACTGATCACGAATAATTTAAGTACCGAAGTGGGGTCAATGTGAGTTCTGTTAGGGTTTCCTGTCCGTCAATCGGCCAATAAGTTTAATGGTCTTACCTAAAGTGGGCTTGCGGCGGGCGATCCTGACTACACTCGATTTAATACTGCCGGCCGCGCGGAGCAACGCGTTCAAACTGGATGACTGGACTGATGTCTGATCTTATGTTGCGGGTTGCCTAATGCCATCAACTTAATGGATTGAATTCGAATTTAGAATCTATCGTGTTCGATTTGTTTGTGGTCAATATTAATATTTTTTTTAATTGGTAGCTAAACAATGCTGCCTGTTCTATATAAAAAAAATATCAAGTAACGTACTAAAATATTAAGAATCTATTTGAAATAAAATTTTCATTGCATTTAAAGAATTTTACATAAACAAATTGAAAACGAGTTGTGTTGTTTTGTAAAACTATTATAACACGAAGATAAATTTTATCGCCTTGCCGTCTTATAGGCAATATCTTATAGAAGCATGTTGCTCAATTTGAAACAATTTTTTTTCATCATACTATAATAATATTTTGATAAATCTAATTTTATAAGTAGACATTTCATATTACGCATGTCTAAAATATAAAAAAAATAATCAACTCTACTTTTACTTACAGCGACATCTAGTTTTGAGAAAATTTATAATTTGTTTGTATTTAAATATTTACTCTAGATAGATTATTTCTTATATTTTATGAGAATTTTTAATTATAACACAATTATTGTATAAACCACCCTCTTGACTCACCCTATCTGAAAAAAAAACCGCATCAAAATCGGTTGTTTATTTTTAAAGATTTAAGAAGATACAGAAGACAGCGACTTTCTTTTATATTAAGTGTAAATTATTTACTCCTACTAAAATAATAATTTGCATTAGTACCTATTTAATCAAATATTATTTAGCGATTAAGCAAACTCAGTATAAAGTTTGTATAGTGTTTATTTTGGTTATAAAAGTGATGAATCCCATTTAAGCACATACTCTTTAACGAGTATAATATCGCTTTTAAGTGTCGTTGGACTCGTTGGTTTAATTCAAACCTATTGTTCGTAATTTTCAAAGAAATGTAACCCGACTCTGCTGTCAACGTCAACCTCGGTCTGTTGCCATGTTATAAGTTATAACAGGCTAGTTGCCTCAAGTCACCATTTATAAAAATAACTTTTAATTCAAATATTATTTCGTACAAGGGTCCGAAATATATAAACTTCAATAAATATAAATAAGGGATTGCTGTAAAAATTCAACTGAAACCCGTTAAATTTTGACTTTATTTTCTCTTGACTGGAAACACCGTCCGCCATTTTTCTATGACAAATACTGTAAACAACATATCGTCAAACGCTAGTTCAGGTTATTTGTGGTCTTTTAGTAATTATACGCCTTGATAATTATTTATTTCACTTAAAAATATTGTACAGTTCGCATTTAATTAAATTCCGATAAGAAGTTTATGAATTATGATAGTTACTCGTATTGTTTACAAGAACAGTAACTTCGCGGGACAGATAATTGATAGACCATCATGGCGGACGGCGTTTATGGCTGTATAGAGAAAATATAATTTTTTAATTTAAAATATATTAGGATAGGGGCTTCAAAAAAATTTCATATTTTTTTATGGTGTAATATAACCGTAATAAACCGTTCTAGCAAATAATAAAAATAGTGGCAACTAGCCTACTCTGCGTCTTTAAAACCTTTACAATAATATTGTTATATTTTACGTTTCGAACATTAATTATTAGAAGAATTTGTTTATAAGAAATATGATATTAAAAATACGAATTTGTTATCATTGCGTTCCATAGAGTATAGAGCGTGGAATAGAGTGTAGAGAGTCTGTCGGTTGAGTTTGACGCGCGCTTGTGTTCCGCGGAGCGCAAGGCAGCCGTCCCGCACGGCCGATGGCCGTATGTAGTTTGTACTTTGCAGCGCAGTAGTTTCCAAGCTATCATTACGATCGCCGCGTGCCGACGACTACCTTGATTTATCCCCATTTCGATCATACGGTCACCAATACCATGAGATATAATGTGTTTCCATAGATAAATCGCAACTATTCGCGTTGTTCCATAAATCAAAATGTAAAGAGTTTTGGATTTCCATCGCGTTTCACCCCGGTGAGCGAAATTCTTCGTCGGCCTCCGCGGTTTTCAAGTTACACTCGTAATCGGTCGTTTGGTTGTCACATAAAATAGAACTATGCAACAATGTGGATTTTGTTCAATGCTGTCAGGTTTTTTTAGACGTGCTATGTGCATAGGGAGCAGGCGAGGAAGCAGCGAGTCCTACTATCGCGAGCTCGGGGATCAAGACACCCTGGTAAACACACTTTATAAACTTGTAATAACCTCTAGCGAAGTACTGCATTGTTTGTTTGCATCATTCATTCATTTTATCCGTTTGCGACGAGTTTCTTTCTTCATAGCCAGCGTGCTTAGTTAATTGTTATTGATTACAAAATGCTAATCAGGTAAACATAGAGCGAATGTCTGTGCAATAACATTTGCAATTTTATCGCAGTGTTTATTTGTGTATATTTGCGTGATGTCACTCGCGGGCACGTTCGTCTGACACGGTGAAAGTTGATGTTCACGTAGTATTTGCTAACAATATTAGCACGCCTGCTGCATCACTCGAAACTCACCAAATGTGTCATTCATCTAAATTGTTTGCCTCCTGGACTATAAATAACGAAGCTCGGTATTTACCTATAGATAAAATCCTTGAGAGAGTCATATATTACTTATTCAAGTGTGTAATTGCATGTTTCATATGTCTAAATGAATAATTGTTTAACAAACAATAAGTACAAATAAACTATAATGTTGTATGTTTTGACTTTTCATGTTGCAAAACATTGCTTGTTCTCGGCTCCTCTATAATTTAACATATTACCTCCATTATATTTTCATACATGGCAACATGAATATTATCCAAACCGCTCAGCCGGTAAATGCTATATTCTAACAAGTATTTTATAACTCTACACCGTATGTACTAACTTTATTAAACACCCTGCTTTTAACTTGCTTTATTAAAAAGAAATATACTACCTCATGCTATCTTCTATTTTAACATAATTTATATTATTGATTTTTGAATACATAAAAATTATTAATGTCATTCTGTATGTATTTTAATTCATGAAGAAGCTTAATAATATAAAAGAAAAATAGCATTTGATATATATAAAAATAATGTATAAAAATATATGTAACATACTTCATGATGTTATATTGACCAAATATAGAGGCATATGATGTAAAGGAATTGACAAATTTAATATAGTAGATTCAGGTATTGCCACCGACAACTTCAAACACTATACCTCTACATCATTAAATATAGGGAAACAAAATTATCCACATAATATACAAAATATATTGTACTGTCCCAAGATATGTTTGTTAAATTTCACATACACCAATCCCTGTTCATAATCTTATCACAATTATAATCAATAATTAAATGTGCAACCAAGAAAAAACTTACCATTTTTAAAAATTCTTTCTTGACAACTTTCTTATTATAGTAGTACACGCATATATGCTTTGATTTAACTCTAATGGTATGTTTAATAATCATATTTAACACAATTATTTAATACCTTACTATCCACTGTATTTATATGTTTAAATACATGTATAAATAATAGCAGTAATAAATTAAATAATAAAAATCTAAAGGTGTTTAGATAACAGATAAGAACAAACACAAATAGTAGAAAGTGTTCCGAAAACTCTATTGATATAGAGGCATTTGCATACAGTCATTGCGAATACAAGTTGCTACACAAATATATGATAACTGAATGAATGCCTAGGAACTTTCCACATCAAATATTTCTAGACATCACCTTGAACTTTGTTCCAGTTTATAATTTAATATTAAAAATGTTGAACAGAACTTATTGGATAGCCAAGACTTAGAGTTGCTTAAATTGTACAATATAACATGAATATATTTATTTTTTAGTCTTCCTAACCATTATAAATATGATAAATTGTGTATCTTGAGTAAAATTCGGTTATATAAGTGTGTTGATACAAATAACAATTTGTTGTTAGCCCTATAGACAAAATTTAAATGATATCACTATGATTCAGTATTGTTCGGTTACTGTAGTGAAATCAAATTGCAAATAATATTAACTGAGAACTAAAGTGGCTTCTGCGATGTTTGTTTCTAAATATATTACAAGATAAAATCAAAGAAGCCTATGAGGAGTTCCTTAAATTAGCTTTCACTAAAAAGATCGGTCTAACGCCATATGAAGCTACACTAAGAATAGGTAGATGTGTACAATGCACTAAAGTACTTGAATTGCAAGCTATAAAGTGACGAGTTATTTCAGTGCTTGTGACCTACCCTAACTGCGCACTAAGCGACTACAAATCTATTGTTTGCTTCTACAACTACGGTTCACTGGTTAAAGAATTTGAGTAATTGTTGTAAAGCTTTCGAGATTAATTGGAACTTTTTTTTCGAACTTGTCTATACGTAACATCGTGCCTTATTGTCTGTGTATTTTTTTTACCGACCTATTTGAATACCGCCAAACTCTATAAATTTAAAATAATAAGAAATGTTCTTTCTTCTAATCAATAAAAATTTACATATTATAGGCTATAAGCAAATTATCCCTAACCCAAATGTAAATAAAAAGCGCTATGACCGTGAGTCACGTCGGTCTCAGAAGATAACGTAATGAAATATTTTCGCCATCTCCCTGTGTCAGACACTGATACTGGTCACACAAATATTCACACTATTTTCTATATTTACCCCAATGTAGACGATACGATATAATTGGCGGTGTGACAGTCTCACGCGCATTTATGAGGTTTATTTATAACGGATTACCATCAGATTATATTTAGTTGTAGGTGCTAAAGTCTACGGTTATGAGTATTTGGAATTCAGCGTGAAATAGCCGGAATTAGACATGCGAATTTTTTGCGAGAGTTATTCAAGGAAACGTCTCTTTAAACACTCGTAACCTAGTTACTTTTCAGTTTAAACAAACAGCATGATTTGTACTTTCCGAATGCAAATTGAAAGGATTCAGTTTTGAGGTGTTATATTCATATGTACCTACATAGGAAAATTATTATTTATTGGTACCTATGACATAGTGAAACTGTACTTTTAATGCATGCATGGATGAGTCAATCGGGTCAGATTGAAGATCTCCTTAGAAATAGTGTTTCGCCTTGTATATCTGGTAACGCTGGAAGGTCAATTTTTTTCTTATAACTTTCCAGCGTTCGCGTAGAATCGCACATGGCGAGCTTGTAGTATAAACCCTTGACATTATTTAACCATTCCGCTCATTGACTTCACTTAAGATAATGATATTTAAAATAATACATGCAGTAAATCTCTATAAAATTGTATTAACATTGTTTCAGAAAATCGACGACCAATCAGCCTTCTCCGATGAGTCCGAAGAAATAGGTGAGTGTTATGATGTCCACCACTTTAAATGCCATTGAAACTGTGATATATTTCGCTGTATCACGTAGTTTTTTTTTTAATTTTTGTTTAGAAAATAAGACACTTGCTTAGTAGATCAAAAGACCTCCACCGTCACAAATAAAACTTACTAAAAACGCCTTAAGTAGGCAGTAATAATTATATCGACGTGTTTATATAGATATTTACATACACTCCTCAACGATAACGAATAAAAGCAACGAGCTAAGACTATTTTATTAACCATTTTTCTAACTAAGAATGTAGTTATACATCTGTATAGCTTTACTGCTATAAATGGGTATAAAGTTTTTTGTTTAAACTTACTTAACTTTGAAAGATGTTACCTATGGGCGGAGAGCTAAAGTTTTCAAAGTCGGCCGATACCAATAAAGTTTAATTAATACATGGTAATATGCTCCGAGTCTAGTGTGGGCATGAAACAGTTTTGACAGCGCCAATGCGAGTTAGTTTAACGAGTTTAACTTGTCGCTTAATTATATTTTAAACTCTCGATCAGTGCACTCGACAGTTGTGGAAGTATTGCTAGTTAGCTGCGGCCCGCGGCTTCGCCTGCATACAACCAGACTACATTACTTTAGTTATATTTCGCTTCATATATGGTCTTAATCCCCAATAACGTATTTTAACTTCGTTTTTTTTTCGGGAACTTGCTTCATATTATAAGTAAGATGTAGTCTTAGTAGTAGAGTTTAGTTAACTAGAACCTGCTATGTAATTGTTTTTTAGTATATAGATGGGTTATACGTATGCGAAACCGTGTTACTTACTAACTAGCTTATTATGAAATCAACACAACAGCTTAAAAAGCTATTACTAATGAATCAACAACATGAACATCGGGCTAACGAACACTCGCCACCCTCCATCAATACAATGCTTTATCTACGCGAGTAATTCCCTTATCAGTACAATGGCGAATCAGTTTATCTGCAAATGTTAACTGTAATCGCCGGATCAATTGGCCGGATTTCATTTTATTTAACCATTTGATCATTGCGATCTTAAAATAGTCTAGCGACTGTGTACCGTTGAGGTTCTCTCTAAGATACGTAGTAGGTACTGCGACGGTTTAAACATAATAAAGGGAACTATGTTGAGAAATACTCTTCTGAAATAACTAGAACTTCTTTCACTTTGCTAGATTAAAAAAAACATGTAACGATGTCTGTGTTTGTGATACTAAAGAATATATTTTTTAATGTACTTACCTATATATGTAATACATGTAATAATGACGTCGACAAGAGATAGCAGACTTTATTATCTGTACCTACTTATGTTATAAAAAGGTAAAGTATGTGTGTTAGAGGGCAACACTTGGAATATAAAATCCACGCCCGATATTTGTGAATGACAGGTTATGACCCCAAATAGTGTAGGAGGTAATTCACGGATTACTGTAGCGATTTTAAGCGTTCTTTATTTAACAGACAGCTTTATTTCTGAATGACGGGGTATTATGTATGTACCTATATAGCTCAATCAAACATCGTTAACGTAGATCATATTCAATGATAAGGCTGAAACTGAGGAGTAATTAAGACTTGCATATACAAAATTCACGATTTGCACGAGAGAGTGGAGGATGAGCGATACGTCATGATAAGCGTATATTGATAACGGTCGACCTTAATCGCAATCTTGGAAAGTGGAGCAAAAACGCCCGGTAGCCAATCATACTCGTATTAACTAGTACCTCATTATCGGTGACGCGTCGTACGGGCCATAATCACGACTATATCAGATACAACCAACTACACATTATTGATAAACACTCAGATTTAAAGAAATTTCTTTAAAACAGCTATATTAGCTACTGGTGATATGATAAATCGCGGTTCATGCCCGTAATAATAGCAACTGTTTTATTGTACGTTTGTGTGTGTAAATGGTATTTTTAAGCGAATTTTCTCGAGTGATCACGTGGATTTATACGTACGAAATATTGTTGATCTGAGCTTTGACATTATTAACCTCCTTGAATAGCAATAGTTACTAAAATACGATACAAGGTGTTTCCAATTTCCAATTAGGAAATGTCAGGCTCATTCATGCAATGAATATTGATAGCACCCACCAATAAACCTCTGTATGCTTAACGTGTAAGCCAGCCAATATCGGTTGTTAGCGTGGATTAGTCAATAATCACTAACTCACTATAAACAGCAGAAATCTCCCAAACGCCTTTGATTAATACGGTGCGGTGCAATCGTGTTATACTACGTTCAATAATGATTACAAGAAATTTATTGAAGACGGAATTTGCTGCTTTAAATCTGGTTTAATTTGTATTATACTTCGAAATGCCTTTGTAGCGCAAACCGGGCTGTTTTTTTATATTATTATATAATACAATATATATAAAATACAGACACATGTGTGCATGTACACTTTGAATGATAATAGTAGTTTTTTTTAGTATATAGAAATGATTTAATAGTATTTCAAAATTTTTAAATCAGTACCAAGTAAGCAGTACATGCTACAAAAATCTTTACAATATCGATTTATTCAAGCAAACTGTTATTGTTTTACTTGGTACCGACTTCTATGCAAACGTTGGGAAGGATTATAGTCATACTCAAAGGAGTCGTATATATTTTTCTGGGCCTTATACCCCGTTTGCAAAGGCAGAAGCCAGATCCATAGTCTATACCCAAGACGTGTAATAGTATGTAATGTTAAATTAAAAATTTGAAAAAGCCCCGACAAACACGTTTAACTTATAAAACTTTGTAATATGTAAGTCATAACCTTTCATTTTATATCCCACACACAAATATGCTCAATATTTGCAGACTTTCGGTTTTTCTTCCCCACTTTAACCCCCATAACATTTAACGGCTCAATCAGCACGGAAAACATCTGTTATACCAATAAAAACTAAATTGAAATCGCTTCATTCGTTCGGGAGATATGATGCCACAGACAGACACCCTTTTTCATGGATAATTGTATAAATATTATAATAGTCGAATTTTTGTTTATATTTACAATTGTATGTTCTTATTTTAAAAAGAGCGACTATCAGAGTTTCTTGCCGGTTCTTCTCTGTAGAAACTGCCTTCCGAACCGGTGGTTAATGTTTTGTAATACCATGACGATTCAAAAGTGTTACTTTATGTTGCCTAATTGAATAAAGATACTTTTGACTTTGACAGAGAGACACGTCAAACTTATAACACCCCTCTTTTGCGTCGGGGGTTAAAAACGAATGAGTAGTATAAACTAGCATACCCAAATATCAGCCAACTCGAAATCGCGTCGTGTTATTTATAAAGGCAATAAATCAAAAGCTATCGATCACATTTATCCGTAATGTGCAATAAAACGATTCAAATTAAATGACTCAAAACAATCAATTATGTTTAATGCCCATTTCTATTACACGATAGTGACGGTGGATTTCCTGCAAAATCATTGTGTAGCCAGTAATTTCATATCAAACCATACTCCGAGCGCGGCAGGCATTTCATTCCATGCATTCAAATGATAATACTAAGTATATAATATTAAGTATGTATTAGGAATATCTTTGTTTCTATCTAATAAAGTAATGTGCGGGAAAGTAATGGTTCAATTTATTTATTACTGCAACATAAAATACGAGTAATTAGCTTTTTTATTTAAATTAATACTGGTAGAAATACTTAATTTGATTTAAATTTCAATGAATAAATTACTTGGGTTGGTTTAATTCAATATGTTGGTTTTTTTTCAGTTTTTGAATTGGAATTGTTTTAATGCCAAAGTAGCTGTGTTTAACTTTTAACGCCTAAATCTTTTATATGAAGATAGATGTGAATAAGCTTAATCATAATGAGGCTCCAATTCAATAGTTGTTTAAGCACCAGTACCCGTGTCTAAGTTCATTAAAATTCTGAGAATATTTATTTCTATAGAAACTATATAACGAAAAAAAAAACAAATCATCCGGATTTCAATCAAAGCAACACATATCTATAGAACCAAACTAACTAAAGGTACGTCATGAATCACGATACGTAGGTAGGTAAGGGATGTTATGGATATGATATTTCGAATCATCCGTTAGTTTCAGATAATTTCGGTCCCGGATATTAAAATATTAAGGATTTTCTAAAGTAAAATACAAATCACTAATATAATGTGTGTCACCATTGGTAGGTATAACAATCCAGTTTTATGCAAAACTTTTATTTTGGATTCGGTTACGAATATTTTTTATATCGGATATCCGATAGCTTACGGAGCTCCCTAACATCCCTGGTATTTATTATATACAAGTATGTCGCTACAAAAATAAAGAACTGTTATAATTATATCGTGTTGGTCATTTTACGAGCACCGTTCTAGAATACCTACACTTGCCAGTATCCGACAAATATCTAATAATATGCTACTATTTCATCGACCGCTTGCAGTTTGTCGCCGTAACGGTGTTTATTTTTGTGTTTCATTTCACAAGCGAAAGGGAAGTTGGTGAATTTGAATGTATTTGCTACCAAAATAGATTGGGTTAATTTTGGTAGGACGATGATATTTGTGAGATGTAGATGACTGCTATGAGTTCTATGTTAGTGTATACGGCTTTTAAATTTTAGTTCATAGTTCCCGAAAGCTTCTGTTTGTTTTATGACAATCATATTTTGAAGAATAGTAATAAGCAACTGATAAAAGTATTAAAAGTATATGTATTTTAATTTTTAAATTATTGTTTTTTAATTGTACCCTATAGAAATAGAAAACTATCAAAAGCAGAGTTTTCCAATGTACTTACGTAAGTCTTACTTAACTATCCTTTACGATTTTGAACGACTTTAATACAAACTATGAAAGTCGATTTGAAGACGCATGTAAATTTGACTTGCGTTTGAACGATAGCACGGTAATTAATTTTTGCTACAACCATTAATACAGCGACGCGACGTAGGATCCTATGCATAGCTTCGTTACACCGAAATAGCGACGATTTAACATAACCGTACAAGTTGCTTCTCAAGTAGCTTTAATAATGTACCACATCCAGTCCCGCTCGCGTTATGAGACACGGTTAATTCTCAAATGTTGCTGGTGAGTCGTGTATCTTATTTATAATTCTTGATGATACCGTCTTTGGAATATTTGCGTCTATTTCTTACTCGTATTGGCTGGAGTACTCGGGGGCTCAAAAGTAACGGTCCAGCGTAATTATGTCGGATTTTAAGTATCAGAGGAAAAGGGAGAGATTTTTGGCATATATGAGGAAAGACGAATCTTATTATTTATCGTTCTTCATACAATCGGATAGATAAACAGATATAGGATTGGATAGTGACATATTGTAAGCTATTTTTGATGGCGAAATTTTATGACATACTTTTTAACTTAAACGGATTTTTGCGCAAAGACCCGCATCAATCGACCTCAGAGAGTGAAAGAACACAAAGCTTTCACATGAGAAATGTGTCTGAATATAACGTGTAAAGCTTGGGTTAAAAATAAAACATATAAATAGGAAGTGTCGAAACGTAGGCGATAAGTATGACAAGATATTGCTAAAAGTAAAGTAGAATTCCGCGTACTAGCGCGCTTCCCCGGCGTTTCGGAACCTACACCGTGTTCCAATTTCGGAATGAGAAATGTGGTAAAAAGCCATTACTTTGTGTTTATTTTTAGCCTAAGTGTAGCTGAGTGAATGGCCCGTTGTATTACCGGTTATTTATTCAATTCTATACTTACATATCGTTTGCATTTTAGAGTATCTAGTTATTAGTTAATTCATGCGGTTGGTAACATAATTAAAGTGCAGATAAGCGTCGGGATGTATATTTTATCTAGATTTTTAACACAAAAACTTTCCTCTTAAAATATATGATAAAAAAAAACTGCATGAAAATCGGTTGCGTAGGTTTATAGATTTAAACACGTATGGACAGGCTGAATAAAGTGACTTTGTTTTGTATATATGGGTAACTGACGACGAGAATCGTCAGAAAGTATGCTTTATTTTCTAATATATTAGAAATGGCGCTAGCGATCTCCCATTAACAGCATTATAACAATAACATCTCTTGAAATTCCATTACCATACAATTGATTTAATTGACGTCTAATAATACACGGGTTATTCCGAGATTCGTCGTCGTCGTCTCAGCCGCTGGAAGTCCACTGCTGGACATAGGCCTCCCCCCTGGACCTCCACACATACCGGTCTGAGGCGACCTGCATCCAGCGTCTTCCGGCGACCTTGACAAGGTCGTCTGTCCACCTTGTGGGTGGACGCCCTACGCTGCGTTTGCTGGTCCGTGGTCTCCACTCTAGCACTTTTCGGCCCCATCGGCCATCTGCTCTTCGCGCTATGTGGCCTGCCCATTGCCACTTCAACTTGCTAATTCGTTGGGCTATGTCGGTGACTTTAGTTCGTCTACGGATCTCCTCATTTCTAATTCGATCACGTAGAGAAACCCCGAGCATAGCCCTCTCCATAGCTCGTTGAGCGACTCTGAGCTTTGAGATGAGGCCAAGAGTGAGAGACCACGTTTCGGTGCCGTAAGTCATCACTGGTAACACACACTGATTGAAGACTTTTGTCTTGAGGCACTGAGGTATGTCGGACGAGAAGATATCGCGTAGTTTCCCGAACGCTGCCCAGCCGAGTTGGATCCGGCGGTTGACCTCTTTCTCGAAGTTGGACCTACCTAATTGGACTACTTGTCCCAGGTAGACGTATGAGTCAACAACTTCGAGTATCGAGTTTTCAACAGATATTGGGGAGGGCACAACATGGACATTCGACATAAGTTTCGTCTTGTCCATGTTCATTTTAAGGCCCACCCGTTGTGAAACTCGATTGAGGTCATCGAGCATCATGCCGAGTTCCTCCATCGACTTCGCCATGACTACGATATCGTCGGCAAATCGAAGGTGAGTGATGTATTCGCCGTTTATGTTGATGCCAAGTCCTTTCCATTCCAGGAGCTTGAAGGTGTCTTCCAGAGCGGCCGTAAACAGTTTCGGAGATAAAACGTCTCCCTGTCTTACGCCTCTTCTCAATGGAATATCCTTAGTGCTCTGTTCCTGTACTCGGACTGACATGGTGGCGTTTCTATACAAACACTTCAACACTTCGATGTACCGATAGTCAATATGGCATCGCTGGAGTGACTCTAGCACCGCCCATGTTTCCACCGAATCGAAGGCTTTCTCATAGTCCACAAACGCTAAGCATAATGGTAAGTTATACTCTTCGGTCTTCTGTATAACTTGCCGCAGCGTATGAATGTGGTCTATGGTACTATAGCCTCTTCGGAAACCGGCTTGTTCGGGAGGCTGGAAGTCATCCAATCTATGCTCGAGACGGTTCGTAATGACCCTTGAGAACAGCTTATAAACATGGCTCAGAAGCGTGATGGGTCTGTAGTTCTTTAGAAGGGTGTTGTCACCTTTCTTGAAGAACAAGACCACCTCGCCTCTGTTCCATGCTTCAGGCGTTTTGCCCTCGAACAATACGGAATTGAAGAGCTTCTGGAGGACTTCAAGTATCGGTCTACCACCCGCTCTCAGAAGCTCTGATGTGATTCCGTCTTCGCCCGGCGCCTTGTTGTTCTTCAGCTGTTCTAGGGCCACACTAGTCTCGCACAGACTGATGTCCGGGATATCTTCTGTATAGTGTCGGGTCAGCTCGGCTCTTGGATCTCTCACCAAGCTGCCGACGGGCTTTGCGACCGAAGTGTATAACTGTCCATAGAACCTCTCTATCTCCTCTAAAACCTCTGCTTTGGTCGACGTTTTGCTGCCATCTTCCCGTTTCAGCTTTGTCAGCTGGCTTTGCCCAATAGACTTGTCCTTTGCGAACACTTTAGAGCCCTGGTTTCGCTCGATGGTCTCTCTAACACGGTTAGTATTAAAGAGACGTAAATCGTGTCGCATGGACTTGGATATACGTCTATTGAGCTGCCTATATGACTCCGCGTCATCGGGAGACTGCAGCGGTATCGAACGTCGTTCAGCCATGAGGTTCAGGGTTTGATGGGATAGTTTTTGAGGTCTATCTTTGCGGCGGGGTCTAAAAAACTTACATCCTACCGTGCGGACAGTTTCCACTAGCCCGTCGTTTATCTCGTCCACCGATTCAAAGTTCTTCAGGCAATCAAAGCGATTAGAGAGCTCGAGTTGAAAGTTTTCTGGGTTTTGAATGTGAGCACGAGTGGGTCGGAGCGTAGACTTCATCAGACTGGACCTTTCAAGTTTAACATTAATATTTAGTATGCCTCTCACAATGCGGTGATCGCTGCCGGTCTTTACCCTGTTAATCACAGAGACATCACTAAATATTCGTTTCTTGTCGGTCATTATGAAGTCTATCTCATTTCTCGTGGAACCATCGGGACTCAACCAGGTCCATTTCCTATGAGGAGGCTTTTGGAAGAAAGAGTTCATCATAAAGAATTCCTCTCTCTCCAGAAAGTCAGCCAGCCTCTGTCCTCTATGGTTCCGATGCCCATACCCAAATTGCCCCACTCTCAACTCACCCTCGCTTTTCTTACCCAACTTTGCGTTGAAGTCCCCCATAACAACAGTGAAGTAAGTTTTGGAGGTATGTATGGCCCTACTTATGTCCTCATACATAGCCTCTACTTCGTCATCGGAGTGTGTCGAAGTCGGTGCGTATACCTGAATGACCTTCAGCGAATATCTTTTGGATATTCTGAGTATTAGGTACGCCACCCTGCTCGACACACTGTCGATGGTTATAATGTTGTTTACGAGGGACTTGTGAACGAGAAACCCGACACCACCTTGGGACTGTTGGTCGCCCTCCCGGTGGTAGAGCAAGTTACCGGACTTCAGGGCTACGGTGTCCTCTCCCTCTCTACGAACTTCACATAGCCCTACAATGTCCCAGTGCAACCTGCTCAATTCCTCTTCCAGCTCGCAGATCTTCTCGTCAGTCCTCAAAGTGCGTATGTTGTGTGTTACCAGGGCCAGTTGTCGTTGGGATGGGTAGCCGGACGTCTGCCGGAGATTCTTCGCACCCCCTGCTCCGCCGTTACCGTGACCGCTACCCGCGTCCGGGATAACGGAGCTGCCGGGGACTGGGGGCCTGGTATTTGTGTTACTGATCATTTGGGGGGGGTTTGCCAATACGCGCCACGCTTGGCGGGCGGGTTGGCGCGCGCAGTTGATGTGATGGTATGTAGAATCCGGAAGATGCTGCTGCCCATCTTCCGGTAGTTTTCCCATCTGCAGATTTCTACTGCAACCCGGGATGAGCGGGTGGGGGACTATTCATAACGCCGGTCACCCCACGGCAGAGATTCCGAGATTATTATGGATCATTATTATTGGCGTTTCTCTTAACATCAGGAGTACGTCCAGCTCGTCTCCCTACTTCATCGCATAAAAAAAAACAAAAAAATAATAATTCATGGAGCTTTCTTACGCAAAACAGTAGCGAACTTTTGCTTGCTCAATACAAACGGGACGTTATTAAGAAATGTCTCAACTAATTGAAGTAGAACACAGAATGGGTAGCTCGTCGTACAAGTCCATTGTCGTTGTCGTTATCGATTATATTCAATTGTATATTTTTGCGACTAACTTGTGTGCCCACATTCATCAAATTGATTAATGGCTGATCAGTGGGTAGTCCAATAATTGGTATCAAGGGTAAAAAATAATCTTTTACAATGAACACAATTCTAGGAATATTCCGTCGGCTATTTGAATTGTCCACGCTTTCATCAGGCCTTTTGTTGTTGCCATGGTGATGGAGATTTGTCCAAGATTTATCTAGAAACGATGGGCTCAACCGTCGTCTGCTTATTTACGATCCACAAAAATACTCCGAAAATATTCTTCAATTTTACTTTATAAGACATATAATAAATTTGTAAGAAATAATTTTTACTTAGTTTTCTTAACCCAATTAATTATAAGTATTGTATATATATTAGTAGGTTCGTAATTAAATAATTAAATAAAC
>JADANM010005835.1:435447-448134 GCA_026213755.1 Eurema hecabe
TTCAAATTTCAACTAATCATTTAGATGTATATCAACAAACACAAATTAATAAACTTATAGAGAAATATAGACCGGTCTTTGCTAAGGATAAATACGATGTTGGCACTGTACGTGATTATGAAGCCCATATAGATTTAATGGTAGATAAATATTGCTCCAAACGACCCTACAGGTGCACAGCTGATGATAGAAAAGAAATTGAACATCAAATATCAAAACTACTTGATAAAAACCTGATTGAGGAATCGTACAGCCCATTTGCTGCCCCAGTCACACTGGCCTATAAAAAAGATGATAAAAAAACAAGATTATGCATAGATTTCAGAGAATTAAACAAAATTGTTGTTCCACAATCACAGCCATTCCCCTTGATTGAGGATTTAATGGTAAAGACTGTGAACTGTCATTTTTTTTCTACTTTTGACATAAATTCGGCATTTTGGTCAATTCCTTTAAAAATTGAAGATAGATATAAAACTGCATTTGTCACACAAGAAGGCCATTTCCAATGGACATGCCTTCCCTTTGGTCTTAAATCATCTCCAGCAATTTTTCAAAGAATATTAAGTAATGTAATAAGAAAATACAAACTCTCTGATTTTGCAGTAAATTTTATTGATGATATTTTAATCTATTCAAAAACTTTTAAGGAACACATAGTACATATATCAAGACTACTTGAGGCAATATTAACGGAAGGATTTAGACTAAAATTTTCGAAATGTATTTTTGCAAATAATTATGCCAAGTACTTGGGTCACATAATAGAAAATAATAATGTTAGACCTCTCAAAGATAATTTAACAGCAGTTAAAAACTTCCAATTCCAGAAACAAGAAAAAATATACGCCAGTTCCTTGGCAAAGTAAATTTTTATCATAAATTTGTACCGCATAGTGCAATTATCCTGAATCCATTACACAACTTATTACGGAAAGACGTAAAATTCATATGGTCTACAGAATGCCAGCAATCATTTGATAAAATAAAAGAATTACTATGTTCAAAACCAATTTTAAAAAAATTGGATTTCAACATAGTAATTCTTTTATTTTATCAAATCAAAGCTGGCATTCTGTAGACCATATGAATTTTACGTCTTTCCGTAATAAGTTGTGTAATGGATTCAGATTTTAAAAATATTTGATCCTGAGAAACTGATAAAAATTTACACAGATGCTAGTATTAAAGGCGTGGGAGCTGTGTTAAAACAAAAAGATAAAAACGGAGTTGATAAACCTGTAGCTTACTTCTCTAAAAAGTTGACAGAAACTCAAAAGAAAAAGAAGGCAATATATTTAGAATGTCTCGCGATAAAAGAAGCAGTAAAGTATTGGCAGCACTTGCTTATGGGAAAAGAATTTGTGATATATACAGATCATAAACCATTAGAAAATCTGAACATAAAGGCTAGAACTGATGAGGAACTGGGCGATTTGACATATTATTTATCCCAATATAATTTTAAAATTAAATATAATCCGGGACAATCAAATCAAGAAGCAGACTGCTTAAGCAGGAACCCTGTCTTAAATCCTTGTGATAATACTGATGATATTTTAAAAGTTGTTAATCTTTTAACCTTGGAAGATATAAAAAAGGACCAACACTTAAATCTTAATCTACAAAATATAAAATCAAAGTTAATACTGAAGAACGAAATTTACTACAAAAATAATAAAAAAAGATGTAAAATCATATTATCCGAAGCATTTAGTAAAGCACTACTTAGAGATGTTCACAATACTTACTGTCATATTGGAAGAACCCAGATGATAAATAAAATAACACCTTTCTATACCTCAAAAAATATCATAGCAAATATTAAGAAAACTTGTGATGAATGTGACATTTGTATTAAGAACAAATCTAGAAGAAAACCGAAGCTTGGTTTCATGTCACATTTAGGTCCAGCAACATATCCGTTCCAAATTATATCAATTGACACCATTGGAGGTTTTGGGGGATCACGATCCACAAAAAAATACTTACATCTTCTGGTTGATCATTTTACAAGATATGCATATATATTGACGTCAAGAAATCAAAACGCCAGTGATTTTATTAAGCTTATAAATAATGTGACACAAAGCAATAATATTGAGATGATATTAACAGACCAATACCCTGGCATAAATTCCAAACAATTCAAGGATTTCCTAAAAAAGAAAAATATTACGATAATATTTACAGCTGTGGACGCACCATTTTCAAATGGGCTTAATGAAAGGCTAAATCAAACTTTAGTCAATAGGATAAGATGCAAAATAAACGAAAGTGATAAGAAGATAGCCTGGACAACTGTTGCACAACAATGTGTAGCTAGATATAACGAAACAGAACATACAGTCACAAAGTTTACTCCAAAGTACCTCTTAGAAGGCGAGAATGTAGATATCCTACCACTTGAATTGAAATCAAAACATACAACTGAAGATCTGAAAAGAGATAGAGAACTAGCCCTTCAAAATT
Organism: Eurema hecabe; assembly: GCA_026213755.1. NCBI lineage: Eukaryota > Metazoa > Arthropoda > Insecta > Lepidoptera > Pieridae > Terias > Terias hecabe. The sequence goes on from JADANM010005835.1 coordinate 437,920, forward strand.
CAATAAAATCTCACTACTACAATAAGAAAATATATGATTTAGGTAGGGAAGATTATAGATTTGAAGTGGGAGAGGAAGTATATGTTGAGAATGGAAATCGATTAAATAGAAAGAAAATGGATGAATTAAGGATTGGACCATACAAAATTTTAAGGAGGGTTTCTAACTCAATCTATGAAGTTGATGTCGGACATAAGAAGGCAGAATCCAATCTCTACCATATTACCAAACTATCTCCAGCAGTGATCAGCGCCTAATCGAACAATCGTTGTTTGTTCTCTCAGAGGGTGGGAGATGTAAAGAAAATCACTACATTATAATATCGCTTTTCTTAATTAATACTCTGTGCTTATAAGTTACAGTTTTGAATCTGGCGCCTTATTTAAAATATAAAGAGATGTCACTGTCATAGTCATGAGAAAATTAATGTCGCGTGGCTTTGTTTCGTAATTAAGTGTTAAGAGCTAATTTTCCTATAAAAGATATAACAATACCTGAAATAAAGGCTTTAAATGTTGTTTTTTGTCTTTACAGGTGAGTTACTGGTGATATACCTAAAATTTCTTTGTACACAATTTGTTATTAAAAATAAATTTGTCTTTACAGAAAAACGCAATTTCGTCTTTATTTCACTTTTTAAAGTGTAATATTATTATATATATATATATATATATATACATATACAGTTTTGGCTTCACTTACGGCAGGCCGATATTGTTAAGGGACGCGCAGTTTAAGCGTTACATCTATGCCGACTACCTACAAATACTGTATATGTGTTCTGTCGTTCGCCAGCTTTAATATCTCTCATCTCATCTTCAATACGAGAATCATAATGAATATGTATAGTGATATTAAGACGGTTGCGTGGCGTGGCCATGCATAATAAGTTCAGCGGGATCGCTTGTTACGAGCCGCGTGGGGCACCGACGTAACCCCCGAAGATCCAACATTGCAATCATTTGCTATCAGGAGTGAAGCGAGCTGAAGCTACCATGTACGTACATACTAGGGACCAGTCCCGGCTTTGTTCGGCATTTAATTTATTTATTTTTACACTTTGTTACAATACTTAACAATCTAAAACATAATAAAAAAGAAAACTTTGTGGTAACTGGCGGCCTTATCACTCAAGAGTGATCTCTTCCAGGCAACCAAGTCGGGACAAAAATACACATTAACAAAAATTTATTAGGTGGCGTAGTGCAACTTTTAACAATAAAATACATTATAATATACTTACACATAATAATTGAGATATAATATAACATGTTATTAAGTAATATAAACTACACAAATACTATATACATACATAAACATATATACATATATACATTGGCATGTATCTATAATATAAAAATGAACCGCAAAATATGTTGGTAAGCGCATAACTTGATAACAGGAGAAGCGATTTACTTAATTCTTTCTTTAAAATAATCCTGGATGTACGAGGGTGGTTTTTGAGGTATAAAAAATGGTAGGGTATAAAAAACGCGCTGGGCCGGCTAGTTATGCATATAAACTTTCTTATTGAATCACTATCTATTAAAAAAAATAGTATGAAAATAGATGAAGTAGATTTTTTTTATAACATAAGGAGTAAATGGGCAGGCGAGCCACCTGATGGAAAGTGGTCATCGCGGCCCATCAACACTCGCAGAGCTTTTCAGCTCTGACGGTAACGTTGTATGTTTAGTATTACTAGGCGCTTTATATGTATTCAACTATAATACTCAATGTACGACCCTCTAACTAATGCAGAGGAAGACGGGACTATAGTAGACACAGGATTTTTCTCTGTATAAATCCTATATAATGATTGCCTATTGTACCCATGGCTATTCTATTTAATCCTTGACACTTGAAACTAAACATTTAATATGGATTTTTCTAATCACTATTTTCCTACAACATATAACTTCACGGAATAGCTCCTTATACAGACTTATATTTTTCTATAGAAATCATCGTATTACAGTAGGTATAAAATGCCAATTGTCTCGGATCATCGATTAAATAAGGCTTAGAAACCCTTAATCGTTTCACAACAATATCTATTGAGAAATCAATGTAACATTATCGAGATTACTAATTGTTTGATAAAGCCTTAATCTCTCTAAATACCTTCTAGATTATTATTTTTTAAACTTGACATATTATGGTTAATAATCTGTAGTGAAGATATAGATGTAAAAAAATAAAAACAAGATACAATATGGTTTAATCCATTAACCACTATATTATTATTAAATGTAAACGTACAACTTTATTATTAAACTAGCTGTGCCCGCGACTTCGCCCGCGTAGAAAAGTGACTTTGGGCAGCATTATTGAAAATGCCTAACCCGCGCCGTCAAACGTTCAGCAAGTTCAACGTGATTCTTTAAATTGCCCTAAATTTTTTATTTATCAACCGATCGACGTGAATTAAACACTAAATGTTAAGTGAAGCTTACCACAATATATAATTGAAAACCACATCCAGATAGGACAAGCCGTTTCTGAGATTAGCGTGCACAAACAAACAGACAAACAGACAACAATTCCAAAAATCATTGTTTTGGGTTATTAAAGGTCTTCTATAATATTTTTTCTCATATACCTTCCATGTACAGACAGCGACTCGTTACGTTTTTATTATATGTATAGATGTATTAAATAGATGTCTTTAAGAAAACAGAATTAAAAATTAAAAAAAAAAATTGCAATGTAATCGGACATTTCGTTTTGATTACATTGCAACATTGTTATGCGCTAATCTTGAGGCGCTCCCTACTGAGTTACAGCCGTGAGACCTGTCTAAGAACATGAACTCATCAAACACAAACCCCTTATTGAAAACCGCATCAAAATCGGATCATTAGTTTAGAAGATAGGTGAGAACATTAAGTTTGCTCAAACGCACACACAAACATCTCTCACCCTAAACGCATATATCAGCTCCGTTCCGTCGTGGATAAAAAAACCATTTTAAGGCTGAGAATAGTGTAACTAACCTTTGCTTAATATGTATAAAGATTAACAAGCGTATTCAAGAACAAGGTTTTTAATTGTATAGAAATAGTCATACATACATACAATCGTTACTCGTAAAGCCTTGCGTGTTATTTATTTAATAGTACTAAATGTTGCTTGCGACTTCGTTTACTCCAACTTCAATTATTATGACTAATGAAGAACCTATAAAAAAAATTACCTAATTAGTTTAAGGACTAGAGCGAAAATTATATTTTAGGTCTCTTCTATGAACAAATATGATTATAATTAAATAGGTTATATGTAGTAAGTCAAACTTAGAAGATAGGCATTTTTGTTGTGGACTTTTTTTTTAGATCATGTAATTCTTTCATACATAGTTTTAGGATGTGATAGGTTGTAATGTGATTTGTATAGCCTTAAGCCCTCCTCGAAAAATTGACTATTCGACGCATAATAATTGTTCAGTTCGAACCACTAGTTTCTGAGATTAGCGCGCCCAAACAAACAAACAAACTCTCCAGCTTTATACTTAACATAAAGACTCACTTATTATATGTCTAAGCGGTGTATAGACGTCGGTCGCATACTTCGCTTCGGGGCAAAAAGTACATAACGGTAGCAAAAGGCGAGCTTATATCATATACTTCTTCCACCAAGGTAAAGCGATTGCAACTCAATAATTCTACAATTTCTATTTGTTGACGCATTCAATACAAGACTTGTGCAATAATTCAATTTATATTATTAAACTAGCTGTCCTCTGCGGTTTGACTCGTGTAAATGGTCCCGTTGTTTTTATTATAATTAATTTATTAGTTAGGGGGTAATCGGAATGGAGACGGATCTTTATATCGATAACGGTACAGCCGTTAGTGTGTTGTAAGTTGTAAAATACGTAAGTAATTTGATATTGTCGAAATACGTAAGCGTCCTTAAGAAATAAGTTTTTATTGGAAAATAATAAAAATGCCGTCTTTCTCACGTTTTTAAAAACTATTTTTTTATTTAATAGTAGAACGATGTTATAGCATATTTAAATTACTACGTGGTACCGAATAAACAACATATGAAGTACGATTCTTTGAAAAAACGAGACAGATAATGGTACGATAAAACCCTCAATCGTATGAACTAACTTTATTTTCAACTCGGCACGACCCGTATTTTCATTCGCGTCAAAATATTCGCTTTTTTTGCTGGTAATACACGCTTTTGACAAAATAATTTGTAAAATTATCTAAAATGCACAATGTTTCTTTATACTTCTTTATTATATGTATTTTTAGTGAACATATACTATATATTAATTAATTGAGAATGGCATTGTCGTTTATGCACCCATACTCTCTCGAAGCTAATTATTATTGAAAGGAGTAAGGCCTCGTGATGCGAGTATGACACGTCAGCAAGTCCACTCCATCAATTACAATAAATGACGGATCGTGACATGTATGCATCAAATTAATCAATGCAGTGTCGCATATTTAGTTAATGAAATCAATATACTATAGTATGAAGCTGAAGAAATTATAATTAAAGTGGGTTAGTCCGTGTCAGGGTGTGCGGAGGAACACCGGTGGGTTTTCGTCGGTGGTGGCACCATTGGTGCGACGTCACATATTCGCCTCCTCCCTTAGAGTGGTATCTAGGAATTTCTACCGATAAAAAGTAAAATAGCACAATATACACAATTATAATTATAGTTTCCTGTGTAAATGTTTTTTTTTTATTTGTTTTAGACAATGGTTGCGGGATATTCTGTGGCAACAACCAGATCTCGATTTCTTTTAATTGAACCAAACTTAACTTATCTATTCGTTTTTTTCAATGAAATGAATCAATAAACATCGGTATAGGCTTTCTGGACTTATTACCGAGGTGAATTCGAGTTACCGCGACACTGTAATATGGCGTGGCTGCGGTTCGCAGTAGTTGGAGGTTGATTGATTGAAGCATTGCGTTGCGAGCGACGAGCGACGAGTCATACAAACGTGCTGTTATCAGCTATCACTCGATTGTTGTATATGTTGTATGAATCAGTTTAATTTTGTGAGCAGCGAGGAAGCTACACGTAGGCAATTTGTGGAAAATGTATGTATGTAATTATACAATTATACATTTTGATAGATATAAAAAGGCATATAGTTTGTAAACATAAATGATAAAAAAGTTCTTTCGGATATCTTTGTATATAAGTTTGGAGATATTATTGAGGTAGTGAGTGATATTTAAATAGTTTTGTTATAAGATTACTTTATCAATAAAATATTAAGTATTACTTAAAGCTCGGATTTACTCATAAATAAAATAAAAGTTAAATTTGAGTGGACAAAATTATTATTATAGAAATTTTACTTGGAATAAAGTAGCATTGCTTTCTGCTAAAAACATTCAGCAGTAAATTCCAGTTAGTACCAAGTTATTAGTAGGTACAGACCAGTTCAATCGAGTTTCATATAAAAATAAAATGAAAACCAATCTGATTCCCTTCGCATTAGTTATCCATAATTGTTCTGATATGGATGATGTGTTGTTTGTGCGTACGTATGGTTTAATATTGAGTACATTAATATTTTTCATTTATAAAGTTGTTCTCTATGTCCTCGTATGTGTTATTCTCTGTGTGTACTGTTTTCTTTTAATATTTTAGAATAAGTTGAAATATATGCTACTAGTCCCGCCTCGAGGTCTTCTTCGCATAGTGTTCGTCCCCGGGTTGTTTCTGGGAAAAGTTAAAAGTTAAAGTAGTGTTCTACATGTCAATATATTCAGTAGTTTTTCGAGAATAAACAACCGTACGTACTTACAAAACTAATCCGACTGTTTTCGTACCTAAAATAAACATGCTTTTTTTTGAAAAACATAAAACCGTTCAAAAGATCTAGGGACTATATCCTATAATAATATTATTCAATTCCTCTTTTAAAAAATTTATTATTGACACCGAGAAAAGTAATAAAGATCTTACTTTTTTTACATCTTACTTTGTATTGAGTAGTTGTTGTGAATGAATTGCCCTTTTTTGCTACGATATACATGTTAGCTAGATTCAAACCAGCGGGTTTGGAATACTAACATTAGAGAGATATCGTAACTCCTAGTCTCAATTTAGTACTCCTTGAAGCAGGCCTCAATCGACAACGATGTCTGCAAAGATGTGTCTTTAGTCTATACACTTAAACAGTTACTATATGACGATTTATCTGTGATGTCCCTTTGCGCAGTTTTATCGAGCGTGTGTATGACAAATCGTTGCAGATTATTTCGTTTACACAATTGATCGATGGTCGTTGCATTTTCTATTCGATAAATCGTCGTTGATTGTGATTGTATAGTTTTATCGTTGAGAGTGGTTAAAGGGCGTCGATCCAGCGCTCCGTTAAATCTTTAATTATGCCAATATTTTGGGGTGATTTTTAACTCATTTTATAAATGTATGTGAGAGATATCTTTACACCACAAAATAATGCCTCAAGACAAACGTCACAATAAAGTCTCGCTCGGTGATTAGCCCCGTGACCGATGCAACACTTATTAGTATTTATACTCTACAAATCCGCTATTTCTAGTGGCACTGCCTAGCTTAGCTTACGTGTATTTAAACACATATAATTAAGTTTAAATAAGTATTTTTTTGTGTATTAAGTGTGTCATACAGATGTGTTTGATTTAAATATTCTGCAAAAGAAGTCTCTTCAATTAGATTATATGTTAAAATATGAGTTCAAAGAAGAAAAGTTTTTCAATTTCTTATTATAACGGTAACGTTCGATTCACGTTTTTACGATACCAATACTTTGACAAAGAGAAACACAATCAAGTAATATTTGAAGTTTTAAGTTTAAAACATATTGTCTATGAACTCACAAATATTGTCTTCCTGTAGTACAAAAAATTAAACCAGTTCTGTAAGTCTAGAATTTACCTCACCAGCCTTTTCACTATATTGGTATTGGTATAGTCAATGACTATTGAAGCGTAGCCCTATCTAGACAAAAAATAAATTGTACATAATATATATCGAATTCAAAACCTTGTCATCGAAGAAAGGTTGAGTTAGAGATTGAACGTATTGGTATCGTTACAGCCGACTCAACGCAACCAACGCGGCAGTTACTGGAGGGTAGCGACATCGAGGGCATGGCGCGGCGCCTCGCCACCGGCCGGTTCCTCACGATGCACAAGCGGCGCAAGAAGCGGCTGCTCACCCGGTCGCTGGCGCGCGAGGAGGCGCTCCTCGACGACCTGCTGCTCGGACAAGTCAAGGCAAGTGGACCGGCCTAACTACTCGTATGTATTGATAGATTGCTAGACGATTTGCTCAGCGAATGTGATGCGAATTTTCTTTTGTACCTGATAGGTCTGATACTGTGGGTACGTCAGCAGGGATGATGGTTCTTGATAAACCACAAATAATAAAATCACAAATATAAAGTTAACTATCAGAGTTTCTTGCCGGTTCTTCTCTATAGGAACTACATTCCGAACCGATGGTAAATGTTTTGTAATGCCATAACGATTCAAAAGTGTTACTATATGTAGTCTAGTTGAATAAAGATAAAGATATTTAGAATTTGAAAAAAAAAAGTAAATAATATATATGTCTTGATTAAGTACCAATAGGGCCGATAGACCAACAACAAGCAAGTGGATCGACCTACTGGCTGGTACCTATATTGTCAGTTCGCCAAGCAAAGGTATAATTCAGAATTCTCATGTCGGCGAATTTTACTTCTATATGTGTAAATTTATAAATGAAGATTGTGTGAGTGACGTGTCTGTCTTACAAATATTCGTAGTAATAAATTCGTTTTTAGAAAATTTTAATTTACGACGCGACGCCGCAGAGTTCTTTTAAATATTAATAAAAAATTTAATATCGCATTTAAAAATAACCTCAGGTAGATACAGTCGATAATGAATGCATAATACTCAATTTTATTGCAATTACCGACCAACAATTGTAATTAAAGTATTACGAATTACAAATGAAGATTTGTTCTCCAAAACCATTGTTTAATTGTATTGTTAATTTGTAACAGTTTGTGGTGTATGGTAACTGCCCGTTAACTGGTAACACCTGTTGGCGTATAGCAACACGACATTTCAATATAGCTAAATGTTGTATTTATCTCTATTAGGAAGGAAGAGGTAAATCTCAGTAGGCCATAAAAGTGGCAATACTAGAGGTACCATCCAGCAGACCGGCATGAGTAGGTACGACATACCGTAACCACAACTTTTCCTTAACATTTTACAGTAGGGTGACTTCTTGAAGTTTGCTTTGATATGATTGGTTTTAGATATCATCGTGTTCCTACCGTCTTTTTTTTCTATCCCGAAAATCGGGATAGTTAAGCAGACATGTAACTTCGAGGGAAGAAGCGATCTAAGATTCATGCGAGGCTCTCGGTTCATTTTTTGAATAGTTCCTAACAAATAGTTCCTATTAGCATAGTTTTATCTTAAACAATAGCCAACGAGTTTTGACAGCAACATTTCACGCAATATCGGCTGAAATGAATTCCAGTTTTGTCCATAGACATTTTTGTGACATCACGATTTCAAACGAGCTCGAAGGCTGCGCTGGAATTGTTTCACATGTCACAACACACAAATAACGACATTGGCGGGTAACAATGGCGGATCCTTGCGGCCGAGCGCAACACGTAATATGTCATTTAAATAAAACAAAGGGAAAAACGCTAATTGTAGCTACTACATAGTACATACTATTGGTCGGTACGTCCTTCGATAAGTTGTCAAATTATTCTCTTTATTAGTATTCATAATGCGGTCGGTGCAAGTGTGGCGTGTTGAACGGACTGACAAACGTTCTAAATTACATGTACTTAACGCTCGGCGACGCACATAAGGTATTTAAATGTTTTGAAAAAAAATAAGTTTGAATCATTATTGTGTTATGGTAAGCGGCTTTGTATTATGTATGATGTGTTTGGAAAAATATTTGTATTATAATCTATTAAAAATGACATGTAATGTAAAGAGGGTTAAGTCGAATGCGTTTAGAGGATATGAAAGGATTAAAGACGGTCTGTCTGTTGATGCTAAGCGTCTGATGGGAACTGGCTACTTCCTACCATTGACGAAACTCAATCCATCGCGAATGCGCCACCGACCTTTACACATGCGAAAAAGAAAGGGTCATAGATGCATGGGGTTAAGTATGGGATATATTAGCGTGGAAAAGTCTGTAAAAAATTACAGCTTAGTTATAAAAATATTTTGGAAATAAAAAAAAATATTTAATATCCGTCTCAGCTCAACATACGTTTGAGATAGTTCTAGAACTTGACTCGACGTCTTTAGGAGTAGTAGTTGTACTGTACAATTAAAATTGTAATGTATTTGTTAGCCGCAGCCAAGTGTGAACATTGCAGGTCGTTCCCGCAAATGAAGCGTGTCGTTTAACTCATTTTCATAAGAACAAACCGTCGCGAAACACCATACTATATACGAGTATAATACGCGCTATTTATGTGTTTACTGCGGAATTGGTTGTGCTAGTGACGCGCCGTGTCGAACCGATGTACGATAAATTTGAGATATTACCGGTATTTTAAATACTCTTACGACTATTAAATTGCTATTTTTATATTAAAAAAGGCAGAATATTGTAAGTATATAACTAAGTCTAGTAGGTGTTCTCTGAAACCTGGTAGTGCGTTGGTTTTTATTTTAACTGGGTAGGCTTTGTATCACCGAATTAGTATAGGCATAGCCTATAGTTGCATTAAAATTAATGTTTGTCTATAAAGTATTTACTGTATTTACTTAACTAAAGATTCGTTTGTTCGTTTATTCCATATATTTAGTACAAAATCTAATGTACAAAATTAGCGCATACAAATAAATTATAAATACCTATTATAAAATACTTTTACAGAATTTTTAAGTTGACAAATTCCTTTTATTCGTTTTTAAGTACCTAGTATAAATATATAGGATCCCCACGTTTCATAATATAATTTCAGTATCCTGAAACCATCGATATTGCACATCACAGCACGCGAGGAAGTCGTCAGAACATTAGCGTAAAATGTTTCGGCCGACTTTCATCAAAGTGTTCCATTGCTGCCTTTATTGCGTTTCGCGTTGAGACGTTTTTTGACTTCGCTGTTAAGACGTTTGTTTGAGATGCGTTTTGAGGCTTATGGCTCGAGTACTTAAACGCAAATCAAAGCTAAGCACGTTCCGAGTCGAATTACTTTGATA